>CM053786.1:169806075-170318575 GCA_028749045.1 Cupressus sempervirens | reverse complement strand
CATGAAGATTTGTGGGTGTTATCCCCACTCCAAATTTTCCTTCTCACTTGGAGGATTTCTAGGTAATCATAGTTGTTGTTATGTGTATAAATGCTTGCATGTTTACATGATTTAGACGTATATGCTTTACATGTTATTGTAGTTTATTTACTAAATAAATGAGATGGGTGTATTGTGAAAGTCTTGAGGGTTTGAGTTTGAACTACTAATTCACCCCCACCCCCCCAGATGTTCACCTTTCCTATTGTAATTCACAAAATCAATATTAGAGGTAGTTTTTTGAAAGAGAAGCTTTGCATCTTTGAGAAAAGATCTTGAAATGGAAGTCTACAAATTGGGAAAGAATACTAAGAATCAAGGAACTAAGATACAAATCATTCTACATAAATTGAATGAAGCAAGAGAAGAACTAAAGAAGTCCTTGAAGAGAAGGAAAGAAATTGCTATTGCAAAAAATGACACACAATACAAGGGACACTACCAAGCTATTTGCCAAAGGTGGCTCCAATGAATATGCTATATCAATTGTAGATCTAATGGAAAACAATAAAATACAAGTTGAGGAAATCAAAAATCTCAAGTTAGAGCAAGAATCACAAGCCATACTGCTATGTGAGGTAACTAAGCAAAAGAAAAAATCTATGGAAGACAAAGCCATGATTGAAGAAGACAAAAGAATATTGAAAAAAAGACTAGAAAAGAAGTCAATAGAGCTAACCAAGATCTCCAATATGCAATTGGATACTTTAAATGAAGTTATGAATGCCAACTATGAGTTAAATGTCTAGGACATTGAGATAACTACATTGAAGTTGCAAAATGAACAACTCTAGAGTGTTCTAAAGAGAGAAAAGGAATCTACTAAAAGTTTCAACAAGCCAAATGAAGCCATCAAATACTTTGAAAAATTATTGAGATCCCGTAGATCCAATAATGATACATCTAGACTGGGACAGACAAGCATTGAAGAAGGAGAGTCATCCAAAAGTGTTGAATAAAGGAATAACAAAGGTAAGAATTACAAGCCTACTTGTCATAATTGTGGTAAGAAAGGACAGACTTCTAATGTGTGCAAAAGCAAGACTGAAAATCATAATGTTAAGCCCAAGAACATGAGTCATTGTCATAAGTGCAACAAGAAAGGTCATCAAGAACATGAATTTAGAACCAAGACCATACATAAACAAAGATTTGAATGTTATAGCTACAACTATCAAAATTATGGACACAAAGCTTTTGAATGTAGATCCAAATCCATGTGGTCATCAAATAGAAAGAAATGGTAAGAAATAAAGAAAACTCTTATAACTAGGATTATAATACAAAATACAGCAATCATTACTGTTAAGAATATGGACATGTTCTTGAAAATTAAATTAGATAACTACCAAATGTGGTTAAGTCAAACCACATGTTTCAACTATTTGAAAACTGGTCATATTTAGTAAGTACTGTCCAACAAAGATAAAGGCACAAAGTTGTGAATTTGACAAAGGAAAAGGCAAGGAAAAAGTTGAACACATTAGAGAAGAGATGAATGAGACATGGAAAAAGAAATATGATTATAACACATTAAAAGGAGTAGGGATCACTTCACCCAATGTGTCAGGTGATCACACCTCATCAAACTAGGCAATCAAAAGGTATGTGGGACTGACATCTAAAAGTTATATCATACATCAATTCCAAAAGGTTCTAGTACTAAAAAGACTATATTAGCATAAAAAAAGATGCAAGATGTTGTAAGGAATTCAAGACAAATCTTTGAGTTTTTTATGTTGTTGCTGAGAATGAAAAGTTTCCTATATGTGTTGAGTAGAATAACAGTTGATGTTGAGCTCACAATGGTTGTTAAGTAATGGAAACATTAATGGATGTTGAGTGAGCCTAAAATTTGTTGATGTCAAGCTTACAACTATGTAAGAACTCAACATTTATTGTAAGGTTTTCATAGGGTATTTGATAAATTTTAGTTCATTCTTCATCATTTCAAATCAAGAAAGAGAAAGTAGAGTAGAAGGCAATTTGGAAATCCATTCAAAGTAGTTGCAGAGAGATTCTAGCAATGATCTCACACAAGGTATTTATCAAGAGATGAGTTATGCAATTTTAATTTTGATAAGCCCTAGTTTTATATTATGGCATCTAGTTCAAAGAAAGTAGAAGGGAAGGAAGTTTTGAATGTCTAGTTGGTAAGTAACAAAGCTAAGTAGCCTATTTTCAAAGCCATCTCTGACATTGCATATGAGCAAGACCCTTCTGGTACATTATTGATGATTCTTCCAAATGTAATATTGGTGCAAGATGAAAGAAAATTCTACAACTATAAGATAGGAAGCATTAGAGATATGGAAATCAGAGAAGCATACAAAAAGCTTTGTGGTAATAGTGTTTTGAAGGAAGAATTCAAAATTATTGAGAGAAAAGGGTTCACACAAGCCCTAGATTTTTCAAATGTACTTAAGATGGAATGGATAAGAATTGTGCTTAGCTAAATCCATGATGGTTCCTTATAGCTAGAGAATGGACCTATCAAGATTATTAAAAGAATAATCCATAGGGTTACTAGCTACCCAACCCTAGATCAACCTAAGATGTCGAGGAGTGATTCAAAGGAAGTAATTGAAAAGAATATTGGAGCTATCTAGAACAAGAGAGTTATGAAAATAGACACAATCAGTGATCCTCTCATAAACTTTACTATTAGAGTTATATCACACAAGTTCTATCAATCTAGTAGATTGAATAATGTACCTTGTATAGCTGTGGATGTTGGATATAATATTGTAAAGAAAGATCATACATATTATTTAGTAGATCTATAGTTGCAATAATTGATGGAAAACCTTGGAGAAATCAGGAAAACTAAGAGTGCACAATGTAAATTTGGCTCTATATTGATCTGTATGTTCTTTTATGTATAAAACACATTCCCCTCCTTTGGTACTATGGGATGGAAAAAAAAATAGGTTAGTAATTGTATAGATTATTGAGTTTAATGAGCAATTAGGAGAGAATTTTGAATCCCTAATGACAAGCTACTTTGAAGATTTTAAGAAGTCAATGAATAAGAGACTAATAATACCACTATCCTTAGTTGGGGAGCACTATGATGAACTTTGTTTTCTCGTAGATGTTGATTATACATTTGTACAAGCTGCTATAACAAGGGTGAGATGGTTGAGACCCTTAGGTTATGAAATAAATGTGGATAAAGCCTCTGCTACCATAACAACTTTACTTGCAAAAGATGTAGATAAAAGTGCAAAAATATTTGGAAATTATGAAGTGGAAAAGTCTAAGATCACCATGGAACTGAAGGCTTCTTCAGTTATCAAGAAGGACAAGTTGGTGAAGAAGTTGAAAGCTAAGTTTGGAGAGGGTACCAAGGACAAGGAAGAAGAAGAAGAAGAGGATGAAGAGGAAGAGGAAACCCAAGCACACAAACCTCTAGCATTGACTCAAAGTATGGTGAAGACGAAGAAGAGGAGGAGACCGAAGGTGTCGAGAGAGAAGAAGTCGAGGAAGCACCTACTCTTGTTGAGTCAATGAAGAGGAAGGCCAATGCCAAGGCATAACCTATGGAAAGGACTAAGAAAGTTACCAAACCAAGTTAGCCAAAGCCCATTGTACCCACTACAAGAGCTATCACATGTGCAACTACTCAAAAGGCCAAGGAAAAGACAAGAAAACATAACAAGGAAGTAAAGAGAAAAAGAGACAGGGAATAAAATATATTGCACAACCAGATTTTGAAGAGGAGAAAATAGACTTGGATGACATCAGCCAATTCAAGGTGGTGATTCATAATCCTCTTTTAGATCTTGAAAATTTATGTGAAATTGTTAAGAAAAATGTAGATCTATCAAGATTTAGTCATATTGATTTTGATAAATTGGGTAAAGTGGAGAAAAACTAGGTGCAGGAGGCCCTATATTCCATGATGGAAAAAAGAAAACTCCACTAGAATTTACTAACACTATGCCTAAAAGTCTATAAGACATGGTTGAGCAAAAATGGATTTACTGTCTAAACATGGAGAAACAAATTAGGGAGACCACACTAGCCCAAGTGATGCCTGAATTAACTAAGGCACAAATTTCTAAGGTTGTAAAGAAGTATGTTGTTAGGTTTACACCTAAATATAGAGCCTTTAGCATTTTGAAAAATAATATTGAAGATGCAGTCAAAAAGTCCACATAAATATGAAAAGTAACATATGGATTGACTAAAGTAAAGAAAGGTGAAGAAGAACCTACTAAGGTTAATGGTGATGAAGAACATGATGAGAAAAATAACACTATTGGAAGAGAAACAGAAATAGAAGTAGATGACAAGGCAATAACTAAGCCTAAGTAGCCAAAAGAATAGAGTGTGCAAGACACACAATTGCTGAGTGTCAACCCTCCACAAGACACAACTGAGACAATTAAAATAGTAATTGTCAAGAATGTTTCGAATATATCAGATCAGAACATCAATCCCCTTGTTGAAGAAGATATGAAAAAGATATTAGATCAATCTACAATACAAGATAAAATTTGCAATAATCTTCTTTTGATTAGTGTAGATGATCCACAAAAAGTCAATGACTAATGTTGCAAGGGAAAAGGTGAATCTATAAGAACCAACTTCTATCATCCCTCTAGTCATTCATGTAAACCCTTTAATCAAAATTCCAAAGGATACATCTACCAAGGTTGATACAATTGCCAAAATTGATACTAATGAGAAGAAGACAATAGAAGAACAAGCCACCACTATAGGACAACAAGAAATAGGTCAGATAGACCTATATGCACAAGGAAAAGGTGTAAGTCAAGTCATAGTGGAAAAATAGGGAAATCTTGAAGAGAGTGAAATAACACCATAACTAAAGGAGCAAATACCATCCAAGCCCTAGTAACCTTACTAGTATCTGACACTCCTTCCACACAAACTCTTCAGAAGATGAGCACAAATGCTATTCCATTGCAGATCTTAGTGCCAAGCCTAAGATCATCAAAGCTAAAAAAGGTAACTCATTATGGAGATGTAAGTCTTTATGAAGGAATTGTTATACCCAAATATGATTATGATACAATGACACTATAACAAATAGGTATATTACAATAGGCCCTAGAAATAAAAAAGCATCAAGAAAATCTTAGAAAAGAACATAGGCAGAAGCATGCACTACAAGACATCAAAGATATCTTTTTAGATGAATTTAATTTGCCAACTCTAGATGAGACCAAGCCACTACTGGAACAACTATTAGATATAATGGAGAAGGCCAATAATGAATGGTCAAAATTTAGAACAAAGTAAATGAGAAAATATTTGGTGGCATAACACTCATAAAAGTTGCATTGGAAACTAAGATTGAGGATGTGAAGAAGGTACTTGAGAACATATTCTCATTGTCACTCTTCACCCAAGAGACCAAGAGTCATATTCTAAGTCTAGAAAATAAAATTTCTACATCAAGTCCAAAACTACCAATGAATCTAGCTTAGAGCGAGCAGCATTTTAGGACATTGCTTCAAACATAGAGTAAGTTAGCTATACTGATAGTAGATGAGGCCAACATAAGGTCCAAACTGACTAGCATCCAGGAAACCCTCACCCCCAATATGAAAATATTGCATAAGGAGCTAGGCTATGTTGAAACTCTATTGAAGAAACATCCCAATATTTCTACCTTATATGGTCTAGTTCACCTTGTTGTTGGGCTTACCATCCAAATCAAGTCATTGGATGTTGCATGTGATAAATAGGATGCAGCCATCAAGATAATATTAGATTTCTATAAATCCTTTTTGGACAAACACACAATAAGTGTATAGCCCATTGACATGAGTGTCAAAAATGGGAAGATACATTTTTTAGGGGGAGACTAAAGCAAAGGACGAGATACATTTTCTGAAGAAATTGAGAATGACACAAGAAGATATTAGATGAAAGAGTATTAGCAAAATAGAGCATGTAGTCAAAGTGTATCAGTAGAGACACATTTACTCAAAAGAAGCACAAAATTTTGGTTTTAAAATAGACATATCAACTCAAGGGGAGTTATCAAATTTTGAGGTATCTAAGTTATTACAAAATTTTGAAATTTTCAAGTTTTGTATATAAGCCAAGGTAAGATATGTTATACTCAAGAGATCAAGGCTATTAATATATACTCAAGTGTTTTTGAAACTCAATTCAAAGGGGGAGATTATTGATCTTAGATTGGTTTTGGCAAGTTCATGTCAAATTAGTAGTACATGCTGAGCACAACATGTAAATATTAGACCATGTCAAGTCATAATGAGTACCAAGCCAATCATATGTTAAGTCACTTAAGTGCCGAGTAGATAGACTATTCTGAATGACATAATTGTCAAGTCACAGTATAAAGATTAGTATATGTTAAGCATTAGAGGCGCGAGATGTCGAGTGAAATAGTTTTGACATATTTTCTTGTAATGACACAAATAACTATGTAAACCATTTTTGATGCAACTTAAGATTAGATTTTGATATTTTGAAGATAAAGGAAAATATCTAGTTGGATTCCCTATGTAATTACCTATAGCCAGTTAGAAAATGGGAAGGTTTAAGTAGAAAAATGGATGAATCTCAGTCATAGATTCATACCTAACCCTAAATCACAAAATCTTCTTAAGGAGGAAAAAAATCTAAACTTTCATAGAGATTGTATAAGGAATTGAAGGAGTGAAGAGAGAAGTTTTCATGCATAAATAGAGCATTAATGAAGGCTTAGAAGTTATGAAGTAAAACTACATTGTAGAATCAGTTAGAGAAAAATAGAGGATAGAGAAAAGAATACAATAAAGAGATGTTTGATCAAGAAGGATCAAGATAACATTGTTCAGAGGTGATCTGTTATCAAGCAAGCAAGTGCCAACCACAAGATCTATGTTGAGAGTTTCTAATAGGTGATTTTCGCTAAATCTCTTTACAGCATAGTCCTAATAGGCTATATGAAATCCCTTAATAGGGTCCTTACTTAGTTGTAAGTTAAAATCCTTTAACCAGGCACACTTCTAACAAGGTGTTAAAATCCTCTAACAAGGTGAGACCTAACAGCTTTTGTAAGCATTTTATAGGGAAGATCTTTCATAGGGTAGATCATGTTTCATGATCAAAACATTGTAACCTTCATTAGATACACTTTATTGTGGTGGTAGTGAAGATTTGTGGGTGTCATCCCCACCCCAGTTTTACCTTCTCACTTGGAGGGTTTCTGGGTAATCATATTTGGTGTTATGTGTGTGAATGCTTGCATGTTTACATGATTTAGATGCATATGCTTTACATGTTATTTTAGTTTATATATTATATGTATGAGATGGGTGTATGGCGAAAGCTTTATGCATCCAAGTTTGAACTACTGATTCACCCCCCCAAGGCTTAGAAGTTCACATTTCCTATTGTCTTTCAAACTATATATATAACTCTGCATTATTTTTGTGTAGGATATTGAGCTAAGTTACTTAGCATAGGTTGAGTGAATTTTATTATTTTATTATTTGGATTTTGGAATATATATGCAGTTGGATCTATTTTTCTATTGTGCTAAGATGTAATAAGAATCTTTAAAAAGATCTCTTTGTATACATACATACATGTATATGTATGTATTTATGTATGTATTTATGTGTATGTGTATATGTATGTATGTATGTATGTATGTATGTATGTATGTGTCATGTGGAGATCTAGGATTTCATTACCATGACCTTGTGATTGCTATTGGCAATGGGCCTACATCCCTCATAGGATTTGCAACATGGCTTAACCACCTTATTTGATTCTATAACACTATTGGTTGTATTAGACATTAACAAGTCAATCTTTTGGTGCAATGACATCTCTAGATTGTAACAAGTGGTATCAAAGCTTGGTCATAGGTTTGAATCTCCTTGAGTAACGCTGAGGGGGGAGTTTTGGACTAACTACCAATGTTCCCCTTCAAGATTCATGACATGGCTTAACTACCTCCTATATTCTATAAGTCTAGTTGTTGCATCAGACATTAATAGGTCAATATTTTGGTGCAATGACAACCCTAACTTGGAACAAGTGGTTTCAGAGCTTGGTTATGGGCTCAAATCCTACTGACCATAGTGAGTGATGTTGGGAGAGGGGTTATTGGCAATAGGCAAACATTCCTCATAGAATTTGTGACATGGCTTAACTACCTCATGTGGTTCTATAAGGTGATTGGTTGTATCGGGCATGCCGTTGTGATGTTTGTATCTCAAGTATTTACTATTGTTGTTAATTTGGGCATCACTATATGATCTAGAATGTTATGAATTATTGAATCCTTTAGTAACTTCTTCCACATATCCAAAACATGTAGCATAGATTTAAGGTCCCTTGGCTGCCAGGAATTTGTAACATCTATTCTCAGTGCTAGAAGAATAACTTTAGTGAAGAGTTAAGTGTAAGGAGTTGAAGAAGAAATTTTCTCTTCAAGTAAATACCATAATCACAAGGCTCATTCCCTTGTAGAAGCCATAAGTTCTACTTTTTTCTTTCTAAAAATATCTACTATGATATATTTTTGTTAAATTCTTGCACACTCTACCCATTT
The DNA here is from genome assembly GCA_028749045.1 of Cupressus sempervirens. Taxonomy (NCBI): domain Eukaryota; kingdom Viridiplantae; phylum Streptophyta; class Pinopsida; order Cupressales; family Cupressaceae; genus Cupressus; species Cupressus sempervirens. Next base: position 170,309,985 of record CM053786.1, on the reverse strand, counting down.
TTCTTGGTCTACATTATTTTTGTGGAAGATCTTGAGGTAAGTCACTTAACACCTTAAAAAAGATCCATCTCTCTATAGATACATGTATGTATTTATGTATGTGCCCTTGTGATCACTGCATTTTGTTGTTGTGCCCTTTTGATTTCTGTATATGTATGTATGTTTGTATGTACATATATATACATATGTATATGTACATATATGTGTATATGTAAGTAAGTAAGTATCTATGTATGTATATAAATAGAGAAATCTTGGCACACCAGAAAAACAATAAAACTCACTCAATAGGTAGCATGCCCATAGATGCAATGGCAATTCCTATTGGTAAGTAGATTCCTCTTTTTCTCTCTTATTTTTCATGTGTTTATTTCACTTGAACTATTATTTCTTAGGGGGTGTTTTCTAATATTGGATTCTTTTTATGTAGGAAGTGATGAGGATATTCCTAGGCATACCTATGTGATGAATTGCTCATGATAAATGAAGATAGACTTCCCCTGAGAGTAGTAGGAGGTGATGAGAACATTCTAGGTACTTTAAAGATTGATCATTTCTTAAATATTTTAGATGTTAATGGGGAATTCAAATGTTGGGGGAAAAAATGAGCTTGAACCTTCACATGGTTGCTTTGATTATTAGAGAATATTAAACCATTCTTGAAACCAAGTGAAGCTCAACATTAACCTATGATCGTATGACAATTAATTATGTGAATCTCTTGGTTTCAGAAAATGTAGAAGAATGCCATAGTTCAATATGTAATGTCAAGTCATATGCATACAACCATAGGTGGAGCTGAAAAATAAAACACAATGTTTGTATTTTTTTAGAGGTATTTAATTAGGTATTTTAAGTTATAGAGCATCATGAACATTGTTCATGATGGTCTATAATTATAAAAACTTAATAGACCTATTAAATAAATGTAATCATGTTGTATTTTATTAGCTCCACCTATTGTTCATGTATTTGTACATAGTTGCACATGAATTCTCGATTTAGAGTAGAAAAATATTATTTTGGATGCAACAAAAAATCATATGCATCAGAATATGGGAAAATGATGTCATTTTTGTAGGTTTGGAACCTTTTTTTGGACTTTAAACATTGATCTTTTCTTAAAGATTTTATATGTTAATGGGGAATTTAGATGTTAAGCATGGAGGGGGGTTGGGGTCAAATGAGCTTCCACCTTCACATGGTTGGCCCTAATTAGTAGAAAATATTAAACTAATCTCAAAACCAAGTGAAGCAACTAATCTCAAAACCAGGTGAAGCTCAATATTAACCTATGAAATGGTCACATTTGCCAATAATTTTTCTAATTAACATGGAAAGTAATTGCAATTATGAATACCTTTTGATGGATAGCAATTAGTCCCATAGTATTCTTTCCACATGACCATCACTATTGTGACAACTATTTATAAAGGCTTGTTGTTGGACCCATAGCATTTTTATCATGCACATGTCACAATTATGATGGTATCTTTGATAGCTTTCTATATTAATTGGAATTATGAAAGTGAAGTCTCTGTCAGTGGCTTGCCTCAACTAATGACACCTATGTCTTTTCCAATTGCAATGGTTGCCCCTTTCGTCACAAATTGTGATGGAAAGGTCTAACATGTGTGTAATAGGAGCCAATTTTTCATGACATCGGTTAGGTAGCACTTGTCTATAATTTGGGCCTAAATGTAGTAGTGAAATATATATATATATATATATATATATATATATATATATATATATATATATATATATATATATATATATATATATATATATATATATATATATATATATGTATATATATATAGATTACTATATATTATTGAATAGTAAAATATAATTAGTTGATATACATTTCAATATATATTATTGTATTATTATTTCAATATGTATATGTCTATATGATATGAGAATATTATGATATACATAAAATGTATTATAATTTATATATAACCATAATATCATTATATTATTTATTTTTATAAATATTATTTATCCTTCAAATAGCTATTTATTATTTAATCCTTATCTCAAGGTGGGGATATCACAATCCTCCCCTCTAGAATTTTCTTGTCCTCAAGCAAAGATTATTGATACATAACCTTTCTCCAAGATTCAACATACAAAGCATATATTTAGATGCAATAAAACCTACATGACTTACACAATATATATACTAATGCATGAAAACATAAAGTAGACATGAAGAGACACAAAGTAGACACATGAATACATGAAAATACAAAGAAAACACATGAAAAAATGAAGTAGACACATGAATGCATGAAAAATAAAGAAGACATGATGTAAACACATAGTAAATACTTTCTTGATTAATCCCTAATTAGAGTCGAGAAGATTATTTACTTCTTCGATAAAATGTTGCAACCAAAAATTATCATTTGTACACACATGTAGATGTAATTTTAAGAAATGTGAATCTTGCTAAATTACTCCATGTTACCTCAAACTATGGATGAAGTTGATGTTATCCAATTTACCTAGACGCCAAATGTGCAATGGATTTCCTCACGTTTTACAGGTCCAAGCCCATGTTCCGAAGTATCATGGGTCATTGACCACTGCCTTATTTTGGGACCAAAGATCTAATGCTTAGACTTAGACAAGCCCCTCCTTGGTAACATAATACTCTTCCTTCTATAAATTAGACAATGATAATCTTCAAACTAATTTTTTATTCATAATAGAACTAATATTTAAATTTATAATATTGTTTCTACAATTATTCCATTCTTTATATTCTTACTAATTGTTAATTTTCTTTTTTGATGGAGGGTCTAGACTTGTGAGGTAACCTAGTGAAGCAGGAGACTTATGAGCTACCAATCAATGAAGGCCACGACTAAAATGATTTAGGAACTCAATACGAGCACACTCATCCCTAAAATATCTTCAACTTAGAGACAAGGGTTGAGGGGTATCCACACTATCAAAATCACCCAAAGCATGATCCCAACCTCATGCATTATGATGTTGAAGCCTTGCACTAAGAAAGACTTGATCCCTGGTGGGCTCATTGTGAGCTATTCAACTTCACTAGTAGACCAAGGGACCATTGGCATTTATCATTAAATTTATGCTCAATAAATTTCGTATTTCATTCTATATAATAATATCTAGTTGTATTTGTAAAACCATAACAATTTAATATTAATCTTCATCAATAATTTTCTAGTCATAATTATTTAATTATAATTATAGTATTCTATAATATTTCAAATTACATAAATTATCCTTATATATATTTTAAATTCATAATATCAATTTGTACATGTAAATAAAGTAAAAAATGAGAATAGTGCATATCTTATATGTTGTCCTTCAACACACCTTTTCCAAATTCTATAGTTGTCATCAATTATAAAATATGTTTGTATGCCATATATATGGCCCTATACTTTTGTGAAGTAGTGCCTAAATCCTAAACTAAAATATCAAATTTATACTGAGCACTCAGAAAAAAGATTAAGTGCCCCCTTGGTAAGACATGTTTTAATTTAGTGTTTTGACATTGCCCTTTCATGATGTGGTAAGTTACTATCTTTGGGCAATTGAAATGTGCATCACCTTTTTCCCATTTCCTATTTCTTCTTTCCCAATGCTTTTCATTTTATCATTGGTAAATGGATAGTTACTTCTTTATCCAATGGCACTTGAGTTGGCCGAAAATCATCCTTTCAACTTCTCTTTAGAACTTATTTCTTCTCCTATCGTGTTCTCATATTAAAATATGACTTTCATCTTATTCAATTATTCTTTCTCACCACACAGAGTATGTGAATATAAACTACTAGTTCATAGTAACTTATTAATATCATGTATTTTTAAGGGTTTGAAATATGAATAATGTTCCTTAATAAATGCTTGCAACAATAGGTAGGGTTATAATATGCATTATTTTTTGTTGAGAAATATGTCTCATACTTGCAAGCCTCCAACCAATAGTGCATGTATGTTATTAATTTTCCACATCGTCAAACTTGGAAGCCTCCAACTCAATAGTGTATTAATGATTTATTATTGTGGCATGGTTATTTTTCGTTAGGTTGTAATTTTTACGTCACCTAGAAAAGTTAGGTTCCCAAGTTTGGCGGCACATGTTCAAATGGGTTGGTCAAATGGAAATAAGTGAACTTGATTTATGACATGAATTCTTAAATTATAAATGATTGTGAGAAGCTTATATAATGAGGTCTTGGAGAGGAGATGAGATAATAAGTTTTTTTTGCAAGACTAGGTGCTAAAATGAAATTGTTCAAGCTCAAGCTATGGTGATGCTCTTTTAAGAACTTGCATTGCAAGTGCATTGTAATCTTCTTGATTTGATAATACATTAACTAGGTTTTGGAGGGTGGGATTTTTCTCCTAAAAGATTTTCCCCATGGTAATTACTATGTTATGTGATTCATTATTATTTTGATTATTCATTTGACAAATTTGTAACACTTAAGTTGAAATTTGTATAGTCTTCATGTAAGATTATAGTAGGAAGTGTTTCCACATACCTCTACTTCCTTTCATTTTTGTCCATTATTGTCCACATGTGAGAGTGTAAACTATTTTTTTTTTCTTCATCAATAAGAATAGTAAGTTTTAGTGGAAGTCCATACAAGATGATATTATGTAGCTAATGTTTCCTTTCACCTAAATATATTGAAGTTTAGAGAGTACTTTAAGTGATGTTGCCCCATTTATTTCTTTTACTATAGTTCAATGATTTCCCACTATTAGTAGTTATTCTCCTTAGAATTAAATTTTTATTTCTAGTAACTCTCCCCCATATTTCACACTCTATATGCTACTAAGAAATAATTATAAGAGAAACCTCTCAACATTTCATAGCCATAGTGTATGAGGAAATGATTTTTGACTCTTCATATTGTTATTTGACTGGTGTTGGATTTCTTGTGCAATGCTCAGATCAATCTCTAATATAATTCATTCATCCATGAATGATCAGTCTACTACATTATATAGGGATAGAGGATATTTCTTTAATGCAACATTTTTTGTTTATTATCCCTTTCTTAATCTTTGTACTTGAAGATGCTTCATTATATTATGAAGGAAAAATGTTGAATGTCATTGTTCAATCTATTTGTTTGATCCTCTATTTAGACACTACTTATGGTCATATCTTCTTTGTTCATGATTCTTGTTACTTGATTCACACTTCTCTAGGAATATTTATGCCTTGGCTGATGATAATTAAAGTATCATTGTACTATTATTTGATTACAATGTCCAAACATTAATCTGATTAGACAAGAGATTAATTACTTCCATAATATATTGTCTTTTTTTTTTTTCCAATTATCTTATTGGTCTGAGGATCATTCCTTGACATTTGTTTATTTATTCATAATGATAATGGTTTGAATAATCTTGAGTTATAGAGTTTTTATTAGTGTTCCATGACTTGATGCCAATTGTTGGGTTGTTTCTTAATTTGTTATGAATTTCCCATTCAAATCTCAGTTCAAATTTTTCTTCTTTGAAATTTTTAATAGATTTATAATAGTGATGGATTTTGATTGATCTCAATTGTGATGTTATTATGAAAATGCTTGCATTCTTAGTTTGAAATGCTAACTCTTTATGATCTGGCATACTCTAATAATCAAGGATTTTTTGGGGTTGCAACCATGTGAATTTTGCTATGGGTATATAATAACATAATTACTCTATTATTTTCTCATTTAATAAATGATTGATAAAAGTGTCTTTATAAAAAAATCTACTAAGAGGGAGATGCAAAGTTTGATCCTAGTAAGGTATGAATTGGGGTCCACCACTAATAGTTTCATCTCAGTTGTATTTCCTTGTCCTATATGTTGGTTGACCATTTGTTATGTTTTGTTCTATAGGAGAAGCTACAAGTGTTGGGCACTGGAATATTGTTTACGTATTGTTTTTGGGGGGTGTTTTAATGTTTTGTTATTATTTAATTTTAGGCAATATTTTTAATATTTTGTTATCACTTTGGTAAACGATTAAATAAAACCTTTATAAGTCATGTGGTTGCCAAAAACAATTTTTAACTCTTTACCTTTGTTTATATATTCTCTCCAAAACCTCTAGGAGAGCATGATTTTTTTTTCTAGTGGGAAGAAGACAGAGAAAGAAGTTGAATTATATTGTTCAAGTTTTGTTAAATGAAATAAGAGGTTAAAAAAATGCTTTTTTCCTACAATTTCTTTTATTATTATTATTTTTTAAATCTTTGTTAGTGGAGTCCAAATGTTTTAAATTTTATATTCTAACAAGATCTTTGTAGCTAGGGCATAGGTTGTTGAACTGTTGCCTAGAAATTTTTTTGAGACATCATATCTCCTGCTTGTGTAATCTTCATTTGAATAGACCAACACATGTTGAAGAACAGGTAGGAGGAATGTACAATATTTTCTCCATGGTCATTTGTAAGAATGGGTTGTAAGTTGAAGAAACACGTGTTTAGTAAGGCAACATCTCTATGTGCTTGCCATGAATGAATGGATGCAAACTGTAAGGTGTTGTTCATGTTTGAAGTTTTTTTCATTCATCTCATGATGTTGCTATAGTTTTCTCCAATTTATTCTTTCCATCTCACTTGAAGCTATTGTAGACTTTATTCTTGTTTTCTCCTCATTATATTGTTATTAGAGCAAGATAAGGTCTTGCTAGGAAGTGTATGTATACATAAGAACCACTGGATGAAGTTGAGGGTCACACCATGCCTCCAAAAAGTATGACTCTAGATGCCATCAAAAAGATGTTGGAGGAACTTCTAGAAGAGAAGTTGAAGGAGTTCAAGAAGGGGTCCAAGGACTAACATAAGGAGAATGAAATGGAAGAAGGTTCCAATGGAGATGAATAAGGAGAACAACACAAAGATCCACCAATTGATTTTTTGGCAAATCAAAAGGCATTTGTTGATGCTTTAAAGTCAATAAGAGGAGATGTTACTGACGGGCTATCTACATATGTAGGCACTCTCAATTGTGAGGATGTGATTAAATGGATTGAAGCAATCACCAATCACTTTGAATTGAATGAAGCTCCAAATAATTATAGGGTAAGGATTGCAAAAGGAAAATTGAGAGAACCAGCTCTCTCGTGGTGGTATTATATTCAAGAAAAAAGGATAAAAAATAATAAAAGTATGATTTCTTCATGGGAAGTGATGAAGGAAAAAATTAGGGCACAATTTCTAGCTATAGATCGTGAGGTGAAGTTGTTCAAAAAGTTGCAAATCCCAAAGTAGTGAGAGATGGAAATGAATGCCTATTCGAAGGAGTTTCATAGGTTAGCTCTTAGGGAAAAGAAAAAAGAGGAGGAACTAGAAAGAGTGCCTAGGTATTTAAATGGTCTAAGAATGAACATATAGGAGGAGATCAGCCTCTTGACCCCATATACATTGGGGAAGTTTTTTCAACTTGCTCTTAAAGTTGAAGACAAGCTGAAGAGGAAAGGTGATCAGCAAAAAGGAGGGAGAAGTGGAAGGAATGACTGAGGTAGGGGAAACTTCAACAATAGAGGACAAGGCTAGAGGTCCCAAGGTGAGTCTATCCCTAAGGAGAAAGCAGGTGACTCAAGTAGAATAGGAGGCTATGGTGGAAGGGGATCTAATGGAGGAAGGTTAGGTGGATTAGGTAGAGAATCCAAGTTCTCGAGAATGAAGTGCTACAATTGTGGTTAGATGGGACACCAAAAATATAAGTGTGCAAAAAGGGCATCTACTTCTTAAAATGGTGAAAGAAGAGTCACTTATGTGTAGGAAGATAATGTAAGTATGAACTCACCAAAATTTTAGTTGATGATAGAGGCTCAGGGAGAAAGTCTCATGATAAGGAGGACACTTCTTAAGGAGCTAGTGAAAGAAGACACCACTCAAAGAAGGGCTCTTTTTAAATTTCAATGTAAGGTGAAAGGAAAGTTATGCAACGTGATAATTGATTTGAGTTCCACGGATAAAATCATCTCACTTGAGGCTGTAAACACATTGAAGTTGGAGAGACTTCCACATTCTTGTCCATACAAGGTCAGTTGGTTGAACAAAGGGAAGTAGGAAGTTTTGAATGAGCAAGCTTGGGTAGAGTTTAGTATAGGGGGATATAAGGATAAAATATTGTGTGATATCTTGCCCATGGATGCTTGCCACCTCTTCCTAGGAAGACCTTGGCAATTTGACAAGAAGGCACACTATGATGGTGAGAAGAAATCTTATAGCTTCCAAAAGAATGGAGTAAAATAAAAATTGAATTTTGAAGGAGAAGAGAAAGGGGTTGGTCAATTTGGACCAAGTGTGTTGATGGTGGGTGAGAAAGAGTTCATTAATAATCTTGAAGAAGAATATGGAATAGACTTTTTATTGTTGCTGAAGCTTGGAAGATAGGAAAAAGGAACATAGAATAGTAGGCCCAAAAGAAGTTGAAGAGTTGTTGAACTAGTACAAGGACATAATTACTGAGGTAATGCCTAATTCTTTGCCATCGATAAGAGACATAAGTCACCAGATTGATCTTATTATTGGAGAAATGCTACCCAACAAGGTAGCATATAAGATGACACCATAGAAAAATGAAGAAATTGCTAGGCAAATACAAGAGTTTCTTGATAAGGGGTTGGTAAGGAAAATTATTAGCCTATGTGCCATACCCTCAATTCTTTCTCCAAAGAAGGATTGTAAGTGGCATTTGTGTACCGATTCTAGGGCCATTAATAGGATAATTATAAGATATAGATTTCCTATTCCTAGAATAGAAAATCTATTAGAGTGTTTGGGGGGAGCTTCATATTTTTCTAAAATAAATCTCAAAAGTGGGTATCATCAAATAAGGATACAAGAGGGTGATGAATGGAAGATGGCCTTTAAAACTAATGAAGGGTTGTATGAATGGCTGGTTATGCCATTTGGTTTATCTAATGCTCTAAGTACATTTATGCAACTAATAAATGAAGTTTTGTAGGACTTCATTGGGAAGTTTGTTGTTGTCTACCTTTATGACATTTTGGTTGTACCAAGAACAAGAAAGAGCATTTGTAGCATTTGAAGATGGTTTTGCAAAGGCTATAGGAACAAAATTTGAAGATAAACTTGGAGAAGTATGACTTTTTGAAACAAAATTTTGTGTATCTTGGATTTGTGATATCCAAGGGAGATATGAAAAATTGATCCATCTAAAGTAGAGGCAATCATTAATTGGACAACACCAAGGGCTATTGGAGATGTTCAAAGTTTCCATGGCTTGGCCACATTCTACAGGAATTTCAACAACATTTCTGCACCAATTTTAGACACCATCAAAAGAGGAGGTGAAATAAAGTTTCAATGGAATAGTGTAGCATATAAGAGTTTTGAGGAATTCAAGAAAAAGGTAGCAAAGTATCCTATTCTTGTTTTACCAAATTTTAATAAATTTTTAACAATATAATGTGATGCTAGTGGCTTTGCAATAGGGGTTGTTCTTAGCCAAGAAGGTAGACCCATTGCATTTTTTAGTGAGAAGTTAAATGAAGCAAACAAGAAATATTCTTCTTATTATTTAGAATTATATGCCATGGCCTAGGCATTGAAAATATGGAGGTACTATTTGCTGCCTAAGGAGTTTATTATGTATATTGACAACCATGCTCTTAGTTTCCTGAATGGACAAGAAAAACTCAACCATAGGTACATGAAATGGGTTGAGAGTTTGTAGGTTTATATCTTCACAATCAAGCATAAGAAGGGACAAGCCAATAATGTGGTTGATACACTTAGTAGGAGAGTGCTAATAGTGCAAGAAGTAGAACTCCAAAGCATGGGTGTAGATACATTAAATGTAATGTATGTGGAAAATGGAGATTTCAGTGAAGCATATGAGGCTTGCACTAAGTTGAAAGATAGTTTTGATTCTGATTTTTTTGAATTCATTGTGCAAGATGGGTTGTTGTTTAAGAAAATCTAACTATGTATTCCCAAATGTTCTATATAGGACAATGTCATTAAAGAGAAACATTGTGGAGGTCTTAGTGGTCATTTTGGACTTAACAAGACACTGTAATTGGTACAAAATTTTTATTATTGGCCCAAGAAGCAAACATACATTAGGAAGTTTGTTGAAGGTTGTCTTGTATGTCAAAGGTTAAAGGGTGTGTCAACAAATGTTGGACTTTATCAGGCTTTACCCATACCAAACAGACCTTGGAAGTGTTTCAATATGGATTTGTGATGGGATTACCAAGGACAAAGATAGGTTGTGAAAACATATTTTTCATTGTTGATAGATTCAATAAAATGGCTCACTTTATTCCATGTAAAACCAATAATGATGCTAGTTATATTGTAGGACTATTCTTTAAAGAAATAGTTTGTATTCATAATTTTCCAATTGAGTATTGTTGGTTAGGGACAAGAAGTTTGTCGGTCACTTTTGGAGGACCCTATGGAAGAATTTAGGCATGAATTTGTCTTTCAATTCAACCTATCATCCTCAAAAAATGGGCAAATTGAGGTGGTTAAGATCTTTGGGAAACATTTTGAGATGTTTGATACAGGAACATGGAAGTAGTTGGGATGCCATCATATCTTAGGTGGAGTTTGCATACAATGACTCGGTGAATCATAACATAGGCATGAGTCCTTTTGGAGTTATCTATGGGAGACATCCAAGGGGAGCTTTTGAACTTATTTTTTTAGATGATTCAGAGAAAAGGAGTGGACATGTAGAAGAGTTTTCTTAGCCAATGGTGGAAGTGTATGAGCACATGAGGAAAAATTTGCAACAAAATAGTCTAAAGGTGAAGGCTAAGATAGACTTGAAGAGAAGGAATGTGTAGTTCCATGTTGGGAATTTGGTTATCATACAGCTGAACAAATATTGGCTACCTCAGGGAAGCCATACAAATTTGATGATGAAGAAGATTGGACCATGTGAAATACTAAAAAAGTACAGATAAAATGCTTACAAATGGCATTGCCTCCAAATGTAGTTATTTCACCTATATTTAATGTCTCAGATCTCACATTGTATAAAGGGTCTAATGATAATATTGGTACCACTAAACCCACACATGAATCAAATGACTAGATTTGAGAATTTCCTTCTAAAGAGAAGTCATAGATGGAGTCCATCATCAATAGCAGAGAGGCCATCAGGACAAGACACAAAGTGCACATAGAGCACTTGGTCAAATGGAAGGGCCTTCTAGATTATGAAGCCACTTAGTTACTAGAATTAGAGATCTTGAGGCAAGATCGGGATCTACAATAGTTGGTCTCCAAGAGGACTTGAGACAAATTTTACCACCAAGAGTATGTTACAAGAGGAGCTATAGGTGTTGGGCACAGGAATAATGTTTACGTATTATTTTTGGGGGGTGTTTTAATATTTTGTTATTATTAAATTTTAGGGCATATTTTTAATGTTTTGTTATCAATTTAGTAAAGGACTAAATAAAACCTTTACGGGTCTAGCGGTTGCCAAAAATAGCTTTTAACAATTTACCTTTGTTTTTATATTCTCTCCAAAACCTTAGGGAGAGCATAATTTTTTTCTAGTGGGAAGAAGATAGAGAAAGAAGTTGAATGATATATTTCATGTTTTATGGAATAAAATAAGAAATTAAAAAAAAAAAAAAAATTCCTACAATTTCTTTTATTATTATTTTTGTTTAATCTTTGTCAATGGAGTCCTAATGTTTTAAATTTTATGCTGTAATGAGATCTTTGCAGCTAAGGCATAGGTCCTTGAACTGCCACCTAGAAAATATTTTAAGACATCATGTCTCTTGCTTGTGTAATCTTCATGTAAACATACTAGCACATGTTGAAGAATAGGTAGTAGGAATGTACAATATTTTTTCCATGGTCATTTGCAAGAATGGGTTGTGAGTTGAAGAACAAGTGTTTGGCAAGGCATCATCTTTATGTGCCTGCAATGAATGAATGGATGCAAACTATAAGGTGTTGTTCATGTTTGAAGTTTTTGTCATTCATCTCATGAGGTTGCTATAGTTTTCTCCAATTTCTTCTTTCCATCTCATTTCAAGCTATTATAGACTTTATTCTTATTTTCTCCTCATCATTTTCTTAATGAATTTATAAACCATGTTATGAACTCTATCTCCATCATTGTCAAGTCAAGCTAGGAGTAATGTCCTACCAACCACTAATTTCTTTGTGTGGCTTTTGTACACGATCAATCCTTATTATGCAATGAAATTGGATGCTTATTATGTCTTTTCACTTAATCTAATCCAAAATTTATTACTAATGCTATTTTGAATGATTCCAACCTCTCTTTATGTTTCATTACTTAAGTCAAGATTAATATCCTCTTCCATCATTCCTCCAAAATAACTATTCTCCTACTCAAGAAAATTGTTGAATTCTCCACACAAATATACTAAATGTATCTTGCACACTTTTATAGTCAATGTATAATGAGCTCAATGTACCATCATGTAGAAGCATTTCATCTTTACATCAACCTCTCATCTATTTATTTTTGAGTTACTCATGCAAATTTAATATTAAATTATTTATTTTTTCTTAAGACTTGATTCACACTATGCAAATCACTGAGAAATTGAAGACATTCCTAGTTGAGTTTAATTAAAGGCATGAGGCAACTTTTCTAAATATACATATGTATTAGCATCAACATTACTCATTTCAACATTTCATTTGCTCAAGTACACTAAGATACCACCCCTAAGGAATATTGAATCCACTAAATTTCAAATCTAGTTTTCATTTGTAAGTCCAGTGTCTTGTGAATTACTTGGATTTGTATTCTTCCCACCATTGTGCCTTCAACTAAACCCTGAACTCCTCATTTTGTTATGCAATTCTTGAGTGGTATTTTTTTTTCATCTATGCTTGTCATTTGTTTCTTTTGATTCAATCCATATTTTTGGTTCCTCTTTTATGTAGTTACAATTGTAGTTCTCTATATTTAAGATATATTTTTCATAGGATGACAGTACTAATTGTAATGTTTCCTATCAGAACATTACTCAATTTAACTTCAATATATATTTTTGAATTTTATAAATCATTTTCATATATCTATTATCAAGTTAATACTACTTTTATATATAATATAAAGAGAAAAGACACATCTTATCATTTAATTAATATTAATATTGGGTTATCAGTTATTACTATAATTAAGTTGATAGGCTTATTTATTATGGCATACAATGGCCTGGAATTTATCACTACAAGGAAGCAAAGATGAATGGAATTGCTTCTTACACTAATCTTTGAGAGGACAATTATGCAAATTCAAGTAACTAATGTAGAGATCTCAAGAAATGCATAATAACTTAATCAAAATAACCATTAGATCCACATAATGTATCATCAAATCAAGAAGATTACAACACACTTGCCATGCAAGATCTTACATGAGCACATCACCACAACTCAAACTTGGACTCAGACTCAGAGAGATTCCTTCTAGCACTAGTCTTGTAGACTAAACTCAATTATTCAAAGACCTCCCCAAGACATCCTTTTATAGTGATTTGCCACTTAGAAACCATTTTTGGTTTTAAAAAACCATAGGAAAAATAACCATGCCGCATGTTATCTACTTGTAATTTGTAATGCCAAGAATATCATTTTCGTCCATAATTTTGTCCTCTAGTTTAGACCCCCATAAAGTCATTTAATGAGTTGTTTAGACTCTAAAAATATCCCTTCTACATTTTTATAGACACTAGAAACATTTTAAACAAATCATAAACCTTTTTCCAACTCATAAACATGTGGAAAACCATCAACAACAAATTCTAGAATTTTCTAAAAAAATCTAGAGTTTTTCGGCTAAAATTTTCTGGAGTTTTCTAGAAAAAGAGTTGTTGGAAATATAGATGGAGTAACTGGGGGGGTGAATTAGTTATCACAAAAACAAATCCATAGATCTGTTAGATGTCTAATAAATCACTTATTGCTATCATTCAGTAAACATTCATAAAAAAATATTGTAACTCAGTAGATGCAATGAATGTTAACTTTAACAGATCTTAATAAGCATAAAATATCATGCAACCATAAAATTAATAGCATGAACACATGAGACACCAGATTTAACATGGAAACCCAATATGGGAAAAACCACCAATGTAACTAGCTACTGATTTTCACTCTTATGAAGTAAGTCCTATTAGGAGTCGACCCTGTTAAAAGTTACAAAACACATTGTTAGGTGTGACCCTGTTAGAGGATTTAATGACCCTGTTAGGAGTGGCCTAGTTAGAGGTCATTGGAATAATTCAATAGAATTGTCACCTTGTTAGAGGATTTACAAAATGATTGTGAAACCAACTTTTTTAAGAGATTTTGGAATCAGTGCTACAATGATTAGAAAGTAACAATGAAATGACCTGAAAGAGATGCAACTAAAATTGCTAATTACAGATCTCTGTTTTGCACCATTAGATCCTTCTTGATTGAATATATATTTTTTGCTCCTCAAGGACATTTGACCATCCTTCAAAATTTTCTCTCACAAATAATCAGTTCACCTTCACATTCATTTCTCTTTCATAACAATTCCACACATTGAATTCACAACTTGATCTTTCATATATACCATTTAGATTATCAAATTGTCTTAATTATAAGTTACAATCACCTATAATCATTACCACAGTTGGCTAGAAATAACACTTAAAATAATTAAGTCTTAATTTAAAAATTCATAAATTCCTTTATTGGCCGACCCTTCTTGGTAAACACTATTCCAGAAATGATTTCATGAGTTAACCATCAGAAGCTCGATTAACATTTTGAATCATACAAAATCCTTTGGTTACCAAGTGAACTCAGTAAACACTAACTTTCTTCTGCTAACCTTGAGAGCTTAGCAAAAACTGTCTTTTGTCATAAAATCCTTCAACAACCAAGTGAACTCAGTATACACTATCTATGCAAGGTAATATCTAGGAATGCTCGATATACACTGAAAATTATCTTGCAAACTAGCTGAACTCCGTAAATGGTAACAAATAACTGGTATGAAATTTGTATAACATCAAAGACTATACACAATTGGATAATTTTATCTAACAATCTCCCTCTTTGGAATTAATGGCAACATAACATGTCATAAAATGATGAAATTTGAAAACAAGACTTTCTCTGATAGAAAGTTTCTCCCTCTTGGATTTTATACCTCATGCTTCAGTTATCTGCAAGAGTCTCCCTCTATGATAGCAAACTCTCTCTCTTTCTTAGTAATCTCTACTCTGATTGATTCTAGAAAAATCTAATAGTAAAAACAAATTTCAGAAAGGTATGACACTAGACTCTCCCTCTTTGACAACACATGCCAAAGACAACACATATCAAATGAGTTTCAATGTACCTTAAGTGATGATTCATATGCAATATTTCTTTGACTATGCTACATCAACTAATATATTTACAACTCAGTTTCTATTGATGCATCACTAAAAATTTATTTTAGTGAGCTTTAGACAGGGGAATGACCCCTAACTTACCTCTTAGATACAAGAATGCATCCCTAGGTAGTGGCTTTGTGAATATGTCAATAAATTTTTCCTTTGTATGGGCATATTCCAATCTAATTCCATTATCCTGCACCAATTCCCTGACAAAGTGATACTTTATAGCAATATGCTTGGTTTTGGAATGCATCACTAGATTATTTGAAATGTTAATTTCACTTTTTTTTTCAAAGAACATGAAAACTAGTTCTTTGATCTCTACCTTCATGCCTTCCAACAATTTTTTAAACCAAACAATGTTTGAACAATTAATTGTTGCTGCAACATACTCTGCCTCTATTTTTTATTGGCATGTGCAATTTTTCTTTTTACTTGTCCATGATACCAATCTTTTACCAAGAAAGAATGCACCTCCACTTTTACTCTTTCTATCATCAATGTTTCCTGCACAATGAACATCACTAAATACTTTCAAATCCAGGTTTCCTCCAAGTTTATACCATAATCCATAATCTTCAGTTCCTTTCAAGTGTCTCAAGATCCTTTAGCTATCATCATGTAATTTTCTCTAGGTTTATCTAAGAATTTTTCCACTATACCAATTGCTAAAGCAATAGCAAGCCTTGTATGAACAACATATTGCAATTTTCCAATCATTGATCTATATAAGGTCTGATCTACCTCTTTTGAATCATCATCCTTTGTAAGCTTTAGTCTTGTACACATGGGAGTTCCAACTGGTTTAGAATCTTTCATACCAAATTTCTTGAGTATCTCCTTGATATACTTTGATTGAGTGATGTAGATACCATTCTTTCTCTGCTAAATTTGAAGAGCAACAAAGAATTTAATCTCTCCAAACATGGAAATTTTGAATTCTTTATTCATTTGTTCTGAGAATTCTTTACATTGATCATCATTCCCTATTAAAAAAGTATCATCCACAAAGATTTCTACCAAAACAATCTTTTTATCTGGTCCTTATTTGATGTACAAACTATTGTTATCATTAGTTCTTTGAAATCCAATTTGAATAAGGTAGTTATGCAATCTTTCATACCATGTTCTAAGAGCTTGTTTCAGACCATACAGTGCTTTGTGTAACTTGTAGACCATGTCCTTCTTGTCTGGATCAATAAAGCCTTCAATTTTCTCAATGTAAAATTTTTCATCAAGAATACCATTGAGAAATGTAGACTTGACATCCATTTGATATACTTTAAATCATTTATGTGCTGCATATGCAAGTAGTGTCCTGACACCTTCCAATCTTGCAATAGGAGCAAAAGTCTCTGCATAGTCTACACCTTCTTCTTGAGAATATATTTTGCACACCAATCTAGCTTTGTTCCTTGATGCATGTCCATCTTCATTCAACTAATTCCTGAATACCCACTTAGTTCCAATTACATTTTGATCTTTGGGCCTAGGTACAAGAGTCTAGGTTTTTTTCTTCTCTATTTTCTCTATCTCTTCATTCATAGCCTCAATCCAACTTTCATTTTCTAATGCATCTTTGACACTTCTAGGTTCAAAATCAACAAGTAAACATGTACCTTTTAGCTTACTTTTTGTCATGGTACCTTCTGATTTGTCTCTAATGATCTGATCTAGTATGTGATACCTCATGACATATTTGGCTAGCACAAGTTCCTTTCCTTTTGAATGAATTGCATTGTTATGTTCTTGAACTTCAACTTCAACTTTTGGTAGCTTAGGCTTGTTGCTATTGACTCGGTAGCTTTAGGATATGACTCGGGTCCTTGTGACTCAGTTTGAATTTCTTGCAACTTGGTAGCTAAGCTGGGCTCAGTAGATATAGTCTTTCTATTGACACATGTGTCTAGCAAAGTATCAATGAAAAAAATCTCCTGTAATCTTCAGGTTCCTTCTTGGTTTCTTCTTTTTTCTTTTTTGCAAACTCATCAACTTTCACATGTGCACTTTCTATAACTTTGTGAGTAGACAAATTCAAGCATCTATATGCCTTTCTTTTGGAAGAATATCCTAAGAATATTCCTTCATCACCTTTACCATCAAATTTTCCTTTTCTAGATTCTTTTAGAATGTAACATTTACTTCCAAATATTTTAAGATATCTTACTTTAGGTTTGTAGCCATACCATAACTCATAAGGGGTTTTGAATGAGTCCTTCTTCAATTGTACTTGGTTTAAGGTATGAACTGTTGTATTGATAGCTTCCTTCCAATATTTGATAGTAATGTTCTATTCAATCATCAAAGTCCTTGCACAGTCTATGATGGATTTGTTCCTCCTTTCATCTATTCCATTTTTCTTGGGAGTTCCATGAGCTAATACCTACCTTTTGATTCCTCTTTTAATACAAAAGTTATTGAATTCATTGGAAATGAATTTACCACCTCTGCCTAATCTCAAGCATTTCAATCTTTTCCTTGTTTCCTTTTCAACTCTTGCTAAATACCATTTGAAATTTTCAAATGCTTTTGACTTCTCTTTTAATTACATAACAGTCATCATTTTGGAGTAGTCCTCAACAAAAAAAAAATAAAGAATTTCTCTTTAGTATAACTTTCTACTCCTATGGGTCCACACAAATTAGTATGCACAATTTCTAAAATATCTTTAGACGGGTAGTTTTTACTTTTAAAACTAGTCTTTCCCATTTTACCAATCTAACAATTCTTGCATAGACCAACATTAGGATTCTTCAAATTAGGAATGCCTCTTACTTTCTTGAATTTTCTTATTTTTACCATGTTGTCAAAGTTTACATGACACAACCTTCTATGCCATAACCAACTTTCTTCAACTTGAGCAATAAAGCATGAACATTCAGCAAGTTCAAGATAAAACAAGTTACCTTTTGTTTGTTTTCCTAATCTAATCAGCTTTCCTTTGTCATCCAACAATCTTTCTTTTCCATGCATGAATTCCACTTTGAATCCAATGTTAATGAACTATGGTACCTCAATAGATTGTGTTTTAGTCCTTCAACCCAATATACATTATTATATAGAAGTTTGTTGGTTAAAGAAATTCTGCCCCTTCCTTTTATACAACAAGGTTCATTATTACCGAACCTTACACTTCCACTATCAATTTTGCCTTATCAACAATCATATGATGTGAGCAACCACTATCTATAATCCATGTATCATTTTGGCTCACCTAAGAGATAAGTGCTATATCATTTTCTTCTTCATCATTATCAAATTCATCTTTTACAACAATGTAAACAATTTCATCTTCATTACTATTTGAATCTTTAGAATCTTTAGCCATAAAACATGTCTTCTTACCTTTTTCCTTGAAAGATTTGTAACTTTTGAAGTTCTTCTTGTCGTTGTATTTGTGACCTTTCTTTTCATCCTTGTTTTTCTTGTTTGGGCACCTAGCTACAATATGACCTATTTCTTTATAAGAAAAATAGATTAAAGGAACTTGACCTTTGTATTCTCCTCTGCTTCTTGAATATTTCTTTGCAAGTAATGCTTCAACAACTTCAGGATCACTTTCAAAACTTTCTTTTGATTCTTCTTCACTATCTTATTAAATTTCCTTAATATTCTTGCCTTTATCCTTGAGTGAAAGCTAGCTTCAAATGCAGATTCAATGTTCTTTGAGGCAAGAACATAATTGTCAAAATTATCTACTTTAAATGCTGTTAGTCTTCCCACTATGGCATCCAGATTTATCTTATGATTTTCTTCACATCTTATTTCTTTAATTGTAGATACTCTAATTGCATAAACATGAAGTAATGTTCTAAGAAGTTTACTTATAAAAATCTCTTCTTTGATTTATCCTCCAGAGGATTTGATTGCACCAACACTTGCTTTGATTTTTTCAACATATTTTGCAAAATTTTCATCCTCTCTCATTCTCATTTGATCAAACTGTCCTCTTAGGCTTTCTTCTTTGGCTCTCCTTACATTGTCATCACCTCCATAGATTTCCTTTAGCTTGTTCCACATTGCATGATCTATTTTACAATCTTTGATTTCATCAAATTCTTCATAGCTTAGGGTACATACAATATCTATCATAATGTTGTTATGAGTCTTCTTCTGAGTAATGCCATTGATAGATAATGTGCCAAAAAGTTCTACATATTCTGCATCAAGGTATTTCAGTCCTGTATCACCAATGGAAGCTAGATGAAGTCTTATAAGTCCCTGTCATGTTGAAAAGTTGTCCTTGTTAAGCCTTTGAATTTCTGTCTTGTAAGACATATTGATCTTTAGCTTAGGTCCTTGAAAACCTTCCCTACAAGCATGAAGAGCTCTGATACTAATTTTTGGAAATCTAGGTGGAGTAATTGAGAGGGGGGAGGGGGCGTGTTGGTGAATCAATTACCACAAAAACAAATCCACATATTTGATAAATCACTTACTATTGTCGCTCACTAAACATTCATAAAAAAATGTTGTAACTTGGTAGATGCAATGAATGTTAACTTTAATAGATATTAATAAGAATAAAATAACTTACAACCATTAAAGCAATAGCATGAACACATGAGACACTAGATTTAATGTGGAAACCCAATAAGGGAAAAACCACCAATGTAACTAGCCATTGATTTTCACTCTTTCAAAGTGAGCCTTGTTAGGAGCCAACCTTGTTAAAGGTTACAAAATACACTGTGAGGTGTGACCCTATTAGAGGATTTAATCACCATGTTAGGAGTGTCTTGGTTAGAGGTCTTTAGAATAATTCAACAAGCTATCACCTTGTTAGAGGATTTACAAAATGGCTGCTAAACCAACTTTGTTAAGAGATTTTGGAATCACTTCTACAATGATTAGAAAGTAACAATTAAATGACTTGAAAGAGATGCAACTAAAATTGCTAATTACAGATCTCTGTTATGCACCATTAGATCCTTCTTGATCAAATATAGCTTTGCTACTCCTCAAGTATATCTGACCATCCTTCAAAATTCTCTCTCACAAATAATCAGTTCACCTTCACATTCATTTGACTTTCATATCAATTCTACACTTTAATTTCACAACTTGATCTTTCATATATACCATTCAGATTATCAAGCCAGCTCAATTATAAGTTACAATCAACTGTAATCATTACCATAGTCAACTAGAAATAATACTTAAAATAATTAAGTTTTAATTCAGAAATTAAAAAATTCCTTCATTGTGACCCTACTAGGTAAACACTATTCCAAAAATGATTTCCTGAGTTAACCGTTAGAAGCTCGGTTAACACTATGAATCCTACAATATCCTTTGATTATCGATTGAGCTTGGTAAACACTAACTTTCCTTCACTAACCTTGAGAGCTCGGTAAAAACTATCTTCTGCCATAAAATCCTTCGATGACTAAGTGAACTCAGTAGACACTATCTATGCAAGGTAATGTCCAGGAATGCTCGGTAGACACTAAAAATCATCTTGCAAACCAACTAAGCTTGGTAACTGCCGACAAATGACTAGTATGACATTTGTGTAACATCAAAGACAACACACAATTGGATAATTGTATCCAAAAAGAGCTAGCAAGGTTTAGACACCATTCTCAACATTCTCCCACTTGTCAAACACCTTACAAGAGTCAAGGTATCCAAAGTGTCATAGACTTAATTGCTAGGGACCGAGAGGCCCATAGACTCCAAACACCATCTAGACTTCTCTATACTCATAGGCTCAGTTAATGCATCAACAACATTCACCAAAGTCTCTACCTTTACTAGCTTCTTCTTGTCATCCTCAATTGTATCTATCACAAAATGATATTGTACATCAACATGCTTGGTCCTGGCATGAAATGTTAGGTTCTTCACTAGGTACATTACACTCTGACTATCACTATAAATTTTCATTGTACCCTATTTGAATTATATATCTGAACATAGTCTCTTTAGCTAGATAACTTCCTTGTAGGCATGAGTAGCTTCCATATACTCTGCCTCTATAGTGGAAAAAGTGACCATAGTTTTTTTCTTGCTCATCCAATTGATTGCACCACCAAATAATGTAAACACATATGCACTAGTAAATCTTCTTCTACCAACATCACTGGCTCAGTCTAAATCCACATAGCCTTGAATATCTAGGGAATGTTCATTTCATATTCCATGAAAACATATAAAGTACTCAAAAGTACCCCATAAGTATCTAAAATCTCTTTAAATTACTACATCCCAATGTGCTCTTCTTGGATTAGACATATAATGGGAAATTACTCCCACTTCTTCAGAAATGTTTAGTCTTGTACAGACCATAGCATAAATCAAACTTCCAACAACACTCTGATACGGTACTTGACTCATCTCTTCCATGTCCAATGGGGATGTAAGAAACTGTGAGATAGAAAGCTTTGTTTCCATAGTAACAGGAACATTCAATTGTCTAGAATCTTGCATATTGAATCTTCTAATACTATTACTTACATACTTACTCTAGCCTAGCCAAAGCTTTCTATTTTGTCTATCTCTTATAATCTCCATTCCAAGAATGTACCTTGTTGCACTAAGATCTTTCATTTCAAACTTTGTTGAGACATGATATTTTAATTGTCCAATCAAACCTTTGCATTTACCAATAAACAAAATGTCATCAACATATAAGGCAATAACCATGAAATAATCACCATCATATTTGTAGTATATATAGTGATTGGATTTGAATCACACAAAACCCAAACTCAATACTGTTAGTGTAGTTTTTTATTTTTCCTATTTTGATAGGTTTTTCCTACACTTTTAATAATCTTGCTTAGGTTAATAAAGCATGTCTTATTAGGTGAATGGTTGTGAGGTGTCACCTTCCTACATGTGATCATCCATTAGCTATCTTGGGAAGATACTTTGCTATCTTTAGTCCAATAGATGGTTGCTCTTCATTGGTTGGTGTTGCCACCTCCTCCCTCTTCCTAGCCTATATAAGCATGCTACCTGGCTTGTATTTGTATCTCTTGTTTTTGCATCTTCTTAATGCTATTTTGCTTCTAGAATTTGCATTACTCTCTTGGAGACTAACTCTATGATGCTATTTTGATTTTGTATCATTTGCATTCATAGTTTAGATATTTACTCTTTGCACTAGTTTTCTGGGTTATTAATCTTTTCAGATTCTAACATGGTATCAGAGCTTTTCTATGTGCAAGAGTAGATTTTAGTTTCCTTATTTGAGAGATTCGGGGGGGGAAAATAAACTTTATTCTAGTTTTTTCAAAAATGAAGTATGCTCTTCTCTTGCATCTTTGGATGATCTTGAGAATCAATAAAGTTTTGACAAAAACAGTTTTTCTCTGGGGTTTCAATCTCAAATCTGACAACCAACTTGCATATTTGGAGTTTTCAATCAGTTTTGCAGGTTCCAGCATGCCATTGATGGACTTGAGAAGCTGATCCAGCATTTACATGTCAAATTTTGGTTGCTGGGGTCGTTTTCTGATTTTTGGAGCCATTTTTTTCTGTTACAGGCGTCTGATTTACACTACAGCAACATCTTTTGTTCATCAGCAAGAAAAATGCTTTCTGGGTTTTTTTCGCAGCCCTGAAAAACCATCTGGGTATCTTTTAGATTTTGCATGCAAGCTATATATTTTTCATAATCGAGCGTGCAAAGCTACAGCCATACCCTTCTCCGTTGGCAGCCGCAGATTTGAATGCAGTTTTTAAATGTCTCGTTTTTGCTCATACGAACTCTGATTTTGATGATTCTTGTTATGAACTTGGCTATTTTTTTGTGCTCTATCCACTATTGGAGTTATTTTTTGATTTTCATGCATGAATTCTTCAGAAATTGCAGATTCTCAGTCGTGACTGTGCACAATTCTTGTTTTGGAAACTTCGGAGGATCATAACTTTATCATACGACCTCATATCGAGGCAATTCTTTCTTTGAAAGTGCATGATTTTTTGAGTAGATCGCAGTGGTGCTATTCATTTCCTTGATTATTGTGCCCAAGTTTCACTTTTAACATATGCTCTTCATGAGGGTTTGTAATGCATTGAAATCAAGACCTACTTGTGGTTTTTTGGCCATAACTTTTGCATATGGAGGTATTTTTCTGATCCAAAAGAAGCGTCGAAAAGCTGGTTCTGAGACAGAGATACTGGTATTGGTTTTTTTGAGTTTTGATACAGTTTGGTTGCCTATTATGGCAATCAAAGTTGGATGTTCTATTTTGCACTTCGGGAGGCATATCTTGAGCTTCCGATCTCCATTTTTGGACTTCTTTATATCGCTAGAAAGCTATTTCTGTGCTCTTTCTAGTGATGTTGGTTGTTGTTCCAGATCCTGTTCTAGACACATCCTATTCAGTCTTTTGCATTTTAGCATTCTGGTGGATATTCTGTTTATTTTAGGTTCGAAGATCGATTTTTTTGCTTCAGTTGCTTTGTTTTGGGCTTTACCTTTTTTTGTTTCAGCCTTATATTTTTTCTGATCATTGTTGGTATTCATTGTAAGCATATCAATGCAACACACTGAGATAAAGTGCCACTCTTGCATTTCGGGATCCTTTTCACCATTGTGATTCATTGTACTCGCACTATTATATAAAGTGCCATGGGGGGGATAGTTGTTTGCCACTTATAGGCCCTCTTTCTCTAATTCCTCATGCAGTGTCAATGACATATGCCTTTATTTGTGTTTGTACCTCACTCTCGATGAGTTTGGCTCCTGTGTTGTAGGAGATTTTTGGCCCATCTTTTCAACTGCCTGTCACCTCACCTACCTTAAGGGGAGGTTATATTGTTGTTCTATGCTTCTTTGGTTGATGGTTCGTGCCTTCTATTTCCATGGAGGTTCTACAGATCAGCATTTTGACAGAGTTTTGCAGTTCTTCATGCTTCAGTAATGCTGCTTCTTCATGATCACTCCTTGTTCCTATTTTAGGGGACAATTTCCCTAGCAGGAGACTTCTTTAGTTCTTCACTAGGTTCTTACATCTTTTTGGGGGAGAGTTTTTCCCATGTGGTTTTCTCTCTTTCCCCGCTTTCAGAGGTTGCATATTCTTGCATTGTACTTGGGTACCTAACATGGCCTCATTGCCGGGACCCATTTCTACATCCACCTAAGCTTCGCTTATGGGGGGGTGTTAGTGTAGTTTTTTATTTTTCCTATTTTGATAGGTTTTTCCTACACTTTTAATAATCTTGCTTAGGTTAATAAAGCATGTCTTATTAGGTGAATGGTTGTGAAGTGTCACCTTCCTACATGTGAGCATCCATTAGCTATCTTGGGAAGATACTTTGCTATCTTTAGTCCAATAGATGGTTGCTCCTCATTGGTTGGTGTTGCCACCTCCTCCCTCTTCCTAGCCTATATAAGCATGCTACCTAGCTTGTATTTGTATCTCTTGTTTTTGCATCTTCTTAATGCTATTTTGCTTCTAGCATTTGCATTACTCTCTTGGAGACTAACTCTATGATGCTATTTTGATTTTGTATCATTTGCATTCATAGTTTAGATATTTACTCTTTGCACTAGTTTTATGGGTTATTAATCTTTTCAGATTCTAACAAATACATATGTATCAAACTTCTAGTACCACATCCTAGTACTTTGTTTTAGACTATACAAGGATTTCTTCAATTTACAAACCAAATGAATTTTATCTTTCACCACAAAGTCCTCTGGTTTTGTTATATAAATTTCTTCCTCCAAATATCCATGAAGGAAAGTTATCTTCACATCCATCTGCTCAACTTCTAGATCATAGCTACTGCAATAAAAAGTAAAAATTGAATGGATGTGATTAGAACATAGTCCAAGAAGATGCAGAAGATGTTGGCACAAGAAAAAATGAGAAAATACCAAAAAAATATCGAAATCTATTTTTTTGGTATTTTCCATGTTTTAGTATTTTTCTTTTTCAGAGGCCTCCGGGGCATTTATGGGCTTCATCTGGGCCAAGAAGTCACAATGCTATGTTTAAGACTTCTAACATAAAATGTATAACTTTAGAAGATCTTTCCTGAAATTTTGATGGTTCATGATTTTAAGCTAGGAGTAGAAAGCTATGACTTCTACAAGTAGATGTATTTTTTAATATAGATTTTTGTAGTTTCTTATAGTTGTTTGGATTTATTTTGTAATTAATTATCTGTGGACTCTTCATTTACATTTCCAAGGGATAGTGATGACCCTTGGGATCTACCATACATGTATCAATGTCATGGGGTGTATGAGTCTAGATCACAAAGTGTGACAATAAAATTAGGTGGACAAAAGTACAGAATTCCAAAGTTAAGTCCTACACACTCTGCATCTTTGATTAGTGCAAAATAATGTAGAAGATTGATAGCCCAAATGGGTACATTTATGTTATTGATGATTCATCCTAAGGAACAAAAAAAAAGTGTTTGTAATTCTAATTCCATGTTGTCCATCACAACAAAACAAAAAAGATCAATGGTTCAGATTTTAACAAAATATAAGAATGTTTTTGAGTTACCAACAGGGGTACCCTCACATTACCAAGTTAGACACTCTATTGATTTGATACTAGGAACTCCATTGCCTAATGAGCCAGTGTATAGGAGGTCAATTCTAGAAAATGATGAGATAAAAAGGTAGATACAAGAATTGATTGAGAAAGGACATATCCACCCAAGTGCATAGCCCTGTGGTAGCCCAATTGTTCTTGCAAAGAAAAAGGATGGTACATAGAGGGTTTGTATTGATTATAGATTATTGAATAAGATAACTATAAAAAATAGATATCAAATTCCTCCGATAGATGATCTCTTAGACCAACTTAGAGGGGCAAAATTCTTCACTAAAATTGACTTAAAATCTAGATACCATCAAGTACCAATTGATCCAACAGATGTATGGAAGACTGATTTTAAATCCCAAGATGGATTATTCGAATGGTTGGTAATGCCTTTTGGACTCACAAATGCCCCAGCCACATTTATGAGGATGATGAATGATGTTCTTAGGCCATTCATAGACTCTTTTGTAGTTGTGTATCTGGATGATATTCTAGTTTTTAGCAAACCATCCATCTACTCAACTTCTAAATCATAGCTGCTGCAATAGAAAGTAAAAATTGAATGAATGTGATCAAAACATATTCCAGGAAGATGCAAAAGATGTTGACACAAGCAAAAATTAGAAAATACTAAAATCTATTTTTTCAGTATTTTCTATGTTTTAGTATTTTGCATTTTTAGAGGCCTCCAGGGCATTTATGGGCTTTGTCTGGGCCAAGAAGACATAGTGCTATGCTTAATACTTTGAACACAAAACATAGAACTTTAGAAGATCTTTCCAAAAAATTTGATAGTTTGTGATTTTGAGCTAGGAGTAGAAAGTTATGAGTTCTACAAGTAGACATTTTTTAATATAGATTTTTGTAGTTTCTTATAGTTGTTTGGATTTATTTTGTAATTAATTATCCATGGACTCTTCATTTTCATTCCCAAGGGATAGTGATGACCCTTGGGATCCATTATACTTTTATAAACTCTATTTTTGAATGGAATGAATCACTTTTGGCTTGCAAATCATCTATTGTGGAATTTTAATGGTTTTTCAATTAAATCACAATACTGCAAGTTCTTCACCAGGTATTGTAATCTGAATTCTTAATTCAGATCAAGATGTCATTCTTGCTATAGGAAAAAAAAATTCACCATAATTAATTCCTACAACCTGAGAATAACCTTTTGCAACCAAACATGCTTTATACTTTTCAATGCTTCCATTTGAACCCATCTTTCTTTTGAACACCCATTTAGAACCAACATGCTTTCATCCTTTAGACAATGGTAAAAGGTCCCATGTGTCATTCCTCTTAAGAGTTTCCATCTCTTCTTCCATGGATATCTTCCAAGACTCTGAATCAATGCTACCAAGAGACTCTTCTACAAATTTTGGTTCATCAATATTAGCATTTTAAGAAAATATACACCTCCAATCATCAAGAGAATATCCATACCTTTTTGATACTTTCCTCAGTCTACTAGACCTTTGAATAAGATCTGATTTAGGTTCAAGTTCATGATCAAGTTCTCCCTCTTCCTCTAATGAATCAAAACTTGTAGAGATCTCTTCAACAACTTCTCTTTCTAAGGGCCTCAATTCAACTTTCTCGGGTGTAGTAGAAAGTTGAATCACATCTTTCTTTTCTTTTATCTATTATGGCTGCACTACAAAAAAAGAAGGCTCAGTTTTTCTAAAAATAACACTTCTGGAGTAAAATACCTTTTCTACAATGGGTCCCAAAGCTTGTATACTTTAACATCATAGCTATATCTGATGAATATACATTTGATAGCTTTTTTGTTTAATTTTGTCTGCTTCTCCTTTGACACATGAGCATATGCCTCACAACCAAAAACTCTCAGATGTCTAATTGAAGGCTTGTGGCCCAACCATGCTTCCATTGGTGTCTTATCAACAAGAGCTGATGTAGGAGACCAATTTATAAGGTAGAAGGTAGTAGCTATAGCTTCAACCTAAAAATTTTGTTCTAGTCTAGCTCGACTTAGCATACTTCTAGCCTTCTCCATCAACGTCTTGTTCATTCTTTCTAAAACTCTATTCTATTGTGAAGAATACAGATTTTTCTTCTCTCTTTTAATACCACAATCTTTAAAAAATGTGTCTAAATCATTAGAGTAATATTAACCACCATTATCAGTTCTCAAATTCTTTATCTTCTTTCTAGTATGCAACTCAGCCATTGCTTTAAATTGTTTGAAATGACTAAATCTTCAGATTTACTTCTAAGAAAATAAACCCATGTTCTTCTATTGAAATCATCAATGAAAGAAACATAATAAACTAATCTTCCGATAGAAGAAACATAAACTTGACAAACTACATCTTAATTGATTAGATCCAAAATACACAAGGACTTATGAGAACTTGAGTAAAAGTGAATGTGGTTTTGTTTTATAATAGATACAGTGCAAAAATAAAAATCAAGATTGCACTCTTTCAACCCATCAATAAGATTTTATTCTTTAAGGTTTGTAGACCTTTCTCACCTCTATGGTTGAGTCTTCAATGCCATAACATAGTCTTCTCTATAGGTAACTTTGATTTAGTAGATAGAGCACCCTTGGATACCCAAAAATCATGACAATCTATTGAAAAAAAAATCCTCTCCCTCTCCAACAAAGAAGTCCTCTTCACAATATTATTAGAAGTACTATTGTACTCATGCATCAAGCTAGTACAATGTACCCAATCTACTCCCTCTTGCTATTACCATGACAACTCTCAACATTTTCACACGTGCTTGAAAAAATTGTACATGCACACCCATATCTATTATTTTACTAATGGATAATGAATTCCCCGCTAGTATTAGGATATGCAAGACACTATCAAATCTTCTAATTCTAGCATTAGAAAATTTAACACAGATACTTCCATGACCAACAATATAAAAAATTGAGTCTTCACCCACATGTTGGAATTACAAGTATGAAAGGTAAACGTCTGAGGGTGGGGATGAATCAGGAGAAAAATATTCAACCCATAAAACTTTTATCATTCATACATCTCATGCATTCAATATGTAAAGTGAAATAGCATATGCATCGATCATGTAAACATGTAATCAAACACACACATAACACCATATATGATTACCTAGAAACCTTTCAAGTGAGAAGGTAAAACTGGGGTGGGGATGACACCAAAAAATATTTACTCCTGTAGTAGTATAGTGAGACCAATTAAGGTAACAATGGTTTCATGGCCTGCCCTATAAAAGGTTTGCCCTGTTAAAGGATGACAAAGACTATTAAGTCCCAAATTGTTAGAGGATTTCAACACCCTGTTAGAAGTGTGCCTAGTTAGAGGACTTTAGGTTATTCACTTGGAATGCCACCCTATTAAAGGATTTAATAAAACTTGTTAGGACTACTCTATTAAGAGATTTTAACTGAAATCACTTTTAGAATATCTCAGCTTAGATCCTACAATTGGCATTTGTTTTCTTGATAACAAATCAGCTCTACACAATCTGTGATTTGATCCTTCACGATTGAATATATCAATGTTATATCCTTCTTTATCCTTTATTCTTCACAAACTGATTCTGCAATACACTCTTGCTACTAAGTCACCTTGAATTCTCTACAAACTATCTTGTTCATTCCTTCAATTCAATCATTCACCCCTTGTTACACTATTAGAAGTTTAGGGCTTTGTCCTTCTTAAGAAGACTCTAGTGGCTTAGGGTTAGATATGAATCTATGGTTTAGATTTATCCATATTGCCGCTTAAACATTCTTGTTTTAGAATTGGTTGCATGCAATTACATAGGGAATTCAAATATAAATTCATCCTTATCTCCAAAAGATCAAAATCTTTCCTTAATTCGGCTTGAAAATGGTTTACATTATAGTTGTTTGTGCAATTACAAAAAAATATGTCCAAACTATTTCACTTGGCACATGAAGTCACTGATGCTCGACATGCATTGTATTTTTACTTCTGACTTGGCACCTAGACTGCTTGGCATCAACTATTTACTTGACACTTGAATCACTCAGCATGATCCATCTGCTTGACACCTGAGTGACTCAGTACATGAGTGACTTGGGACATGAGTGACTCAACACAGTCTAATATTTACATCTATAACTTGACATGTATTACTAGTTTGGTATAAACTATGTAAATTATTTAAGTGTGTTGACACTCACTTGTCAAAACCAATCTAAGATCAACAATCTCCCCCTTTGACATCAGTGTCAAAAAAAACTTAAATATACATAATCAATCTTAGCTTCCTTGAGTATAACATATCCATGACTTGGATTATATATAAAAATTCAAAATTTTGCAGTAGCCTATATACCTCAAAATTGATAACTCCCCCTGAGTTAATGTGTTTATTTTGTATGCAAAATCTATTATCCTCTATAACTTCAATGTGGTGTATCTGATACTCTTTCATCTAATCTATTGATATTCTTTTTCATAGAAGATATATGTATCTACTTATTGCCTTTTCTTTCCAAAAATGAATCTTTCAAAAATGTATGAAGTGATATACATTTTATTACTTTTTCCTTTCTTTTCTCTTTTCTTGCTTTCTACTCTTTTCTTGCTCCCCATTTGTTCATAGTCTCCCTTTTTCTTTGGTGTGTTCTCCACCTAAGGATATTCTCCTTCTTAGTTTATAGTTTATCATCCCCTTGCTTAGTTACTCCCCCTTTTTGACACTTATGTCAAATGGGCTATACATGTATAGTGTGTTTGTCCAAAAGGATTTATGGAATTTCATTATTATATTAAGAACTAAATCCCAGTTATCACATGTAACATCCAATGACTTGAGTTGGATAGCTAGCTCAACTACAAGGTGTAGTACACCATCTAGAGTAGAAAGATTGGGATCTTTCTTCAGTAGAGTTTCTACATAACTTAGTACTTTATAAAGTATTTCCATGTGTGTGGTGAGAAATGTTTGAATGTTAGCCTCTTCTGCTATTAACATAGCTAATCAAATTTGTGATTGAAGCAACGTATGAAAATGCTTCTCACTTTGAAGTAGGTTCTAAGGTAGTTGAGTACCTAATATGTTTAAGTTCCTCTCCAAGCTTAGAATACAATGTCTGGTCTCTTGGGTGAAGAGTGTAGGGTCACACAATTTTGTGTACAATGAGAATATATTCTCAAGTACCTTCTACAAATCCTCAAACATTTTTTCCAATGCAACTTGAGTGAATGCTATATCACCAAATATCTTTTCATTTACCTTGCTCTAGAATTTCTTTTCAGACCATTCAAGAAGTTTAGCATTAATATCTAGGTCTTCATTATTTATCTTTTTCCACTATGTCTCAAAATGTTCGAGTAGTGTCTTGGTTTCTTTAGGAGTTGGTAGGTTGAATGCATCTAAAAATATGTCTTTAATGTCTTGAAGAGCTTGCTTCTACTTATGTTTTGGGTATGTGCAGGATCATGGTCAATCAAACTATGTTCGTAAGTGGCAATAAAAAATCAAAAAATCAGGATTGTGTCAACTTGATGTGCAATTTTCTACTTGTTATTGAATTTATATCAAAAATTTGAGAGAAAAGAATCTCTAGGAAATTGAGTCTATTTTCTAAACTACTAGGACTTATCTCAAAAAAAAAAAATTGATTGGTCAAAATTTTGAATTTTAATGCAATATTACAAAAATTTTAGAACAAAAATAAGAAGTAGATGTATGCCTGACCACCTTACTCAAAATAAAATGATAATACTAATAATATTATAGATATAAGAAGTAGACTCATGCCTGGATGTGACACATATTTTTGTGCATTTTTTATTCTAAACAAATAAATAATAATTAATATTTGAATTTAGTATTTTTGGAATTAAAAAACTCTCGTGTCTGACCACCTTAACTAATTCAAAACTCTGCAAAGTTTAATATTTCATTTTTTTTCCTTATAGTGGAAGAAACATAGAATTTGATGCATCTTTTGGTTCTAAAAAATGTTGTACCATTTGAAAGTTATAGTTATTTTTCAAGTAGTGTGTCAGTCAGAACTTTATAGATAACTCCATTAGAAAATAAGTAATAATTACTTACTAAACTCATAATTTGACAAACCTTACATTTATGGAAAGATAAGAACATTCCTAAGAAACCTTTTTCATTTCATCAATTTTTTGTGAAAAAAAAGTCATTAGCTACATATTTGAAGTAAAAATCACATAAAAACAGTCCTAAAACACATTTTTAGGATGTTTTTAAAGTTGACCATATAGGGTTGGTATCAAAAGATATAGTAGACCTTATAAAGATATTAATTATTTTCATTTAGTATCAGGGTGGGTGGGAAAAAAGTTGGAATAGATTTTGAAATGGTTTGAGGCATTTGAGAACTACATATTTTTTGGATTGCCACTTTTTGGCACACCATTATCCTACACATACCCTTCTATCCTTAGCATTTCCAAATGCCTATTTTTCTCTAAGGCTTTTTGCAAAATGCCTATTTGATATATTTTCATTGTGTCATAGTCATTTTTAGGAATCACTATCTCTTCATCTAGAGTGATATCTCCATAGTGAATTACCTTTTCAACTTTGGAAGAGCTTGAGCTTGGCACTAAGATTTGCAATGGTATAGCTTTTGTGCTTGGCTTCTCAAGAACTTTTGTAGGAGAAGTGTCAGATGTTGGTAGAGTTACCAATCCCTAGATGGCTTCTTGCTCCTTTACCTTTGGTGTTTGCTCATAATCTTAAGCATTGTTTTGATCTATGACAGTGACATGACTGGCATCTTGTGCTTGTGCTTCAAGTTTAGATGAATTTTTATGTCCTATTTTCTTTTTTGTTGTCCCTTTTTCTTCTTTTGCAGTCTGCCTCTTCTCAAGTGTATCTATTTTCACAAATGTACCAACCTTAGTAGATGTCTCTACTATTGTTTAACACAAATATTTTACTTCAGTAACTAAAAGGATGGAAGAAGGTGGTTCTTCTGGATTCACCTTATCCCTTGTGACCTTAGTTACTACTTTTTGAAGTTCTTCTATATTGACCAAAATTGGATTATTGCATAATTGGGCTTGGAGTGTAGATTGGTCTACAATTTTCTTCAGATCAACTGTAGTCAATGGATTGATGTTCTAAGCTGATGCATCAGGGAAATCCTTGATAGTTATAGTTTCTTTAGTTTTCCTTGTGTCATGAGGGGGACTAGCACTCATCATTTGTGTGTCTTGCACACTCTATTCCTCTTTTTGTTATTCAGTTATTGTCGTGCCATCATCTTTACTTTCAGTTTCTTCCTTAACTATATTTTCTTCTTCTCTATCATTTTCCTTGTCATCATTATCATTCCTACCCTCCAAGAGGTCCTATTCTTCTTGTTTCATAGTTTTCAATCCATAAATAAGTTTCCACATTTGGGTTGACTTCT
Source organism: Cupressus sempervirens (assembly GCA_028749045.1). Classification (NCBI taxonomy): domain Eukaryota; kingdom Viridiplantae; phylum Streptophyta; class Pinopsida; order Cupressales; family Cupressaceae; genus Cupressus; species Cupressus sempervirens. Next base: position 170,276,658 of record CM053786.1, on the reverse strand, counting down.
TCACAACATCTTCAATATTGTTTTGAAGAATGCTAAAGGCTTCATATTTTGGTGTGAACCTTCCTCCATATTTCTTATTTTCCTTATCAATTTTTTCTTTTGTTAGCTTTGGCATTGCTTGAGCTAATGTTGATTCTCTAATATATTTCTCAAATTTTAAATAGTAACGCTATTTTTTCTCAACAATATCATATAAGCTCTTTGGTATAGTGTTGGCAAATTCAAGTGGAGTGTTCTTAAATTTAGACATCATTACATACAATAACTCTTCCACTTTCTTTTTCTCTTCTCTTTCAAGTTTCTCAAAATCAATATTCTTTAAACTAGACAAATCTACATTATTCTTTATGTTTTCACAAAAAAATTTCAAGATCAAATTGTGGTTTGTGATTACCACTTTGAATTACCTTGTATCCTTTGATTCACTCCTTTTGTTCATCTGAGTTAGGTTGTGCAATATATTTTCTTCTTTGTTTCTTTTACACTTGACCACCTTATTCTATTTTCTTGGATTTCTCCTTGGCCTTTTGTGTTGTGGCTCACGTGGTTTCTCTGGTGGTAGGTGTTTTTGGCTTGGCTAGACTTGGTCTAACATTTTTATTCTTTGACTTAGCCTTTGGTTGTGCCTTAGCCTTTCTCCTCTTTGGCTCGACATCTATAGGTGCTTCCTAGGCCTCTTCTCCCTTGGCACCTTTTGTTTCCTCTTCTTCCTTATCCTCTCCCATGCCTTGAGTCAATGCAAGAGATTCTTGTGTTTGTTCTTCTTCTTCTTCATCATCTTTCAACTCATCTACACCTTCACCAAATTTAGCATTAAGTTTCTTCACTAGCTTGCCCTTGTTCTTAAGTGTAGAGGTTGTCTTCAATTCCATTTCAACCTTTGATTTCATTACATCATGGTTTCCAAAGAAACATGTATCCTGAGTCATTCTCTCATTGACTTCTTAGAGTCTGCAAAATATCTTGTCATGATAGTTTCAAATTTTTATCCCATTTATTCAATGTATTCATTTATTTGCATAGCAATTGACCTATTTGTCTTCCATCCTATAGTACCAAAAGAGGGAAATTTATTATGTACATAGAAGAATATGCAAACTAGAATACAACCAAATTTTCACTATGCACTCTTGGTCTTCCTAACTTCTCCAAGGTTTTCCATCAATTGTTGTAGTTGAAGCTCAACTAGATCATAAGTATGATCTTTCTTCACAATCTTGTAGCCAACATCCACTACAATATAGGGTACACTATTCAATCTACTAGATTGACTAAACTTGTAAGAAATAATCCTAACAACAAAGTTTTTTAGTGGATCTATAATGGTGTCTATTGTCATTCCTCTTTTATTTCATTTAGCTCCAATATTCTTCTCTATTACTTCCTTGGAATCACTTCGTAGAGTCTTGGGCTAATCTAGGGTTAGAAACTAGTAATGTTGTGGATTATTTGTTTGGTAATATTTATTGGTCCACCTTCTAGCCATAAAGAACCATCATGTATTTAGCTTAATATAATCTTAATCCATTCAATTTTGAATACACTGGGAAAATCTAGAGCATGAATTTAACCCTTCCTTTCATCAATTTAATATTCATCCTTTATAATGTCATTTTCACATAGTTTGTCATAGGCTTCTCTGATTTCCATGCCTCCTATTCCTTCTATTTTGCAATTATAACATTTTCTAACATCCTGCACCATAATGACTTTTGGCAAGATCATTGACAAAGCACCAAAAGGATCTTGTTTGTAGGCTATGTTAGGAATTTCCTTGAAATTTGGTTGTTTTATTTCATTACTAACGAATTAAACATTCAAAACCTCTTTCCCTCCTACATTTTTTGAGCTAGACACCATTATGTCAAAGTAGGGTTTATGCAAAAGTATGTTGCCTAGCTCAGCTTGTGATAAATATCTTGAAAAACCAAAGAAAAATCATTTTTGAGATCTTTTGCAAGTGCCTTGATCAAGTTTCAAAAATTTCTTTTGATTCCACTTGCTCTTTCTTGAATTTGAAATGGTGAATAATGAGCAAAAATTGATTAAATATCCTTTAAAAACCTTGCATTTAATGCTTAGTCTTTGTATAGCTGTAAACATGGCATCAACATAATTTCAAAATCACTTGGCATTTTTAGATATCACCATCACTTGGCAGCTACTATAGATTCTACATCAACTAACTAGTCTAGTAGCTTGACATCAACTAGAATTCCACTCGGCTTACAAACGAAAAATTTCATGCTCGACAACTACTTAAATATTTAAAGACTTAACTTGAATTTTCCACAACATCTTGCATCTTTATTCATGCTAATGTACTTTTTTTAGTGTTATCTTCTTTTGGAACTAATGTATGATATAAGACTTGAACACCAGTCCCTCATACCTCTGGGTTACCTAGTTTGATGAGGTGCGACCACTTGACCTATTAGGTGAAGTGATCCCTTCTCCATTTGATATCCATTTGACATAGTGTATCCATCTCTCTTTTTCTATGTCTTTTTCATCTCACCTCTAATGTGTTCAATAATTGTCTTGCCTTTTCCTTTGTTGAATTCACAACTAGGTGCCTTTGACCTAGTAGGACAATGTTTACTGATGTGACCAATCTTCAAATAGTCAAAACATGTAGTTTGACTTAACCATCTTTTGTAGTTGCCTTTGAAGTGTGTCCTAATACAATTCTTAGGGATATGTCGATACTATTGGCAATAATGACAACTTTTTCTTGTGTTGTAATCCAAATTATAAAAGATTTCATGGCTTCTTACCTTTGCTAAATTGTTTGATGACCACATGGAATTGGATCTACATTCAAAGGCTCTATGTCCATATTTATCACAATTGTAGTAGTAACCTTCAAATCTTGGTGCATGCATGGTCCTAGTTCTACATTTATGTGCTTGATGACCTTTTTTGTTGCATTTATGAGAGTGAGTCATGTTCTTAGGCTTGACATTCTAATTTGCATTCTTGCTCCTACACACATTAGTAGTATGTCCTTTCTTACCACAAAAATGACAATTAAGCTTGGAGTTATTACCTTTGATGTTTCTTTCTTTAGCAACTTTGGATGATTCTCATTCTTTAGTGCTTGTGTAGCCTAATCCTGATGTATCATTTTTGGATCTAGGGGGCCTCAATAATTGATCAAAGTATTTGATGTCTTCATTTGGCTTATTGAAGCTTGTTGCAATTTATTTTTCTCTTTTTAGGTCATTCTGTAGTTGTTCATTCTACAGCTTCAATGTAGTTATCTCAATGTCTTTGACATTCAGTTCATGATGAGCATTGATCATTTTTCTTAGAATATACAATTGCATGTTGGAGATCCTGGTTAGCTCTGTTCACTTCTCTTCTAATATGATGGACAGAGTTCTTTTTTCTTCTTCAATCATGGCTTTTTCTTCCATTCCTTTCTTCTTTTGTTTAGATATCTCACATAGCATCATTGCTTGAGATTCTTGCTCTAGCTTGAGATTTCTGATTTCCTCAGCTTGTACTCTTTTTTTTTCCATCAAATCTATGACTATTACATCAAATTCATTGGAGTCACTATTGGAAAATAGCTTGGTAGTGTTACTCTTGCAGCAATAAATTGCAACCAATTAAGGTTACAACGGTTTGACCATTGATCTTCGTCTGCCCTGTGAAAGGCCTACCTTGTTAAAGCTTACAAAGAGTGTTAAGTCCCACCTTGTTAGAGGATTTCAAAACCATGTTAGAAGCATGCCTAGTTAGAGGACTTTAGGTTATTCACTTGGAATTCCACCTTGTTAAAAGATTTAATACAGCCTATTATGACTACCATGTTAAGAGACTTTAAATGAAATTACTTGTTAGAATGTCTCAAAATAGATCCTTGGATTAGTACTTGTTTTCTTGATAATAAATGACCTCTACACAATCTATGATTTGATTCTTCACAATCTGATATATCAATTTTGTATCCTTCGCTATCCTCTATTCTTCACAAACTAATTCTTCAATACACTCTTTCTACTAAGTCACCTACAATGCTCTACAAACTATCTTGTTTTCTCCTTCAATTCAATCATTCACCCCTTGTTACACTATTAGAAGTTTAGGGCTTCATCCTCCTTAAGAAGATTCTAGTGGCTTAGGGTTAGGTATGAATCTATGACTAAGATTCATCCATATTATAACTTAAATCTTCCTATTTTCTAATTGGCTACATGCAATTACATAGTCAATTCAAATATAGATTTGTCCTTATCTCCAAAAGATAAAAATCTTTTTTTTTTAAATTCAACTTGAAAATATTTTACATAGTTGTTTGTGCCATTACAATAAAAATGTCTATCTGCTCAACACGTAAGTGACTCAGTACATGAGTGACTCAACACTCATTACAACTCGGCATAGTCTAATATTTACATGTTGTGCTCGGCATGTATTACTAGTTTGGCATGAACTAAGTAAATTATTTAGGTGTGTTGATACTCACTTGTCAAAACCAATCTGAGATCAACACAAATACACCTTACCACCATCAAACTTTTCATATTCACTAAACCAATTTCTATTAGGAGTCATGTGAAAATATGCACCTGAGTCTATCAACCATGCATTGTCACTTGTATGAGTGGCCAAGGATATGATGAAAGCATCTCCATATTCATTCTTAGACTTAGAATTAGAATCTTGCTTCTTCTTCTTTTTCTTTTCCTCTTCAGTCCTTTCAAAAGTGTCTAGGTTTGTCACAATTTCAATAGATCACATTGGACTTACCATGAGATTTGGATGTCCCTTTATTCTTGGACTTAGAATAGCCATGTTGCTTCTCATTCTTGCCTCTTTCCTTTGGTCTTCATCAAACACTCAGATCCTTTTTGGTATTTAGAGGGACCTTCATTTTAATCTCTTCAAAGGGTAGAGAACCAACAACATCCTCCATCTTCAAGACAACTAAAGTTATCCCTATGGCCATGACAAGGTTGTCCCATGAGTCTAGTATCAAACATAGCAATATTTTTCACATTTCTTCTTCATCCATACACACCCCAAATAAGTTCAACTGGTTCACCAACATATTAAAACTTTCAAGATGCTCATAAATATATCCACCTTCTTCCATTCTCAAGGAATACAACTTCTTCCTCAAGAAAATCTTGTTCACAAGTCATTTCTCTTGATAGATCTCACTTAGCTTCTTCCAAACCTTCTTTGCAGTAGGTTCTTCATGGATATTAATTATTATAGAGTCTACAAGAAACAATCTAATGAGACTTTTAGCTTTTTGTCTCTTACATCAAACTCTATAGTTGAAGTTGGATATGTGGGCCTCAGCTTCTTTTCATTGACTGCATCTCATAAATCGCAATCAATTAATAGATCTTCCATCTTCAGCTTCCATATTTCAAATTTTGTGCCAAAAAACTTCTCTATATCAATTCTCCCTGATGTGCTTGCCATCTATACAATCCTATAACATAAAAGTAAAATAAAATCTACACAAGCTCCCACTCAAACCTTGATTAGCTCAAAGAAAATATATACCCAACAAATAGAACCAAACTTGGATAGGCTCTGATACCACTTATAAGGAAGCTGAGGTACACAAAATCACTTCTTACATTAATCTTTGAGAAGAAGTTTATGCAAATTCAACTAACTATTATAGAGATCTCAAGAAATGCTTAATAACTTAATCAAAATAACAATGAACTCATAACACAATGATTACTATGGGGAAACCCTTTTGAGAGAAAAATCACACCCTCCAAAACCCACACAATGTATTATCAGATCAAGAAGATTACAATACACTTGCAATGCAAGTTCTTAGAGGAGTACATCACCACAACTTGAACTCAGACTTGGACTTAGAGAGACTTCTTCTAGCACCAATCTTGCAAACTAAACTAGATGATTCAAACACCTCCCCAAGCCCTCCTTTAATAGTAAATTTCCACTTGGAACCCATTTGTGGTTTTACAAAACCATGGGAAAAATAACCATGCCACATGTTACCCATTCGTAATTTGTAACTCCAAAAATACCATTTTCCTCTATGATTTTGTCCTCTAGTTTAGATCCCCATAAAAGTCATATAAAGAGTTGTTTACACTCTAAAAAATAGCCCTTCTACATTGTTCTAAAGACTAGACACATTTTTAACAACTCATACACCTTTTTCAAATCATAAGCATGTGTAAAACTACCACAAACGAATTCTAGAATTTTCAAAAAAAAAATCTAGAGTTTTTCAAAAAAAGAGCTTGCAAGGTTGAGACACAATTCTCAATAGTCACATGTCTAAGAAATGTTGGATGTTGGATGCAGGAAAATTTTCAATAACATCAATGTGAGGTAGTGTATTTAGTGGAATGAGTTTACTCCACATCCACCAACAAATACTACTATCAACTTATAACATTGCACTTTCTAGTGCAACTGCTGGTATTATTGATATTAATTCATCATATATACCTTAAATTTTACATATTAAATAGAATATAATAGCTCTTAACTTATATGTCATATATATAAAATTGTACAGTAAAATCTAATAATAGTTTATATACATTTCTATATATTATAGTATTATTATTTCAATAGGTACATGTCTTTAGTGATATTTAAATATTATATATATATATATATATATTGTATTATAATTTATATATAATCTTAATAATATTATATTATCAATTTTGTAAATATTATCTATACTTTTAATAACTATTTATTATTGCATTCTTATCTCAAGATGCGGATATCCCAAAAACATCCTTTGGAGTATTGAAAGGAGTCCCTTCATGACATAATGAAAAATTTGGAGCATGACAAGAATGATAAGATGGTAAAATGAAAGGAAACAAACATTGATACAAAGATTAGAAAATTTGTCTTCAAGAGACATTAAAGATTAAATTGCCCCTTTTGAAATAGTATAAGAGCACCATAAAATCACACAAGATAGAAATGAAAGCACAACTAATACGAGAGAGACACTTATTCTTAGCTTTCTCAAACCACTCATTGAATTTCAACATCTAAATAAAACAAAGATGTTCCTAAGGGCCCTTTTGGTCGCAAGAATTACCAAATGCAACATTCATCTATGTTGAAATAAGCTCTCTTCTAGTATTCACACATTCTTAAAATAACTTCTAGAATATCATTTGGACCTATTTGGTTGACTTGGAAGAGGAGTTGAAATATGCATATTCTATGTTTGGTTACAACAATTGAAATAAGAATTGAAATAAGTTTTATTTTAAAATTTTAATAATAATTTTTTTTGTTCGGTAATATTAAATAAACAATATTTTTATTTATAAAAAATTATTTTTTGTTAACTTTTTAAAAATCCAAATTATTTTAGCTAGCCTTTATTTTATTTTTTAAATTGACTTTATAAGTGAAAGATATACCACAACCTTTGAAATTCATTGAAATTCAAAGGAGATTATGTTGTACATTATAAATTCAATTCTAAATTAAATCAAATTATTTTAATGAGTATAAGATCAAAACTAAAAAAATTTATTTTTAAATATATTAAAGAAAATAAAAAATACAAATAAGTCGAGATCATTAATATGATATTTAACTGATCTTTCAACATAGTTTTAATTATAAGGCTAAACACAAGATTTATTTGTAAAGATAATTTTATGAAAGTTTTAAAAATATATCAAATCTAGTATTAGTTTGTTTTATCATTTAAAAAATAAACCATATTAAACATTAAATAATGTTGACGTAGTTTATATCTTATGATGAATGGGAAAAATAGTTCAAAAATGCATTTGAGTGGCAAAATACAATCAAATGGCAAAGTCATGGACCCAACAACCCATCAAATTGGGTTTATTAAAAACTGGAATAAGAATAAGCTATTCTTATTTCATATTTTTTAAGGAATTCTGCTATGCTCATTTTGGGGTCAAATTAGGATAAGCAAATTCTAATTCCAATTTTGTATTTTGCAAAAAAGTATCAAATTGGCAAATGCAAGTATTTAGATTTTCCTATTCCCACCCAATTCCTGTAACCAAATGGGGCCTAAAGGAATACAACTGTTCAATTAAAGATGAGTGGCAGAAAATAATGATAAATGAGAAGCGCATTAGAATACAATTCTCCATATTTCTTTATCTCACACTAGATGTCACCGATCAATCAATTTAGGATTTTTTATTATGTCTACCAAGGACTTTTAGTCCCCATTGGTTTAAGTTGTCTCCAACTCCCCACTCACCTTTAAATGCTTCAAACATCTAAATAGGTCAAATATATAATCAAATGAACCTCCAATCATACAGTTGATCCACCTAAGATGAATGGCTTGGATTTAAGGTAATAGAACATCATGAGAAAGTAGGCCACTAAAGATGTCCAATGGCTTTGGTATATGGCACCTGACATTGAAGGTCTATTTGGTTCATGGAAGATGACAAGAATTGGATTTGTCAAAATCTAGATTTGAAATTTTTTGTCTTTCTTTCAAAAATCGGCAAATGGAATTAGAATACTAGACTTCTAATTTTGTCTAAAAGCCAAATTTTCTAACTTCCTACTAGCAAGAAGAAATTGAAAATCAAAACCTAGTTATGTTTTTTTAGGAGTGTAAAAACAATAGATTGGACTCCAAGCTTACACATAAAAATGTGTCTTCACACTCATCTTCCAAGTCAAACAAACAGTTGAAGTAAAATCCAAAAAAATGGAATGAAGATTTTTAAAACCTTGATTTGGCTAAATTGGGATTTCTACAAATCTTGATTTCTACAATTCCACAAACCAAACATAGCCTTAGTATCCAAATATCCTACCTTTTCCATTTGATTGGGAAAATTTATAAAATATATTATAAATTTATACACCTTTTAAAAGTTTTTTTGTCTATTTTAAAATGAAAGGTTTTGTATGTAGACATATACACAATTTTGGCTTACTATTGTGTCATATTTTTTATCTATTTATTTACCAAACATATTTTTTAATTTAAAAATGTTTAAACCTCATTTTATTTTTAAATATATAAATATATATATATATATAATTATAATTAGTTCATAATTTTAGATTATTAACATATATTGTAATTGTTTGAAAATCCTTTAAAAAAAGAAAAATTAAAATTGAGTGTGTGAATAGTTTGGTAGCTTCTTGAGGAAAGGACCAATAATTGGATCATTGATTATTCATAGTGTTGTAATGTGCTACAAAAACATTTAAAATTTATGTGGGTTTCATTTTAGTTCAAATGAAAAACATGTTTTCTTTAATGAATTATGGTTAATTATTGAAGTGTCAGTCCATCACTACCTACTTAATGCAAATCTATGAAATTGAAAGACAAGAAAATTTTCTTTTTCAAATCATGGCATAATTGTTGTCCACTTATTCCTAAGTAAATATTATGAACAAACTTTACCATTCTATTACTCTAGAAGACTCCCTTTGTTATAAATTATAAGGGTTGTGAGAAGATTTCCATAATCACACTCAATAAAGATTGAATTGCATTGTTTTTTTTAAGGTAAAAAGTGGCATGCCACTTTGAATATATTTATTTATATAAGAACCTAGTTCAATGGTTCATAAAGGGAAGAAAAAGTAACAAACCCTCCAATCGTCACCAAATATAGAGTAATATGAAATTATACAAAAATGTATACATTAAGACCAACTCATGATAAAAGTACTCAAAGCCCTTATAGGTTTTGAGCAATATACAACATATATGTATGTGACGTATAAACAAACAACTTACATTAGCCATTGACTATACATAAAAGACACCCCAAATGTATTGTCATATTTACATGTATTAATCTCAAAAAATTAAGCCCCTTAGGGCACCTCCAAAATCTACACTTAATCAACAAAAAAAAACCATCCTAAAGCTGAATACAATAGACCCACTTCAAAATATTCTGAAACCAGTGAATATTAAACATATCTCTCAAAACCGCTCTACAAAATTGGCTCCCAATCCATCAAAACTGGTGCCCCATCATCTAACAGATCCAGTTGAGAAAATGGATTATCAATTTGCATCAAATTTTTTGAACCCTACTCATAAAAATCAAACTATATACTAGTTCTCCTGAGTCCTTGCATGTTTCCTAGAATGCCATGGCCATGGCTAAGTAAATCAAAAATAAACTAAACTTTCCCTTTAATCAAATTAGCAGCTTCTCCCGATAAGAAATCTTTATGGATCTACAGAATGCCATCAATTAATCTAAGATTCCTATTTAAAACCACACTTTTAAGAGAAGAAAGGAAGTTGAGAAACCTTTCATCCCTCCTTGAAGCCATATTGTTAAACATAACCCTAATTGGGGCTACACCCATTTGAAGATCAAATTTCCTTAATTCCTCTTTAATTGCTAGTTCTCCAAAAATGTTATATCACACCATCTTGTCAGTGATATGAAAAAATTCTTCAAAATCTAGAAGGAAATCCATAACGCAAGTTAAAAATAGAGATACGACTTGTGATGGCAATATCAATCTTGGAAAAGCTGGAAAAAGAAACTTAGACACAGAATTCTTATAATAGCTTCATGACATTTGGTGCATCCAAAATGGAAAACTTCCTCCAAATTTCCTATAGGCAACCAACCAAAGAATGATATTTCCTACTCAGTGCATTTCAATGAGACTCTAAAGAAATTACTATTGCCCTCCATTTCACTAAAAAAATAGACATTGATACCAAACTCACATCCAACTTTTATTTCAAAATGTATGAACATACCAACAACAACATCCCTTATAAAAATTAACTTCACACATGCGATCATCAATATACATCAAAAAATCCATCTCCTATTTACTTAATCTCATACCACATATGTTAGAATCGTAGGCAAATAGTTAAAATCAATACATATCACCTTGTATGATCACACATATTGTATGAATTCCTTCATGATGACCATGAAGTCTTTAATAATAATGCAAAAAAACTTACATTGAATGCCCCCAGCATACTTTTGCAAATAACTTATCAAGTTTTAAACTCAAATCATGGTTAAATTGAAGCATGTGAAGTATGGATAGCTGGAAACAATTATTAAATGTTTAATTCAAAAAATAAACCATGAAATACCATCTGTGCTCTCTAAAATTTCATAAATAGAGGCAAAAAATATTTTGTCTTGATCTCTTTCCTTGAAAAGGTTAGGAAACATTGTAGCATTAAATTCTCTTACTAACTTGTATGATCCTATAAATCACACCCTAAATTACATGAAACATCCACTACTCAGTTCCACTCTCTCAAGGTGTGAGAAAAGGACACATAATTAAATCTATCAATTATACTCCAAGATTTATGAAGAATGTACCCAAATTTTCAATTTTCCACTTTCTATTGTATACATGCATTTATTTCCAATTGAGTTGCATTGTTGTTCAATTCTACTCTCTATTTCATAGTATATGATCACTCCAAAAATGGTTTCCAAGCTTGCTAAAGGTGTGCCTAGAAAGCATGGTGAGATTGTAGAAAAGAAAGCATGAGATGAGGCATCTCTGCTCCTCAACTTCAAAATTGATTTCAAATGGTTGGAGAAGAATCTCAACAAGATTTTTGCTTCTCTACAAGTTGCAGATGAGAAAAGTGTTCACAATCAAGATGTGAAAGAATGGCTAGAGGAAGTAAGAAATGTTATTTTTGATGCAGAAGACATAATTGACAAGTGTGATGTTGAGCATATGTATACAACTAAAAGTCAATCATGTGCATTCAATTGTAGCCAATTAGTTTTTCGATGTAAGATGGTGAAAAGGATTAAAAAGATCAAAGATAGGATCAGGGCTTCTTTTCAAGAGGCACATGAGCTCAATCTTTTTCACAATGTGGCCCATCTAAATGAGCCCAAAAGAATTCCACCTAAAAGTGAAAGAGGAGGAGAGTTGAAAAGAGGGAGTATCTTGGAGATGGATGAACTAGTAGTGGTTATTGACTAAAGGATAGATGATATTCAAGCACTATTGGAGGAAAATGTCATTAGAGTTATTGTTGACATGGAAATAGGTGGTATGAGAAAAAAATTCCTTCTGTAGTCTGTTTACAACATATCAAAACATAGGTATGAGATTTATGCTTGAATTTTTATTTCCCAAACTTATTCTCTTGGGAAACTGCAATGTGACCTAACCTCCCATATTAGACTACAAATAGATACTACACTAAGTGATGTGCTAGCAACTAGGTTGATACATGAGTTATTAGAAGGTAAAATAAGTTTGATTGTTCTGGATAATGTACAGAGGACTAGTGTAGAAGCTGATCTATTATCAAGACTTGGGCTTCCCAATGACCATAATAATAATTGTAAAGTAGTGATTCTCACCAGAAGTGTAGATGTTTCTCAAAATATGAATAGTCACGTCTATGAGATGAAACAACTCTCCCAGCATGAGGGTTAGGATCCATTTTCCATGTATGCCTTCCCAGACTATGTAGGAAATAGGTCACTTGAGAATCTTGAGAGCATTTCTCGTCAAATTGTAGAGGAATACAGAAGGTTGCCACTGGCCATAAAGATAGTTGTGACATCCACGGCTAAATATCCCCTCACATAAGATTGGGAGGAAAAATTGGGGTAGTTGAAAATAGTAGCTAAGGGGGAAGACTCTATAATGAAGATTCTAATACTAATTTTTAAAATTGAGGAACATGTATAGTAGGACTATGTAATATACTTGTAGTCTTTATTTGATCATTTCTTGTAGGATTCAACACAACTATCTTTTCCACTTAGTGTTATGATTAAACAACATACTATCTTGTTAAGGTCCAACTAATTAAGTAATCATTGTAGTTGCACTTAACTCAACCTTTGTACTAGCTCCTTTAATTTTTATCTCTTACTTCTTAAGTTGTTTTCATCAATCAACTTGATATGGAAGTCTACCCAATTAGAAAGTTTCCCACCAATAGGGTATGACATCAATGACAATAGAACAATTGTTCCAATTATAACTTCCAAGAATCTCCCTCTTTGGCATTGATGGAAACACCATTAGTTACCATACAATCCAATATACTTCACTTTTTTGAATCAACTCCCTCTGTATTCATAGGCTATGCATAGGATGATGGTGTGCCAAAAAGTGATGATGTGAAGAAAGTGAAGTTTTTAAACATCTAAAAGAATTTGAAAATCTGCTCTAACTTTTTTTCACCCATCATGATACCAAGGCTTTAGGTTGGACCAAACCTAATCCATTATCAGGTATCCAATATGGAATCAGATACTCAAAACTTGTGACTAGGAATTGGCATAAAAAAAATTGAAAATGATTTAGACATTTCTAGCCGAGTGTTTTGTTTGGCTCTATTTTGGGTATTAGATCCAAGAATGGGTATATGATATAGATAAATATTTTTTAATGATTTTGAATGAATTTTTTTTAATTAATTTTTTTTTTTAATATCAATTTTTTTTGAAAATTAGGTTTTATTTAATATAAATTGTTGAAAATTAGGTTTTTTTAATAGAATTTTTGTTTTGCAATTTAATAGGTATGGCTAACTCATATGATGAAACTGAGCCATGAAACAACATTCCTTAAAAGCCTCCACCAAACAATCTAGTACCCCCCCAAAACCATCCACCAAATGATCCCCTGCCCCCTCAAAATCCTCCTTGAATTGAAGAATTGATACAAGAAAATATCACCATACTAGGGGGCTTTTAAACCACATATAATAGTATAATTGCATTTTCTCCATGTTATCCACATTAAACACCATAGTGAATAATCTTAAAACACTTACCACTGAACAAAATGTTTCTCTTCACTAGCATGATAAAATTCATGCCATGTTTGATGATGTGTTGGACTCTGATGAGGTTTCTGCCCTAAATGTGACTAAAGATGCTATGTTTAACCTTTTTTGTGGCCCCAAAAAACTATAAAATAGTAGACCACAAAAAGAAAAAGTTATCAATTAAATGGTGCACAAATGAGGCTATGTGAGTGAAATTTTGGGATCCTTGGTGGATGGTTTTTGACAAACCTTAACAAAAAAATTTAGTGGTGAAAATTCTATTTCATTAGAAAACTATATTTTGAATGTGTGTTGGGCCTCAAAGTGAACTACTTTAGCATAAGATCCAATGTGGGTGTAGGAGGAGGAGCTCCTTAGGATAAACCCTTTTCCTAGTAGAAGAAAGTTGGCACTTTTGTTACACCTACTAATGTCCCCCCCCTCCTCTAATGCAACATCAAGATATCATTGTAGAAGCTAGCTCTCAGACTATTAGATCCATTCATAGACTTAGTATCCTATTGATATCCCAAGCTAGGTTAGTCTTTCCTCTCTATGTTGATGATGCTAACATGAGTTCATCAACAACAAGCTCATCACATTTTTTATGCCCCATACTTGCATAATGTGCAAGAATATTTGTTTCAGTCCCATAGGTGATCTTTATGAGTATCAATTTTTATTTGAGGAGGATGATACACTAGAGGCCCCTATAGAGACTATGTACTCTAACATGAGAGAGGAGGAGCATGTAGAGGCACCGGATCCTTCTTTTTCAATACATGTATACATTTTTCTATTCTGACATATGTAATTGAAAGTTAATCTTTATAATAGAGTAATTTTAACTCATACTAACATATACATGTATGTGATCTTTATTCATGTTTATCTGATAGCTTAGGAGGAGCTCAAATAGGTTGATATCCTTGAGGCACCTATGGTACATTATTTTGTGTTCTTATTTTTTTTCTATTTGATATTTGAACATATATGGTTTCTAATCTTTCTTTTCTCTTGTAGGTATCACTTGTTATTGCGGGTAGAGTGTGGGGGGTAAGGCGTAGCTCATTGACAAGGGAAAGGTAATTAAGTGATTTTAAAGTGATTAAATATGGATGAATTCTTGTAAAATGTTCAAGTACTAATGAAAATTAATTACATTATTTATTGTACATGGTGTGGCTATTGGTGATGAGTTTAGGCTGATTTGACATCATAGACCCTCTAGAATTTCCATTTGTAGTGAGAGCCCCATTATATCTATAAGTATCATTTATTAACAACTAGGTTTTTTTTATCTCATAGGAAACATCTAGTGTACAAGAGGCTGGACATCAAAGTTTTGTATCTTTGTTCATGGAGCCATTTAATCGAGAGGAGTTGACAGAGTTATATTTTAGTTTGAAATCTTGATTATTTGTTATAAATTTAGTATTATATAAATTATAATGTTATAGTTTAATTTGTAGATCCATCTGAAAAACATACTTAAACATATACACGCCACAACCAACTAGGTTCCAAAAATCTAGACATATGAGAGGACTCCTAACTATCGCAGGAGGTCGACAAGAGAGGTATTTATGATGAAAGTTTAATACTATAAATATTCATCAAAAAAATATCATTATGCATTTGAGTAATTCAATGTTAGATACATAAAATCATATAAATTTAGTAGTATAACTATGGGTTTTCCTTTTTTTGTTTATGTAGGAAGCATCTAATCCACCTAGTTTAGTGAAGAGGCTACATTTTGATCATCCACCAGTAGCATAGGATAGTATAGCTATCATAGGATGAGTCATGAAACATTTTGAGATGACATATGCCACATTGTATATAGAAATATTGATATTATACACATTTTGATGGTATGATAAACCACATTTTATATATGGATCTATGTATTTAGATATATATTTGCATAATTTGTCTATTGATACATGAACTTTGATATATATATTTTTGTAATTTTACCATGGATACACATATTTTAATATTTTTCTTTCATTTATGTGCACAAGGATATACATATTAATTTTTTTTATTATTGTTCAATTTATCGTGGATCATCTGTATTCTTCATGTTCATGGAATATAATTCATTTTGATAATGTTTGTTATATTTGATTCAAATGCAATGATTTGTGAAGAACATTTTAACAACATTTGCTACCAAATTTTGATGCAATGTTTACTTTTAAATTATATCATACATGTATAATTTGAAGTGATCTTTGCAATCCCTTAAGATGTCTACATTTAGCCAAATCCATGGCCAATTTTCTCTTAGGAGCCCATATTTGGTCTAACAAGATGTTTTGGTGTGTACTAGTTACAAATGATATTGGGGCTCTATGCTCAAAATTAGGGTGTCACTAGGTTATTGTATACCTTGACATGACTTTCTTGTAGCATTAAACATTTCATAGATATCCTCCACAAGCTCTAAGTTACAACCCTTGGAAGATTGACCTCCAAACACACTTAGAGGACTCTTAAGTATGGGGTGGCCATGAACATTGTAGGCTCTTTATGGCTAGAACATAGGTGCCACTATGGTTCACCTTCCCATCCAAAGCTAATGGTGCTAATGATTCAATGTCAAGATCAGTGGTTTCAAAGTTACACAGTGATGCAAAAATGAATTGAGGCGCACTTCAAGTTTTGGCATCGGGTGCAATTTTTGTGCCAAACCTAGATAGAATATTATCTCTCAAAATGAGATAGGTTATTATAGACCTTGATATGACCTTCCTATAGCATCTAACATTTCATGGATAGCCCCCATGAGCTATGAGTTATGACCCTCAAAAGATCAACCTCCAAATGCACTTAGATCACCTTGGAGACTCTTTGGTATAGGGTAGTCATGAGCATTGGTAGCTCTTTGCAACCAAAAAAAGGGTGTCACTAGGGTTCACCTTCCTATTTGGAGCTAATGGTAGTGATGATTCGATGCTAATATTAACAGTTTCAAGGTTACACAATGATGCACCAATGAACTAAAGCCCATTGCAAGTTTTGGTATTGATCAAGATCATTGCACCAAATCCAAAAAAAATGTGATCTCTCCAAAATGAGATAGGTTATTGTAGAACTTGACATGATCATCTTGTAGAATTTGATGTTTCACCAATAGCCCCATGAGCACTGAGTTATGATCCTCAGAAGATCAACCTCCAAATATACTTAGACCACCTTGGAGACTCTTTGTTATGGAGTGGTTGTGAATGTTGGAGATTCTACATGTCTGCTACATCACTAGGCTTCACTCACCCCTTGAGCTAACATAATTAACAATTCAATTCCAAGATCAACAATTTCAAAGTTACCCAGTGATGCACTAATGAATTAAGGAATACTTCAAGTTTTGTCATCGAGCAAGATAATTTTCCAAATCTAAATGGAATGTGATCTCTCTAAAATGAGATTTTTTTTGTAGATCTCAACATGACCATCTTGTAGCATTCACCGTTTCACTGATAGCCCCCACGAGCTCTGACTTATGACCCTTAGAAGATTGACCTCCAAATACACTTAGAGAACCTTGGAGACTCTTCAATATGGGCTGGCCATGAACATTGTAGGCTCTCTGTGGTGGCCAAAAAAATGGTGTCATTATGGTTCACCCACCCATTTAGAGCTAATGGAACTAACAATTCAATGCCAAGATTATTGGTTTCAAAGTTATATAGTGATGCACCAATGAACTGAGGCACACTACAAGTTTTCTTAGCAAGTGAGATTGTTGTGCCAAATCCAAATAGAATGTTATCTCTCTGAAATGAGATAGGTTCTTATAGACCTTGATATGACCATCTTATAGAATTTGATGTTTCACCAATAGGCCCCACGAGCTCCGAGTTAAGACCCTTTGAAGATCAACCTCCAAATGCACTTAGAGCACCTTAGAGACTCTTTGGTATGAGGTGGCTATGAACATTGAAGGCTCTTCATGTCTAGAACAAGGATGTCACTAGGTTTCACCCACCTATCCAAAGTTAAGGTTGCTAATAATTTGATGCCAAGATCAACAATTTCAAATTTACATAGTGATGCACTAATGAACTGAGGCATACTGCAATTTTTAGCATCAAGCAAGATCATTGTGCCAAATCTAAAAAGAATATGATCTCTCTAAAATGAGATAGGTTATTATAGAACATGAAATAACCATCTTGTAACATATGATATTTCATTGATAGTCCCCACAATCTTTGAGTCATGACCCTAGGAAGATCAACCTCCAAACGCACTTAGAGCACCTTGGAGACTCTTTGATATAGGATGGTCATGAATGATGGAACCTCTCCATGGCTGGAACAAGGGTGTAACTAGGGTTCACCGACCCACTTATAGGTAATGGCACTGATGATTCGATGCCAAGATCAATAGTTTCAAAGTTATTTAGTAATGCACCAATGCATTGAGGCACACTACAAGTTTTGGCATTGAATGAGATTATTGTGTTGAATCCAAATAGAATGTGATCTCTCTAAAGTGAGATAGTTTGTTCTAGACATTGACACGACCATCTTGTAGCATTCGAAACTCCACTAGTATCCCCCACAAGCTCCAATTTATGATACTTTGAATATCTAGCTCCAAATGCACTTAGAGCACCTTGGAGACTCTTCAGTATAGTGTGGTCATGAATGATGGATGCTCTATGCAACTACAAAAAGGGTGTAACTAGGGTTCACCTACCAATCTAGAGGTAATGGATCTGATCATTCAATGCCAAGATTAGTGGTTTCAATGTTACACAGTGATGCACCTATTGGTGTTTTGAAACGTTACAGGTTTCAAATTACCCTAATGAGAACAAGACATATCTAGGTGTAGCTAACTCCCATCCTTAACACATCTTTTTAGACACTAGGCCAACTATAAGGCTAGACCCTTCTTCTACTTCAGACTCTGCAAAACCTAGGTGGGTGGACCTTAGATTCAATCAATATGGTACTAGTGCAAAAATGTACTCCTAAATCTATCAAAGTAGATTTAAACCTTAATCTCCTAATAACTCATGCAATGACATAGATCTGCAGTAGAAAATTTCAATCCTATGATATTCAAAAATTGAGTGAGGGCATCCTATTGCAGCTCTTCAACATGAAAGGGGAAAAGTGTTTGGTTAATAATGTTGAATTCAACAAAACTTCAAATATGCAACAGTACTAACAAATGATCCTATAACTGATCGGCGCCTTAACCATTGGGAAATTTCATGAATCAAATGCATGCATCCGTGATATCAATGACATATTTCATACACCAATACATTTAATCTATCCCATCACTTTGTGAATTAGACATCGATGTTCATCTAGACCTCATTCTCATGGAATATCCTTCTCAAAATAACTAGCAATCCTATCAAACAGACCAAGCATTTACTTAGCCCTTTGTTCCAACAAAACATATCTGACATACAACATTAAAGGGATGGAAATGGATCTTATCTCTTTATTCCTAGACCACATAAGACGATAGGTTATTGACACAAGAGACAAGAATCAGAATGAAACTAATGAAATCTTGGCTCATTCGTGTTAATTTCTTTGAAACAATACATTCAAATGCATGGAATCAAAACATAAAACACCTAATAGATCTGAACTTATTCTATAATCTACACTATTGTTTTTCATACAAGAGAATGAGGCTAAAGACTAAAGGTGGAATCACAGTTCTGGATCCAACAAAGTGGTCTCACAGAAGGACTAGAAATTTCCAACCAACAATGGTATCACCAATTTGAGAAAACTCAAGATTGGAACCTTTACAATGGATCAGAGAAAGAAAGGTATAGATAAGAAGTGAATTCCTGGATCTAATCTGGAGACAACATGTGTCCACTTGAAATTCCCTCCTTTGCAGTGAAAAGAATCTCTCTAATCTCTCTCCCCTTTGATCTAATATGGTTTTCATTAATCTTCTATAAAATGACCTCAAAAATATCATTGTTGAATAATGAAAACCTTTTGTTTCACCAAAAATCTAAAAGCCTACTAAAATGCTGGTAAAAATTTGGGTTTTAACTGATTGAACATGATCAAAATTGACGCCAACTACATTTTTACCATATTTTACCACTCTTGTAACTGCATTTTTAATTTTAGCTCATTTCACTGAGAAGGCCCCAAATTTCACATTTTTGCCTATAAACCAGTGAATTCTTGTGCAAAAATGAGCTCGATAATAAGAAATTTTGTCTTCTCCCAATTTTGCTGATATATAATATCACTATATTTTGCTCCTAGAAACCCCCTGAAAGTCAATTTGAAAAATACCCCCTACTATAACAATCTTTGTTTGTAACCTTGAACTTTCAAAAATTATTTAAAAAATCTAAAGTACCAACTTTAGAATATAACCTTTTAAATTTAAAATCTTTTGAATGTGCCCCCTTTATGATAAAATGATTAAAAATCATTTTTTTAAAAATCATTTTTTTAAATATCTTTATTTTTGTTTCACCTTTGAAATTTGAGGTCAAACCTAGTTTGACTAGCTACCACATGTCACTTTGTGATTGGCTAGTCTAATCACCACATCACTGCCTAGAATGCCACATCAGCACTCAATTAGCACCTAACTTATCACTACCATGTGGCACTATCTGAATGATCTATGTTTCACATCTGCCATGACATCATCAACCTGAGCCTACTACCACATGGTGCTTCCTCGCATTCCCACATTTCTTAACAGTCGAGCAACTTTCTTTTGTGGGGATGTGTTGACCATCTAATTGTGCCATGTGGCACAATCTTAAGCCTCCAGTCTGAATCTATCATTGATAACCACATCATCATTAGTCACACCCATTGCCACATGGTGCTCTCCCGCTTGCTCACATTTCTTAATGGCTAAGCACTTTCGTAATGCAGGCAAGCATCCACCATAGGATCTAGCCACATGTTATGATTCTATGCTTTGTCACCACATCATCACATGCACAGTTTGGTTCAAAAATTTTCTTATATCATTTCGTAGCTTGGCTGTGGGTGGGGCCCTTGCACAAGCCTTGTCTTTCAAAAAGGCGCTTGTCTTAAGACATTACACATTAAGTATAGAATTTTATTTAAAGCTTAGAAACAATCTTCACTAACTCAATGTGGGACAAAACATCTTTCATGGTTTTCTCCTCTCCTTTTTCTTATAATCCAATGTACAGATTCCTTTGATGTTCACATAGTTTCATCTAGCATGAATTGCCTCTAGCATGGAATCTGCCTTTAACACAGGTTTCTTTGCCCTTTTGTTTGTGTTTTCTATCTCTAATGCAATGGCTTCCCTATCATGAATGCCCCTGCATCTTGTTTTGTGCTTTAGCTTACATCTTCCTCTATCACTAGCTGAATTTTCCTTTTGACATGTGCTGACTTCCTTTCATGCACAAGAAAATTCCATTTCCTCCAATGTGTTGCTCATCTATTTTGTGGCTTTATCTTATTGTGGCTTGGCTTTGACTATCCCCTATGACTTCTAGTCTCCACTAGCATCTTCATACATTTCTTTGCATTGGCAGCTTCCTGCTTCATGCCTAAATTTCCCTCATGGTATTTATCTTTCAACTATTGGATGACTTCCAGAGCCTTTTCACTTACATATCACTCCTCTGCATCATCAAAAACTGCAAGTATGTCATCCAAGTTAATGTTCTTATATTCATAAAGTTGTACTGGCTCATAATTCTCCCTGAACCACTCATGATTTTGAATTTCTTTGATTTTTATTCCCTTAATAGGAGCTAGATCAAGAATTGGGCAAGAAAAATCTACCTTATTGATCCTTCTATACAAACTCACAAGTTCACTCTCATCAAACAAAAGATATCCTACCATTAAAACATATAGTATGACTCTACAAGACCACACATCTGATGTTGCACCATCATAACCTTTGTGCCCTAAAACCTTAGATGCTACATAATTTAGTGTTCCACAAGTGGTATGTAGAAGTCCATCTTCTTGTTGAGACAAGGAATTCAATCCAAAATCTAAAATTTTTAGGTTTCCTTGAGAGTCTAGGAGAAGATTTTCAGGCTTTAAATCCCTGTGGTAAACACCCTTGCTATGACAGTAATCAAGAGCATCTATAAGTTGTTGCATATACTTTCGTGATTCATTCTCATTAAGTCTTCCCCAATGAACCTACTGCCTATTGAGCAATGTAGAGAGATTGAGTCCTTGAAATAGAGTTATCAACTCAAATGCATTCATCATCAATGGATGTGTTTCTTTCTCCTCTGTTGACAAGTCAAACCTTTATATTGCTATTCATCTCTTGGAAAAATGTACTCATTCTAATCATTCTTTCCTATAATTTGATCTCCCAAAAAAATTTGGCAAGTTCATCTCTCTCCCCATCACCAATGCTAACTTACATCATTATTAGATCAAGACATTCTTATAAAAAAAATCCATTCTATCTTCTTTTTAAATTATCTTGAAAATTCCCACAACGCCCTATCATTCTGATAAGATTAATCGGGCCCCAATGTGGGTCTGGCTAAAAAAATTTTTGTTTCCAAACAACTGAATCCTCAAATGATCCATTCATCATTTGATATTGATCAAAATCAAATTTGATCATTGAACTATCATTTACAAATCATTTTATCACTCTCTTGCAACTTGTCGACTTTGTACTAGGAGGGTCCTTTGATTGGTTGTAAAAATTGATCCAAACAACTGATAAGGCTTTGAAATTAGACACATTGATTCTCTATTCCACACAATTTTACCCTTTCAAATATCATCTCATGATGAGATCGAGGTCAAAAGATATCGACCTCCAAAGTTGCTTGCTTAAAATCACCTACAAGAAAACATGTCCAAAAACCATAAATCATGTTTGGATTTGGCTTTGAAAATTGGGTAAAATGACACTTGGGATAATGAAAATTGGGGCGTTCATTCAATGCCATGAGGATAGTATGAATCTCTAATTTGGGCTCATGGAAAATAACATAATGAATTTGGTGAATGGTCAAAGTAAGCTACTCAAAATTTGCAAATTGAAAACAATGTCAGAAAGTAATTTTTGCAAATGCAATTGACCTGGGAAAGTGTCTAGAAAAAGTCATCAAGACTTACAAATTGACACATTTAAAGTATTTTTATAGTAAAACATAGTGGTATAATCCATTCAATCTCAGCTATCATGAATTTCAAGTTATAAAATCCCGAACAGGGGTACCTACCAATCGGCATTTCTTGATACTAGTAAAAAGCTAGAAATTGCATTTGGAATCAAGTTTGAAAACTGAACAAACGGATTCGTCATAAGCTCAAAATTGAAACATAGAAAGTCTCTGACCTCCAAAATGAAATTCAAAAGGAATTTTCTCACTTTGGTCAACTGGTTCAAAGTTTTAACAAGTCAAACAAGGCTTCCCAGAATATAGAAAAAATCATATCAGCATGACATCGATGAATGACCAACTTTGAGGGATTCAAAACCTAATCAAATGGACTCAAAACAACTCAAAATTTGAAACATAGACTCTATGGTATGGACACTAAAATATCCCAAAGTAGTAAATCACGAAATTTTATTAGGTGTGAGATATTCAAATGCAAACATGGCCTCCTATCACTTTTTGACATGAAAAAATGCAGAAATGACAATTGCTCAAGATGGGACCTCACGAAATGGCTCAGAATGGCAATTCATCATCATGGAACAAGGGGACATACTGAATGGAAGGTGTTAGAAACATTAAACACTTCTTGGGCTTCACAGGTATAGTCAAGTGCATATGCATTTAAAAGCACTTATAGGGCTTAATCTTTCAATGGTACTCAAAATTGGGCCTTCGATTTTGAGCCCCAATAGCACCAATCAACTGAGGTGCATTACAAGTTTTGGAATTGATCTAGATCATTCTATCAAATTGAAATGGAATGTGATCTCTCTAAAATGAGAGAGGTTATTTTAGACCTTGACATAACTATCCTATATTATTCAATGTTTCTTTGATAGCCCCCACAAGCTTTGTGTTACGACCCTCAAAACATCGACCTCCAAACACACTTAGAGAACCTTGGAGACTCTTTGGTATGAAGTTTTTGTGAATG
This sequence comes from Cupressus sempervirens, assembly GCA_028749045.1. Lineage (NCBI taxonomy): Eukaryota > Viridiplantae > Streptophyta > Pinopsida > Cupressales > Cupressaceae > Cupressus > Cupressus sempervirens. The sequence continues at coordinate 170,252,784 of CM053786.1, read as the reverse complement.
TTGGATGCTCTCTATATCCAAAAAAGTGGTGTCACTAGGGTTCACCCATCCATATGGAGCTAATGGTGTTGATGATTCAATGTCAAGATTGACAATTTCAAAGTTACGCAGTGATGCACCAATGAATTGAGGTGCACTGCAATTTTTGGCATGTAGGGTGATCGCTGTGTCAAATCCAAAAATAATGTGATCTATCCAAAGAGAGAAAGGTTATTGTATACCTCAACATGAATTTCATGTAGCATTTAATTTTTCACCAATATCCCCCACGAGCTCCGAGTTATGACCCTTGGGAGATCAACCTCCAAATACACTTAGAGAACATTGGAGACTATTTGGTACATGATGGTCATGAATGTTTTAGCCTCTATATGGATGAAACAAGGGTATCACCATGGTTCACCTACCCATTCAGAGATATTGGCACTAGCGATATAATGCCAAGATTAGTGGTTTCAAAGTTATGCAGTGATGCACCAATGAACTTAGGCACACTACAAGTTTTGGCATCGAGGGAGATTGATGTGTTGAATCCAAATGGAATGTAATCTCTCTGAAATGAGATAGGTTATTCTAGACCTCACAATGGCCATCCTAAGGTATTCAACAATTCACCTATATCCCCCCTAAGCTCTGAGTTATGACCCTTGAAAGATTGAACTCCAAACACACTTAGAGCACCTTGGAGACTCTTCGGTACAAGGTGGCTGCAAATTTTGGAGGATCTCCATGGATTTAACAAGGATGTCACTAAGGTTCACCCACCCATCTAGAGCTAATGGTACTAATGATTCAAAATAAATAGTTTCAAAGTTATGTAGTGATGCACTAATGAACTGAGGCACATTGTATGTATTGGGAGCGAGATCACCATGTTGGATCCAAATAGAATGTGATCTCTCCTAAATGAGATAGGTTATTTTATAACTTGACATGACCATCTTGTAGCATTTTATTTTTCATTGATATCCCCCATGAGCTTTGAGTTATGACATTCAAAGATCGAACTCCAAACACACTTAGAGCATGTTGGAGACTCTGTAGTACGGGGTGGCTGCAAATGTTGTACGATCTTTGTGGCCAAAAAAAATGGTGTCACTAGGGTTATCCACCAATTTGAAGTGAACGTAACTAATAATTTGATGCCAAGATCATTGTTTTCAAAGTTATGCAGCGATGCACCAATGTGTTGGTGTTTTATTTTGATGTTAACAGTACTAAAACTACTAAGCGACAAAAGGCTTAGTACCTAGATATCAGTACATACACAACCTAAAGAATAGCCAATTCTCATTATCACTTGCATATGCAAAGTATTAGGACCCAACTTCAATAAAACCTTAGACGGTTTTCTACTCTTTTGGCTCTGTAAAACTAGGGCGGGTGCACCCGGGGATGGTTCAAAGATGGAATAATTGTATGAGAATTATCCTTAGTTTCATTTTGATTCTCATCTCTAAATCCTTAAACATATAGGTAAATAACTGATAAACACATCCCTTGAACAGATATGGCCAAGAAATCTTCTATAGCTCTGCAGATGTTTCCAACAACAATGGCTAAATGAAGCTAAAACAATCTAGGCAGGCAAGTGCTGGCCAACTTTGAAAATCTTACAGGAAAGATAAATGAAAATTGATTTTATGATGTATTTTGAAAAAGCTAGTTATAATATACTTCTCTTTTGGCTGAAATACTTTCGATCAGTGCCTAATCCATTGGGAATTCAGAGTCAAGTAAATTCTTAGATCTAATTTGTTGCCTTGCAACGAATTTTCATCAGCAATTCTTACCAGAATTTATCATTCAAAAATCCTTATTAACACCCGAGCAACCTCATCACATTCATCAAAGCCTTTACTTAATCCATTGAATTAACAGCAATAACAAATGGATGTACAGTCTTACTAAATTGCAATCAATTGCATAAGCTTTTACTCACACAACATCAAGGTAGCTCAGTATTAAAAAGGAGACAAAATTCAGAGAAGAACAGATATGGGGACAGTTCATAACTTGTATTCATTTCCTTTGAAAATGATATATCCTTTACAAAAGACCCAGAAAAACCTTCAGAGAAGAAGCACAGTTCTTTCTACATTCATCCATATCTCAGAAATTTTGACATGAAAAAGTATACTATAAATTTCCTTCCCAAAATGTTTGGACCAAAAGGAGAACTAAGCACAATACTTAGTGAAAACCAAATTTGGACCCATCTTTAGCCTTGGGATCTCACTTAAATAATGTGAGATGCAACAAGCTTCAGGCTACAGTAGGTGACAGGTGTCCTTCTTTTGAAAAACAAAAAACAAGAATAACAGAAAGGTTGATTACAATAGCACTTCTTGGCGGGTTCCTTTCTGTTATGCTTCTTGGTTGTTATGATCTGCTCTCGCAATCATTCCTCATCTTCAGAGTACATACCCATAAGGTCTGCAAGTGATGTATCATCTTCTGTTACATGCAAAATCACTTTAACCTGGGGATTTTCTGTGTCATCATTGCTGACTACAAGAGTAACTATTACTCTTACATCTTCCTCGTCATCTTCTCCTGACATCTGTTCACTAAACTGATCTTTCCATCTGTTGAAAGTATCATCATCTGGCCAATCAAAAATTAGGGTTTCTCTTTGTATCTTTATTAAAGAATTGGCATTTTCTTCTAAATCATCGAATTCTTTTCTTATATCAGCATAATACAGTTGTATTTTTACCAGCTCTTCATTTGTCTTTGCCCAAAACCAATAGCCAGTCTCACTGATGATGTTTGTTATTCTGTTATCAAATAATTCATCCATTTCCTTTTTCCATTTGTCCTTTTCCTTTACTGTATCAACAGATTCTAAGGCACAAGGAAATAGGGTGAATTTTTTAGCAAGATATCTTGAAAAACAGTGTCAATTTCCTCTGTAAAGAATCTCTTTTATTTTCAAAATTATCTAATTGATTCAATAAATCAAAAATTCTTTCAACCTGATGATAAGGCATTTGAACTGCAGATATACAAACAATTGTAACATCATTATTCCTCTGTCTCCACTTCTGTGCAAGAGAGTCTAGTCCATTCTTTTCTTTATTTAACTCATCTATGAGGGTTACAATCCTGGTCAACTGGTCATAAAAATTTGACCATTGTATTTTATCCCTCAAATATGTCACACCCTGCTTCCATTTCTCTTCCTGCTGATTTCTAAATTCTATCTGCCACTCATGTAATTTGGTTTTTTCTGCTTCAAACTCCTCTGCAGTATAGAATTGGGGTCTTTCAGGGGTGTCAGGTATCTCAATAATAGGGGTTAATCCCACAGATGACTGTGGGGGACATGCAATTCTTAATGTACTGGATTCTCCCACTTTTCTCTTTCCAAGTACCTTTTCCAATTGAGATATCCTGTTTTCTAACTCAATTCTCCTCTTTACCTCTTGATTATAGGCTTCCACCACTACTTCATATTTATTATGCATATCCATCAGTTCCCTCTCTTCTCTTTCTGCAGTAGCCAGGGCAAATTTAGAATAATCCACATTCATGTGGGCTGCCTGTACATTGGAAGTGTCAGCAACTCTTCTTACAATGATACTCCCTGTCAATCCTGAGTCATCAGGCTGTGATGAAGTAACTCTGGATCCTCTTCTCAGGGACCACATAACAAGGGTAGCTTGATCATTGCTGAGTGTTGTACCCAAGAATTCCTCTTTATTCGGATCCTAGAGTCCTAAATTATTTGAAACAGAATTAAAAACTAATGCGTCAGCAATGTCCCAATTGGGCAATAATAAAACATTAGCATTTTTTACCATCTGTCTTCCCTCATTAGGGGTTATATTTTGGAACTCTTGAACCATTTGTTCCTTTATTATATTTTGAATGGAGGTCTCATCCATCTCTGGATGTTCTGCTCTCATATTATTGCACCTTTGCTCAAAAATGTGCATGTTTACTCTCCACGCAAACTGATGGAAAGCCCTAGATCTTACAAAATTGTTATCAAACAAAAAATGTTGACTGGCTTGTTCCAAAACAGGGTCCAATTCCCTTCCTCTGAAATCTGCTGTAGTTAATTCAAAACTTGGTACAGGGGTTTCCTGAGGGTTCCCTTCATCAATCTCTACTTGTGTAACAAAAATTTCTCCTTGTGACCCCATTTGTTCAAATTGCTCATTGGTGAGTTGTTCTTCCTCAACTCTAATTGGGGTTTGAGAAGGTGAGCCACTTTCATCAGGGGATTCTTCCTCCCTTATTATTCTCCTTCTTTTGGGGGAAGGTTCAGGGGGTCTTTCTTCTAGGACAGTGCTGGAAGATCCAACAATCTGTTTTTCTTTATGCAGAACGGGCACCTGCTGTCGGACAATAGTATATCCTATTTTCTTCCGTACCACCAGTGGACCTATTCCAATGTTGGGAGTGAAACCCAATTTTCTCATAATTTCTCTAGCTTTATCTGGAAAAGAATTAATAAAATGTTGTTTCTTCTCATTCATTACCTCCATTATCTCAGAGAAATTACTCATGAGCTTATGTACTTTATCTGCATTGTTTGCAACATTACTAAGAGGACTGAAATTTTTATCAAAACAATTAATGAATTCCAAAACTTTTGAATAGACTCTCCATTTTTCTTTCTTTATTTCTTACTCATGGAGAGAATATTCATTTCTTATTACATCTTCTGGAAAATAGAATTCATGCTGAACTGGACGCAGCTTGATTCTCAATCTAAGGGAAGAGTTAAAGAAACCTTCTGTATCACAAAAACGAGAGTGAGATACTGCCATTTTGTATTGATCCAAAAATTTATGGAGAAAGGCCCACCCTTCTTTAGTTATCACAAATTGGTGGGCTATAGTACAAGTAGGAAAAATTGATCCTGTCCCCCTTTTGTGCAAAAAGGCCTCCTCCACTCCTCCCAACTGCCACAAAAACTCAGCTACCCCTACCTTTAAAGGTACCTGATAGGGTAACACATGGGGTGTTCCTTTGAAACCATAGACCCTGATGACGGTTGAGACTGAATATGGGACAATATCTCCCCAATTATGTGACACTTTTAGATTATGGGTTTTGTCCATAGGCCTGACAAGGTGCATTAATGCCTTAGGGATTCTGGGATTGTCACTCAATAAGAGGCACCTTAGTTTGGAGGCAAAGTGCCTATCAAATCTAACGAAGCTAGCATTTTCTGCTTCCCAGGTCATGTCTGCACTCCATAATTGGACTGGTAGTGCTTCCCCTTCTTGTTCTCTATTTAAAACCATTTCTTTACCAAAATAAGTGGCCCCTTTAAAAAGAAACATATGCATCAGTAAGGAATACTGACCCCAAACCTTTTCCACCTTGCCCTGTGCAATCCCCACCAATCCATGATGGATCTCATTTGCCAAGTAAGATGCAAAATCAAAAATTATTTCCACACCAAAAGAAGAGATTTGGGTGATCATATACATGAAGCTCACCGGAATAAAATCTTCTTTGCCCTCTCCGAAGACTCTGCACAGGGTCCTATATATCTCCACTGCCCTGGCATTAAAACATGATTTCTTAAAGGGCTCTTTAGAAGATGATGTTATGGTTGGGAGGCCTCCAATTCGACCTATGTGGGCTTTCAATGCACCCTGTCTAACTACATCCCTCTTGGAAATATATTCTTTTTCTAAATCTATCAGATTAATGGGCACATGATACATGGTGAGGGGTCCCAGACTGAAAACCTTCCTAATTTCCTCGGGACTGATGGTAACTAAAGCCTCACCATCTATTCTCCTCACTACCTTAGTGGCTTGGTCATAGTTTTTTGCTATGGCTTCAAGCAGGTCAAAATCCATAAACACGCTGGGAACAACAAGCTTCCCAAGATCAAAATTCTAAATGTTGGCATGAGGGGCATATAACTTTCTCTCTGCAAACCATTTCTTGAATAAACTCAAACCAGTCTGAGCAGTTTGAGCATCCCGGACCCAATTACCCTTATCATACAATCCATCAGCTACCCTAAGCCTAGGATTGAGTGAGGTTAACCTCTTAACTTGCACCGTTTCTAAAGTGGACTCAGGAAGTAACTCAAGCAAATCATCATGCACATTTCTATCCAGGTAGTTTACTGCTCCTGTAAATCCCTTCTTAGGAGGCATCTTGGGCTATCCTCTTTAAAACTTAAAAGCTCACAGAGATGATGGCAGTTTTACTTACTTGAATTCTGTCTCAAATCTCCTTTGAATTCCAGCAAAATTTCAGCGAACAGATAACTTGACAATTCTTATCAACCTTGGCACACTTTTCTTTCAGTAATAGCTTCTGCACAAGAATGGCTTCAAATCTTTTCTCGCGTGAAATGAAACTGATGCAATCTCTCTGTATTATACTCTGTTTTTTCTCACGGACGAAGCTTTCTTGTCTAATTAATACAGAGAGTGGCACTACATTTTTTATTTAAAACTGTGCCGTTGATCTTCAAAGATCCTACGATCATGTGGTACAAAGAGAACAACTAGGAGTTATACTTGGCATGTCAGTTATATTACCTAATGCGAGCTTGCCACGTACATAATTCTTTCTTTTGATGGTGCTTACCTTTAGACCCACTGACGACGGAGAACACGTGTCAGCATGTCGCTACTTCGTCATGCATAAAGAACTAGCACCTTGCCATAACGAGGCGGCGACAACCGTTGATCGGATCAAGAAATGATCGAAAGATACGCTACAGGACTTCTTAAGAAAGAAGGCGGTGGGCCCATCTCGCTATGTCGCTATAATTATCTTCCTTGCAACTCTTCATAACGAGATAGCAAGCTCCGTTGATTCACTTCAAGCTGACATTCCAGATTTCTTGTACATTTAGTCAGGTAGGCATTAATGAGAATCGGATCTCTGCATAGCTAGCACATGTCAAAATTTATCACAGTCACCTGTCATTACACGTCATCATAGATCTTGCCGATCTTTTACCATTTTACGGGGCCTCGCTAACTCGCTAACGGTGAAGCACCTCAATTTTTCGATAGCGAGGTAGCGAGCTTCGGCACTTTAAAGGATTCCGTGCCGGAAAAAGCAAGGGGGTACCCAGTAATTACTTCTGTTAATTAAAACTGATTCTGACAACAGTATTTATGACAGGTCATGCCACCTGGTGTAATTATGATACAAGCAAGATGCAATGTCATCATTTTAAGATTTTCACGTGGCCTCGCTACTTCACTAACGGTGAAGTGCCTGAATTTTCCGATAGCGAAGTGGTGGAACTTCCGGAAACATCAACATTCCGGCTCTGATGTTAGATATTCTAGTGGGTCCTTCTCCCCCTTTTTATGGTGAATTGCTAAGTGTACCTGCACAATAAAGCAATTAATAAGTAAATCTCTGATCGTCGCACCTTCACTTCATGGTCCCACCGCTTACAAACTCAATACTCGCTATCTCGCTATACTTAATGAGCATGCAACTTTCAATAGCGAGGTAACGCCAGCGGTAGATCTAATCGGATCTGACGGTTGGGACAAACAGTAAGAAAGGTAACCCGGGAGAAAGGAAAAGGAATACGGAAGCATATTCGCTTCTTTTGAATTTTGAAAATTTCACGCCCGACCATTTATAAATAGGGATGAATGTAAGGCTTACATGGTGAATATTTCTTATAGATGGTTTATCCAAAACCTTATACTTCACTTAGACATAGAACATCTGACTTCTCTATGGTTTAACTGAAAAATTTTTACTGCAGAAAAAGTCAGACCAACAGTGGCTCTGTCTGGGGATGATAGACTACTTGAGTCTATGCAAGGATTCAGAATCTATGGGAGAGCAGACAACACATCCGGGAAATGACAACTTCTTCAGAGAGCACAGAGCAACACACAAAAACAAAAACTCAGACTGTACAAGGATTTACAGAAAACAGGACGCCAGGAAAACCTAAAACTAATGTTCATGGAAGAAACTAAGTATTTTTTCAAGAAAAATACCTCTTCAAGAACTGTCCATGAACTGGCAATTCAAGAATATTATCAAATACATCTTTGATTATGTAGGAATCTTCACCCCAAGCATTCTCAATGAGATATGGGCCTAACCAAATGGGATCAAATTTTCCATGTTTTCCTTTATCTTCAATTCTAGCATTCCACATTAAGACTAGGTCTCCATTTTCAAATTTCTTGTTTACAGTTCTTTTATCATAGAGTGTTTTGACTTGTAACTGCAATTTTTGATTTCTCAGAGATGCTTCTCTTCTGGCTTCGGTCAATCCTACCAGTTCATTCATTCTTTCTTTCATTTCATCAGTAGTATCTTCATCATATGACTGCATGTAATTGTATAATCCCATCAAATTGTTCTGGGGCATTCTAGCTTGAATTCCATACACTAAATGAAATGGAGCCACCCCAATTGCCTTCTTTACAATTACTCTGTCAGCCCATATTGCCAACTGTAACTTGGAATCCCATGCCCTTTTATTATCGTCCAAGGTTCTCTTAATGATTTTCAACAGACTTTTATTTGTGGACTCAGCTTGTCCATTCCCTTGTGGATGATATGGGGCAGACGTTGTTCTTGTCATTCCATATTTATCACAAAAATTTATGAATTCCTCAGACCTAAAACACATAGCATTATCTGTGAAAACTTTCTGTGGACATCCAAATCTGGAAATGATATTATTCAATAAGAAATTATTTACTACTTTACTCGTTGCATTTCTGGTAGGGATAGCCTCTACCCATTTTGTAAAGAAGTCAGTAGCAACCAGAATCTAGGAATAGCCAGTATTGGACTTGGGAAAAATTTCTCCTATGAAGTCCAGACCCCATTGTTGAAAAGGTGCTTTAGTTTCAATTGGCTTCAGTGGAGTATTTCCTGAGAATTTCAGCTTCCCAACAAATCTCTGACAAGGATCACATTTTTTAACCATAATTTGAGCATCTTTGAACAAAGTGGGCCACCAGAAACCAGCTCTCATTATCTTATGCGCAGTAGTTTTGGCCATGTAATGTCCTCCACATACTCCAGCATGCATTTCTTTCAAAATCTCTTTTGCCCTTTCTCTGTCAACACATTTCAACAGAACTCCTTCAAAGTTTCTCCACCATAAGTTATTTTGAACAATTACATACCTGATGGCTTGCAATTTAATATTCCTTTTTTCATTATCAGGCAGATGGGGAGGAACTTCCATGTGTTGCAAATAATGTATAACATTAATGTACCAGTCACACTGGTCCATGTCGCATAAATCAGTTCTGAAATCATCATTTACTAGGTTTATCTGATTAGCTTCCAGGTTAGTTTCGGCCATAAGTTTGGCCAAACCTTGACCTCTGACTAACTTAGTTATCTGCATATCAATGTTAAATTCTTGGATTCTATTGATCCATCTACATCTCCTTCCTGACACTTCCTGCTGAGAGAAAATATCTTTAACTGCAGCACTAGGTACAAAGGCAATAATAGTAGCACCTACCAAATAACTTCTGAATGCTTTTACAGCCTTTACCAAAGCATATGCTTGTTTTTCATTTATCTCATACTTCAGTTCAGCATGCTGCAGGGCTTTGCTAAAAAAAGCAATAGGCTGTTCATACCCTTCATGGTTTTTCTGTAATAAAACTGCAGCTACAGTATGGAATGATGCAAAAGAAAAAATATGCATGGGTTTTGTATAATCTGGGGTCCTCAACACTGGAGCATTTTTTATCGCAGTTTTTATATCCTGGAATGCCTGTGAAGGTTCACCATTCCAATCTATAACAGCTCCTTTCTTGAGCATTTTCGAAATGGGTCTACTGATTTCGGCGAAGTTGGTAACAAACCTCCTCAGAAAATTAACCTGGCCAAAAAAGGACTGTATACCTTTCACGTTTTTAGGTTTAGGGACTTTATCAATAGCCATTACCCTTTCTGGGTCTATTTTTACCCCATCCTTGGACACTATGTGTCCTAATAACTTTCCTTCTGTGACCCCAAACGAGCATTTCTTTGGTTTTAGGGATACCCCATATTCCAGGGCTTTTATAAAAAAATTGTTCAAGTGTTTGTAGTGATCTTCAGCCTTATTAGAATACGCTGTAAGATCATCCTAGTACACAACCATAAATTTGTCAATATATTCATGAAATGCTACATCCATGGCTCTTTGGAAAGTAGCTCCTGCATTAATCAAGCCAAAAGGCATCCTCACATACACATATGTTCCCCAAGGGGTTGTGAAGGCTGTTTTGAACTGTTCACTTTCTTTTACCAGAACTTGATTATATCCAGAAAAGCCATCCATCATTGACATCAATTCAGAGCCAGTCACTTGTTGCAACATGGCTTCCATATTAGGTAAGCCATAATTATCTTTTAGAGATGCAATGTTTAGATTTCTAAAATCCACACAAAGCCTAATATCTCCATTCTTTTTTCTTACAGGAACAAGGTTTGAAACCCAAGTGGAATGCCTAATTGGTTTGATTATTCCACCATCTCTCAGTTTTGTCAGTTCTTCCTGCATTTTTGGGGCAAGGGTAGGATTGATTGGCCTCTATTTTTGCCTAAAAGGTTTTACATTTTCTTTCAACGGTATGACATGTTGGAAAAGGTCCTCCCTATAAGCTTTAAGGTCATCATATGACCAAGCAAAAACATGCCTGTACTTCCTAAGTAGGTCAATCAATGCTTTTCTGATTTGAACTGGCAGATCTTGGCCGATGTAAACCTTTTTAGGGATTTCATTCGTTCCCAAATTCACTTCTTCTAGCTCCTGCGGTTTGGGGTCCTTTATTTCCGATCTTACTCTGTCTTGGTTATCAAAAATGTTCTCCAAGACTACCAACCCCTTAGGCATCTTATTTGTTTTTAATTGCATGATTTCTTGACCAAAAATGGTTTCCTTCTCATTTATGGTTTCAATCAGTCCATTGCAGTCCATCTCCTACCCATGGTATTTGTCTTCATTTAGCAAAAAATTTGTGATATCTTTGTCATCTTCAAACACCTGCCAATTGTCAATGTTGTCAGGTATAGAAGGTCTATTTTGAATCTCAATCTAGGAGATTCCTGCAAATGATATTTCTTTTGGTTTGATAGCTACATTGGCTAGAAGATTAGCCATTTTATTCTGGGTTCTATCTCTCCATGAGATCCCAAATGCATCAAAGAATTCTATTTGATCCCAGACCCCGTTTCTATATTGTTTTAATCTCCTATTTTTTGAGGAGTATGTTCCTTTAATCTGAGAGATGATCAATTCAGAATCCCCTATGACACACAATTTCTTAATTTTGTGATGTGTGGCCACTTTAAGACCTAGCAGCAATGCTTCATATTCAGCAATGTTATTTGTGCAAGCAAACTTCAACGTGAATGAATACCTGAAGGTGTTATTTTCAGGGGACACAAAGACTACACCTGCCCCTGCACCCTCTTTAGAACTAGACCCATCAAAGAACATTGTCCACAATTTTGGTGAATTCATGCAACATTCAACCTCATTTTCAATGATATCAGGTAAGTTTTCCACTTCCTGAATAATTAATTCAGCCCTGAAAGCATTAATCCCCGTGTCTAGGAAACAGGTGGTATCTTTGTCAATTTCTTCACCTAAGATGTGGTTAACCCTTGGTTCCCTATTTACCCTGACAGCTTTGTCCCCTATATGGAAAGTGGCATAAGTAAGGTCACATTGTAGGCTTCCCCCCATGGCAGCACTCCATTTTCTGGAAAGTAGCATCTCGTAATGTGGGGGTATATCCACTACAAGGACAGACATGGTTAATTCCACCTCAAGAAATGCAGCCAGTTTGAATGGTAAGGCATTTATAGTACCTATTACTAAGACCTCTCTAGCATCCATCCCTCGGCATCTACCTTGCTTAGTATCCACCTTCAATCCTAGGGCTTCCATTACTTTAAAAGGCATTATAGTGTTGGAAGCTCCAGAATCTATCATACAATTTTTCAAGGTTTTCCCTTTTATGATTAAACTAAGGAAAAAAGGATCAATATCTTGTATGAACGCAACTGATGAATCATCTAAGAACATCTAAGGAATCTGGGATATAATACCATTGTCCTCTATTATTAATGGGGTCTGTTGGGCTACATCTTGATTATCAATACTATTGTTGTTTGCTATTCCACCCAACCATGACAAAGCCTTATTTTTATGTTCTTCAATTCTAAAAAGCTCAGACAAGGGTACTTTCACAGTAATTTGAGATAACATGGCAATCATATCAACAGGTTCAACCACAGTAGGTTTTACAATAGTACCTGGGATCAGAGTCTTTTGAGTAGTGGGCACCACTTTTAGCTTGACAACATCCGGTTCTAATTTCTCTGGTTGCACTACGGTCTTTGTTGCTTCAACTTTCTAAAATTGAACCTTCTTTTTTGGTTCCCATTTCTGACCCTTGTTCTCCTTGATCTTAGACATATCTATACTGACTTTCTTGTGTTGATCATCTGTCTTATGAGTAGTGTCTTTGATGAACATACTAGATGGCCTTCCTGCCTCATTATTTATTGCTCTATTTCTCAAATTGTAATTACTGTGGACTTGTGAAATCATTTCGGCTGTAATTCTATCAATTTCCTCCTTGGAGGGGATTCTTAGGTTTGTGAAACCTACTTCAGAAAATGTATTGCATACCTCGTTTGTATCATTCTTTTCATCATCTGAAAATATTTGCTGATGATGTAACTGGTAAGCAATTCTCTGGCTGGTAACATCATTCTCAGGTTCTTCTGAATCAGAATCTATCAAATCATCAGATGTATTCGCCATATTGCAGCTTATATCATCATGGTTTTTTTTTTCTATTTCTTCTTCTGCTTGCACTCCTTGAGCTTGGGCGAATGACTGGGCAACAGCACAATAATCAGCAGAATGACGTGATTGGCATATAATGCACCAAGGAAAATCATCATTCATATTTATAGTATTCCTTTGCAGGGGGTCTGGGGTACCCTTATCTTTCATATTTTGGATCTGGTTAGGAACTGGTTTACCATCTTTCCATTGGGTGGTGTAAGGGTAATTCTGCATCCTAGGTTGTCTATTGAAATTGCTGTTATTCACAGGGGCTCTCTCAGTAACATTTGTCTTATTGAAATTAGTGGGATTCATTTTCTTAAGCATTTCTAAAACATGGCCTATAGTAGGTTCTTCAGGCCTTTTTCCTATGGGAGTTTTGTCACCTTCCCTTTTATTATTACTCTTAGGGTTGAAAAGCTTAGGATCATCCCTCCTCCCTAATTTTCCAGAGGCCTTTCTATTATTTTCTATATTCACTACAACTCTATAGGCATCTCTCAGAGTTTTTGGATCCTTATCTCTCAGTTGGTAGGCCATTTTGCTATCAAAGGCATTAAAATAGGTTGTAAGACAGACGTCTTCATTTAACCGCATAAATTGAAATAGTTTGTACATCCCTTTCTGAAATCTCACATTGAAATCAAATGTGGATTCATTTGGATTCTTCTTGATATTATTGAACTCATTCAACATGAATCCTGCATTGGTATTGTCCCCATATTGTTCCTTGAACAATTTCTCCAAATCACTCCATGAAGTAATACTATCATCAGGCAACCTCCTGAACCAATCCCTTGCATCCTCTGTGAGTGAATGCACAAATAATTTCATCACCATGTCCTCATGTTCAACTTCATAATCATTGAGCATGTCAATGAAAATTCTCAAATGTTCTTCACCAGTAACAGCATTATTTCCAGAAAACTTGACCACTTTATCCCTTAAATCAAAAGATATGGGATGGGGGGCACCAGGAATACCGGCAAATGATATTTGTCTATATTTTTCGAGGTATATAGGCTTCTTCTGGAAACCAGGAGCGTTAGAGGTACTAGCTGCATTAGCTTGAGTTAGGAGAGTAGCTTGGGATAGCTGTGGTGGGAAAAATGGGACTTGAGTGCCAATATTGGAAGATGAGGTAGGAGCAGATTGGGGTGCTTTCTGAGTCAGGATTATGGGAGCATTAACTGGTGCAGGATTTGTAGGTGAGATAGACAAACTAGGCCATGAATTCAATGCAGAATTAGACTTTATGAATTGGATTTTCCTTCTGGTCTCTGCGGCCTGAGCTTCATTTTCAACCTTCTCAAGTTCTTTTGCAAGGTCTTCCCTCTCCTTTCGAGCCTTCTCTAGTTCTAGATCTAATTTTGATATGGAGGGTTGTATAGGTTTGCTCGGTATAGCTTGAGGCTCATTTATTTGGATTCCTACAGCCTTGCCTTTCCCTTTATCTGGAACTATTCCAGTGGGCTCTATTGGATTAACTTGAATGGGTTTATAAGCTTGAACTTGAGCAATAATTGGTTCTTGTCTTTGATTTAGGAGTTTTTCTTGTTGTTGAACTTTAGCTCTTAGATTATCGATATTTCCAAAGACGTCCTGATGGAGAGTGGGGGTATTCTCTTCTAATTTTTTATTTTGCTCTTTCAAAGCAGCCATCCTTCTTAGCAGAGTGTCTCTTTCTATTATTGCATCCAAAGTGGCTCGCTCCCTTTCCTTTTCAAGACGGATGCGCTTAGCTTCTTCCTCAGCAATCCATTTCTTCAAAAATCCTATTTCAGATTGCACTTCTTTAGAATCAACAGAGGTTGCCTCGGAATCAGCAGGATCATCTAGATCTATAAGGTTCGGTTCCATATATGGGGCTACTCTGGGATTAAAAAGGTTATCAGATGAACTCCTGAATCCTAGCCTACAATTTATATCTGCTACAGGCCCTGGTCTTGGTGAAGCAATTCCCATAGTAGATACGTCTTTATCTTGAAAAACTCTCTGATCTAGTAATGGGGTACTGAAAATACCTCCTAAAAGTCTTGTATTTTCGGATTCAGAACTAAGCGAAGATGATTTTCTTGCTATTATCGGTTGATAATGGGAATTTACAGAGGCATTACCTCTAGGCTTCCAAGTAGGATTTGGATCTATTCTTTTCTTATTTTGGTTCTTCCTACCACCTTGGGGTAAATCAGTATACATTGATACATCGGGATTGGCTCTCATGTAAGCCCTTGTGTTTTTTCTCTTGTCAGCCATATTCTCCTTTTGTTACAATAAGCACTAGCTTCAAAACCTTGACTGAGTCGCCACCCTTTTTCGGGAAAATATAATAACACTCCTTACTGACAGAAAGAAAACAATACACGAGTGGGAACAAAAATACGGCACAAAGAGATCAATCACTGATGTTGTAAGACTGCAACTCCTGCTTGTTAGATAAGACACTCGGATAAGCTGGATGTGTTAGTGTGTAGCAATGGTACTTGGGTTTATATCTTCTTTAGATTCTCAAGTTTTGACATTAAAGATTCCCCAGCGGAGTCGCCATTTTGTTGGTGTTTTATTTTGATGTTAACAGTACTAAAACTACTAAGCGACAAAAGGCTTAGTACCTAGATATCAGTACATACACAACCTAAAGAATAGCCAATTCTCATTATCACTTGCATATGCAAAGTATTAGGACCCAACTTCAATAAAACCTTAGACGGTTTTCTACTCTTTTGGCTCTGTAAAACTAGGGCGGGTGCACCCTGGGATGGTTCAAAGATGGAATAATTGTATGAGAATTATCCTTAGTTTCATTTTGATTCTCATCTCTAAATCCTTAAACATATAGGTAAATAACTGATAAACACATCCCTTGAACAGATATGGCCAAGAAATCTTCTATAGCTCTGCAGATGTTTCCAACAACAATGGCTAAATGAAGCTAAAACAATCTAGGCAGGCAAGTGCTGGCCAACTTTGAAAATCTTACAGGAAAGATAAATGAAAATTGATTTTATGATGTATTTTGAAAAAGCTAGTTATAATATACTTCTCTTTTGGCTGAAATACTTTCGATCAGTGCCTAATCCATTGGGAATTCAGAGTCAAGTAAATTCTTAGATCTAATTTGTTGCCTTGCAACGAATTTTCATCAGCAATTCTTACCAGAATTTATCATTCAAAAATCCTTATTAACACCCGAGCAACCTCATCACATTCATCAAAGCCTTTACTTAATCCATTGAATTAACAGCAATAACAAATGGATGTACAGTCTTACTAAATTGCAATCAATTGCATAAGCTTTTACTCACACAACATCAAGGTAGCTCAGTATTAAAAAGGAGACAAAATTCAGAGAAGAACAGATATGGGGATAGTTCATAACTTGTATTCATTTCCTTTGAAAATGATATATCCTTTACAAAAGACCCAGAAAAACCTTCAGAGAAGAAGCACAGTTCTTTCTACATTCATCCATATCTCAGAAATTTTGACATGAAAAAGTATACTATAAATTTCCTTCCCAAAATGTTTGGACCAAAAGGAGAACTAAGCACAATACTTAGTGAAAACCAAATTCGGACCCATCTTTAGCCTTGGGATCTCACTTAAATAATGTGAGATGCAACAAGCTTCAGGCTATAGTAGGTGACAGGTGTCCTTCTTTTGAAAAACAAAAAACAAGAATAATAGAAAGGTTGATTACAACAGCACTTCTTGGCGGGTTCCTTTCTGTTATGCTTCTTGGTTGTTATGATCTGCTCTCACAATCATTCCTCATCTTCAGAGTACATACCCATAAGGTCTACAAGTGATGTATCATCTTTTGTTACATGCAAAATCACTTTAACCTGGGGATTTTCTATGTCATCATTGCTGACTACAAGAGTAACTATTACTCTTACATCTTCCTCGTCATCGTCTCCTGACATCTGTTCACTAAACTAATCTTTCCATCTATTGAAAGTATCATCATCTGGCCAATCAAAACTTAGGGTTTCTCTTTGTATCTTTATTAAAGAATTGGCATTTTCTTCTAAATCATCGAATTCTTTTCTTATATCAGCATAATACAGTTGTATTTTTACCAGCTCTTCATTTGTCTTTGCCCAAAACCAACAGCCAGTCTCACTGATGATGTTTGTTATTCTGTTATCAAATAATTCATCCATTTCCTTTTTCCATTTGTCTTTTTCCTTTACTGTATCAACAGATTCTAAGGCACAAGGAAATAGGGTGAATTTTTTAGCAAGATATCTTGAAAAACAGAGTGTCAATTTCCTCTGTAAAGAATCTCTTTTATTTTCAAAATTATCTAATTGATTCAATAAATCAAAAATTCTTTCAACCTGATGATAAGGCATTTGAACTGCAGATATACAAACAATTGTAACATCATTATTCCTCTGTCTCCACTTCTGTGCAAGAGAGTCTAGTCCATTCTTTTCTTTATTTAACTCATCTATGAGGGTTACAATCCTGGTCAACTGGTCATAAAAATCTGACCATTGTATTTTATCCCTCAAGTATGTCACACCCTGCTTCCATTTCTCTTCCTGCTGATTTCTAAATTCTATCTGCCACTAATGTAATTTGGTTTTTTCTGCTTCAAACTCCTCTGCAGTATAGAATTGGGGTCTTTCAGGGGTGTTAGGTATCTCAATAATAGGGGTTAATCCCACAGATGACTGTGGGGGACATGCAATTCTTAATGCACTGGATTCTCCCACTTTTCTCTTTCCAAGTACCTTTTCCAATTGAGATATCCTGTTTTCTAACTCAATTCTCCTCTTTACCTCTTGATTATAGGCTTCCACCACTACTTCATATTTATTATGCATATCCATCATTTCCCTCTCTTCTCTTTCTGCAGTAGCCAGGGCAAATTTAGAATAATCCACATTCATGTGGGCTGCCTGTACATTGGAAGTGTCAGTAACTCTTCTTACAATGATACTCCCTATCAATCCTGAGTCATCAGGCTGTGATGAAGTAACTCTGGATCCTCTTCTCAGGGACCACATAACAAGGGTAGCTTGATCATTGCTGAGTGCTGTACCCAAGAATTCCTCTTTATTCGAATCTTAGAGTCCTAAATTATTTGAAACAGAATTAAAAACTAATGCGTCAGCAATGTCCCAATTGGGCAATAATAAAACATTAGCATTTTTTACCATCTGTCTTCCCTCATCAGGGGTTATATTTTGGAACTCTTGAACCATTTGTTCCTTTATTAGATTTTGAATGGAGGTCTCATCCATTTCTGGATGTTCTGCTCTCATATTATTGCACCTTTGCTCAAAAATGTGCATGTTTACTCTCCACGCAAACTGATGGAAAGCCCTAGATCTTACAAAATTGTTATCAAATAAAAAATGTTGACTGGCTTGTTCCAAAACAGGGTCCAATTCCCTTCCTCTGAAATCTGCTGTAGTTAATTCAAAACTTGGTACAGGGGTTTCCTGAGGGTTCCCTTCATCAATCTCTGCTTGTGTAACAAAAATTTCTCCTTGTGACCCCATTTGTTCAAATTGCTCATTGGTGAGTTGTTCTTCCTCAACTCTTATTGGGGTTTGAGAAGGTGAGCCACTTTCATCAGGGGATTCTTCCTCCCTTATTATTCTCCTTCTTTTGGGGGAAGGTTCAGGGGGTCTTTCTTCTAGGACAGTGCTGGAAGATCCAACAATCTGTTTTTCTTTATGCACAACGCGCACCTGCTATCGGACAATAGTATATCCTGTTTTCTTCCGTACCACCAGTGGACCTATTCCAATGTTGGGAGTGAAACCCAATTTTCTCATAATTTCTCTGGCTTTATCTGGAAAAGAATTAATAAAATGTTGTTTCTTCTCATTCATTACCTCCATTATCTCAGAGAAATTACTCATGAGCTTATGTACTTTATCTGCATTGTTTGCAGCACTACTAAGAGGACTGAAATTTTTATCAAAACAATTAATGAATTCCAAAACTTTTGAATAGACTCTCCATTTTTCTTTCTTTATTTCTTTCTCATGGAGAGAATATTCATTTCTTATTACATCTTCTAGAAAATAGAATTCATGCTGAACTGGACGCAGCTTGATTCTCAATCTAAGGGCAGAGTTAAAGAAACCTTCTGTATCACAAAAACGAGAGTGAGACACTGCCATTTTGTATTGATCCAAAAATTTATGGAGAAAGGCCCACCCTTCTTTAGTTATCACAAATTGGTGGGCTATAGTACAAGTAGGAAAAATTGATCCTGTCCCCCTTTTGTGCAAAAAGGCCTCCTCCACTCCTCCCAACTGCCACAAAAAATCAGCTACCCCTACCTTTAAAGGTACCTGATAGGGTAACACATGGGGTGTTCCTTTGAAACCATAGACCCTGATGACGGTTGAGACTGAATATGGGACAATATCTCCCCAATTATGTGACACTTTTAGATTATGGGTTTTGTCCATAGGCCTGACAAGGTGCATTAATGCCTTAGGGATTCTGGGATTGTCACTCAATAAGAGGCACCTTAGTTTGGAGGCAAAGTGCCTATCAAATCTAACGAAGCTAGCATTTTCTGTTTCCCAGGTCATGTTTGCACTCCATAATTGGACTGGTAGTGCTTCCCCTTCTTGTTCTCTATTTAAAACCATTTCTTTACCAAAATAAGTGGCCCCTTTAAAAAGAAACATATGCATCAGTAAGGAATACTGACCCCAAACCTTTTCCACCTTGCCCTGTGCAATCCCCACCAATCCATGATGGATCTCATTTGCCAAGTAAGATGCAAAATCAAAAATTATTTCCACACCAAAAGAAGAGATTTGGGTGATCATATACATGAAGCTCACCGGAATAAAATCTTCTTCGCCCTCTCCGAAGACTCTGCACAGGGTCCTATATATCTCCACTGCCCTGGCATTAAAACATGATTTCTTAAAGGGCTCTTTAGAAGATGATGTTATGGTTGGGAGGCCTCCAATTCAGCCTATGTGGGCTTTCAATGCACCCTGTCTAACTACATCCCTCTTGGAAATATATTCTTTTTCTAAATCTATCAGATTAATGGGCACATGATACATGGTGAGGGGTCCCAGACTGAAAACCTTCCTAATTTCCTCGGGACTGATGGTAACTAAAGCCTCACCATCTATTCTCCTCACTACCTTAGTGGCTTGGTCATAGTTTTTTGCTATGGCTTCAAGCAGGTCAAAATCCATAAACACGCTGGGAACAACAAGCTTCCCAAGATCAAAATTCCAAATGTTGGCATGAGGGGCATATAACTTTCTCTCTGCAAACCATTTCTTGAATAAACTCAAACCAGTCTGAGTAGTTTGAGCATCCCGGACCCAATTACCCTTATCATACAATCCATCAGCTACCCTAAGCCTAGGATTGAGTGAGGTTAACCTCTTAACTTGCACCGTTTCTACAGTGGACTCAGGAAGTAACTCAAGCAAATCATCATGCACATTTCTATCCAGGTAGTTTACTGCTCCTGTAAATCCCTTCTTAGGAGGCATCTTGGGCTATCCTCTTTAAAAATTAAAAGCTCACAGAGATGATGGCAGTTTTACTTACTTGAATTCTGTCTCAAATCTCCTTTGAATTCCTACAAAATTTCAGCGAACAGATAACTTGACAATTCTTATCAACCTTGGCATGCTTTTCTTTCAGTAATAGCTTCTGCACAAGAATGGCTTCAAATCTTTTCTCGCGTGAAATGAAACTGATGCAATCTCTCTGTATTATACTCTATTTTTTCTCACAGACGAAGCTTTCTTGTCTAATTAATACAGAGAGTGGCACTACATTTTTTATTTAAAACTGCGTCGTTGATCTTCAAAGATCCTACTATCATGCGGTACAAAGAGAACAACTAGGAGTTATACTTGCCATGTCTGTTATATTACCCAATGAGAGCTTGCCATGTACATAATTCTTTCTTTTGATGGTGCTTACCTTTAGACCCACTGACGACGGAGAACACGTGTCAGCATGTCGCTACTTCGTCATGCATAAAGAACTAGCACCTTGCCATAACGAGGCGGCGACAACCGTTGATCGGATCAAGAAATGATGGAAAGATACGCTACAGGACTTCTTAAGAAAGAAGGCGGTGGGCCCATCTCGCTATGTCGCTGTAATTATCTTCCTTGCAACTCTTCATAACGAGATAGCGACCTCCGTTGATTCACTTCAAGCTGACGTTCCAGATTTCTTGTACATTTAGTCAGGTAGGCATTAATGAGAATCGGATTTCTGCATAGCTAGCACATGTCAAAATTTATCACAGTCACCTGTCATTACACGTCATCATAGATCTTGCCGATCTTTTACCATTTTACGGGGCCTCGCTAACTCGCTAACAGTGAAGCACCTCAATTTTCCGATAGCGAGGTAGCGAGCTTCGGCACTTTAAAGGATTTCGTGCCAGAAAAAGCAAGGGGGTACCCAGTAATTACTTCTGTTAATTAAAACTGATTCTGACAACAGTATTTATGATAGGTCATGCCACCTGGTGTAATTATGATACAAGCAAGACGCAATGTCATCATTTTAAGATTTTCACGTGGCCTCGCTACTTCGCTAACGGTGAAGTGCCTGAATTTTCCGATAGCAAAGTGGCAGAACTTCCAGAAACATCAACATTCCGGCTCTGATGTCAGATATTCTAGTGGTCCCACCGCTTACAAACTCAATACTCGCTATCTCGCTATACTTAATGAGCATGCAACTTTCAATAGCGAGGTAACGCCAGCGGTAGATCTAATCGGATCTGACGGTTGGGACAAACAGTAAGAAAGGTAACTCGGGAGAAAGGAAAAGGAATACGGAAGCATATTCGCTTCTTTTGAATTTTGAAAATTTCGCGCCCGACCATTTATAAATAGGGATGAATGTAAGGCTTACATGGCGAATATTTCTTATAGATGGTTTATCCAAAACCTTATACTTCACTTAGACATAGAACATCTGACTTCTCTATGGTTTAACTGAAAAATTTTTACTGCAGAAAAAGTCAGACCAACACAATGAACTAAGGCACACTGCAAGTTTTGGCATCGAGCGAGATCACTATGGTGAATCCAAATAGAATATCATCTCTTTGAAATGATATAGGGTATTGTAGACCTCGACATGACTATATTTTAGTATTCAATGTTTCATTTATATCCCCCATGAGCTTTGAGTTATGATCCTCATAAGACCAACCTCCAAACGTGCTTAAAGAAAATTGGAAACTCTTCAGTACAGGGTGGCCACAAACATTGTATGCTCTCTATGCCTAGAACATGGGTGTCTCTATGGTTAGTATTAAGTAAAAAAATAATTTTTAATCTCTGTCAAGTTTTTGGCACTAGCCATAGTGCAAGTTTGGTGTTAGTATTAAGTAAAGTCGTCATTTTTTATGTCCCTCCAAATTATTTACATTAAGTAAAAACATCTTCCTTCCTTACATTAAATCAAAAATTTTACATTTAAAATATCTCAAGTGTTTCATTATTATTATATTAATAGAAAACTACTAAAAATTGTAGTCCCACAAATTGGTTCCTTATTTAGTGTTTATCTTTATGCATGACTATTCTTCATGATGTACCTACATTCCAATATCATAAAAAATATCTATAAATAATCATATTAAACAAGATAATCATCAGATCACCAAATCATTATGAACAAAATAACATAACAAGTAAATATACCTAGTTGAGTGTTCTTGTAGGGTCCTCTCTCTATTTTAGGGTCTCTAATAGGGCTTCATGATCAACATTAGTAATAGAAAAAAGTTCTTTTACTTTTGGTTTTCCTTGATGCTTCAACAACTTTGCATTTTTTGCTATAATAAGATGTGAGTATATGAGATTTTTTTTGTGTTTCTAATAATCTTTCAATGCAATAATTCCATTCCTTCTAAGCATGTATGTCCGCAACCATGTTCAAGCAACAACAATTGATCCAATAGGATATATGAATCCATCATCATCTATAATTAGTTGTGAAAGATTTTGTTTACCTCTTATAGATAATCTTGTTTCTCATCATTCCCTTGTGGTACAATCAATGCAAAGACATGTCATGGCTAAAGAAGATTTGATAGATGGTTATGCTCAACTAAAATTTCCATGTCATCATTTATGATAAAGGGTACGATATAAAATGTAGTAAGATAATGTGAAGCCCATATGCTCATCCACTTACTCCACTCACAGTGATCCCAGTCACACTAAAAATAACTAGGTCAAAATGGTCCATGTACTAGAATCAAAGCTCTAGAATGAATGTATTTTTGATGAGTCTCTAACGATAGAAAATCTGATCTCTCTTCACATATGCCCCTGTTCCATCATGTTCCCCTTTGCCATGGCTAGACTCAAATAAAATCCAAATATGAGGCACCCCCCTCTCTACGTGCATCATACACAACCAATAAAATATGCATTAATTCTTGAATTGACCTTTATAATTATCTAACCAAATGATATGTATATCCATAGTAATGCCATGATCCTATAAGAAATTAAAACAATTCTCGAAACAATGTTGCACAAACTCATTAGAGTTAGATAATAGTGCCATTAAGAAAAGCCTCCTTAGACATTAAATTTTTTTATCCAACCACTGAGACCTTTGACTATGCCATGCATACTTGTAGTAAAGATTTCTCTTGAAATCTGAAATAAAAATAGCCACATTGATTTCTTTTGCAACCAATTCGCATCTAGAGCCCTTGGCTCTACTCTTCTATGTATATTCATTATTTTATGTACCATTTTTTTTGCTATTTTCCTCCCAAGATCTTGTTCGTACCCCTCATAGAAACATGTGTGAAACTTGGATAAACCACCACATTCTAAAAACTTCTCATTTAAGAAAAAATTTCTATAAAAGGAACAACCATCAACTCTAGGACACAAAAAATGATCTAGCAAGTCTCTTGATGATCTTGGAAACCCACTAGCACCAAAATTCTCCAACATTTCTTTACTGTGCAAGGTAGAACAGATGGAGCATAATAGTTGGTGGTGCATAGAGAACTCTACATGATATTTGCAAAAACATGTAATTCAAATCTTAAGTGGTACATAGTAAAATGACTTCAAGGATTCAAATTCCCTTTCTGATATATGAAATCTTGGATGACTCTCTTTAAATTATTTTGAACACCATACTTTAACTTACCTCCGAATAATGTCTAGGATGTGGCATGTAGTCTCTAATGCCAATTCTCGACTTCAACACATCATTAGCATTGGGTGAGACTCTTGAGCTAGAGTGCCAAAATTGCGTAATTTCTTTCTTTACATCATTTAGCTTCTTATTAAAATGTGGAAGTCTCCCACCAAAAGCCCATATATCATTTTTGAAGAGGGTCATCAATCCTCCCTTGTCTAGTAAGTTCTCTTCTCAAGGTAGTACAATTTAGGTTCAACTCAATACAAGTTTTTCTCATATATCTACCCTTTCTCAAATGATGTCTTACAAAAGAGGTTGTAATAACTCTTCGAGCATCTCTCTTATCCTTCTCCCTACTATATTTTCCAATGCTATTGAGAGTACTAAAAAGATTCTTCACAATAATAACATTGCTTTCAATTTTCTTATTGATTTGAATCTTCAATTTGGAAAGTGCATATGTCTTATCTTTTGGATCTTTAATAAGTGCATTAAAAATTGACATTGCTCCACCTCTGCCTTGTTGCCAAAACCCATCTTATATAGTCTTGAAGTGCATAACTGAAAGGTTCTTTGTGATTTTTTTCCTTCCAAATTACTAATAATAATTTCATCAATTTCGATTATCCATTTTGGTGTTCTAGGACCTTTATTTTGATTAAATTTGGGAGATATGTAACATTCCTTTGTATTTTTATTTTCACGTGGTCAATCACAACATTTTCATTATGAACTAGTAAATTTTTATCCTCCAAATTTTCAATGCTGACATTATCATTATCAATCGGTACACTTTCATTCTGCAACTGAACATATTCATTTTTTGACTCTGTGATTTCGTCTTCCATCAATACATCATCAACTTGATTCACATTTAACATACCTTGTTTCTTCCTTCGATGATTTACCCTAATTCTTTCCCTATATGTTGCAATGTCTTCATTCAATACCTTCCTTTTTTGTTTAGCCTTTCGACGACTATTGCTTCCCATTCAAACAACAATACTAGACACTTATTCAAATCTTGTAGCAACCTTTTCAAACAATGGGCCCCAAACAAACTTTTTTCTCCAAACCTATGAAAATGCCAAAAAAATATTTGATTGTCATGTCTATTGTGACTGAGAATATTTTGGAAAAAGTCTGCCAATAAAAAGATTGGGGTACCTGACCCCATATCGGGTATCTAATATTATTAGTTACCCAATTCAAAATCAAATACCAGATATGATATTAGGTACCTAAAATCATTGCCCTAAATTTGAAGGTAAATCATTTGGGAAAGTGTGGGAAATCAACTACTATTATATATTAATATATATTAGCATATATAATCAATTAGTGTTAGAAATATAAACTAGTATTTATTATATATTAGTATATGTGATCAATTATTATTATACAATATAGTAATATATTATTATTATTATATGATATAGTAATATATTATTATTACTATTATTATATAATATAGTATTGTATTTATATTATTATAATATAATATAGTAATGTATTATTATTATAATATAATGTTGTAATGTATTACTATTACTATTATCATTATTATCATTATCATTATCATTATTATTAATGTAATTGATCATATGGGTTGAATGACCCATTACGTCACTATATGTGTCCCTAGGGGTCCTAGGTCCCTTAGGGACATATGGTAATTGATCATATGGGTTGAATGGGGTTGTAGGCTAGGATACAACCCCATTTGACACATTGCATTATGAAATGTGTGCCTATGGGTCCTAGGACCCCTAGGGACATATGGTAATCAATCATATGGGTCAAATGGGAATGTAGGATAGCCTACAAATCCATTCAAACCATTGCATCATGATAT
This sequence comes from Cupressus sempervirens, assembly GCA_028749045.1. Taxonomy (NCBI): domain Eukaryota; kingdom Viridiplantae; phylum Streptophyta; class Pinopsida; order Cupressales; family Cupressaceae; genus Cupressus; species Cupressus sempervirens. The sequence goes on along the minus strand of CM053786.1, from coordinate 170,226,979 downwards.
GTGTCCTTATGGGTCCTAAGACCCATAGTGACATATCATGGTAATCGATTATATGGGTCGAATGGGCTCATAGGAAAACCTACGACCCTATTTGACCCATAGCATTATGAAATGTGTCCCTAGGGGTCCTAGGACCCCTATGGAGATATGGTAATCAATCATATGGGTTGATTGGGATCCTAGGTTTACCTACAACCCCATTTGACACATTAGATTGTGAAATATGTCTTTAGGGTCCTAAGACTCCTAGGGACATATGGTAATGAATCATATGGGTGGGATGGAGTCATAGGCTAACCTATGACCCCAATCAACCCATTAAATTGACATGTGTCCCTAGGGGTCCTAGTACCCCTAGGCACATATAGTTATCAATCATATAGCTCGAATAGTTTTACAAACTAGATTACACCCATTACATCACAATAAGAACCCCTAAGGGTCCTAGGACACCTAGGGACATATGATAATAAATCATATGGGTTGAATGGGCTAATAGGTTTTCAACCCATTGCATCATTACATGTGTCTTTAGGTGTCTCGGGACTCCTAAAGACATGTTAATCGGTCATATGGGTTGAATGGGTTCATAGTTGAAGGTACTACCCCATTCAACCCATTGCATCGTGACATGTATTCCAAGCAATGCTAGGACCCCCGGGCACATATGGTAATTGATCATATGGGTCAAATGGGGTTGTAGGAAAACCTATGACCCCATTTACCCTATTTCATATTGATATGTATCTCTAGGGGTCCTAAGACCCCCATGGATGTATGGTAATCAATCATATTGGTTGAATGGGGTCATAGGCATATCTATGACCCCATTTGACCCATTGAATTGTGACATGTGCTCCTAGAAGTCCTAGGACCCTTAGGCATGTATGGTAATCAATAATTAGGGTCAAATGGGGTTGTAAGTGAACCTAAAAGGCCATTCAACCCATTGCATTGGAAAATATGTTCCTGGGGATCCTATGATCCCCTGGGACATATGGTAATCAATCACATGGGTTGAATGGGTTTGTAGGTGAACTTATGAACCCTTTCAACCCATTGCATCATGAGATGTGATCATATGGGTCGAATGGGGTCATAGATGAACATAGTGCCCCATTCAACCTATTGCATACAACCACATTCAACCCATTACATCACAACATGTCTCACTGGTATTCCTAGGAACCCCAAGGATATATGGTAATCAATAATATGGGTCAAATATGGTTGTAGGAAACCTAACACCCCATTCGACCCATTGCAACACAACATGTGTCCCTTGAGGTCCTAGGACCCCTAGGGATATATGAAAATCAATCATAGAGGTTCAATAGGGTCATACACAAAGCCACAACCCATTTGACCTATTGCATTACAACATATGTCCATAGGGATCCTAGGACCCCTAGGGACATATAGTAGTAATCAATCATATTGTATTTTAATAAACTATATAATGTTTTAATTACAATAGAAAAGGTAAACTTTGAGAGGGGGGTGAATCATGTTGTGATGTGGAGCCTAATTAGACTTAATGGTTTATTTAGTGTGGTTCCTCTCCAGCCCATTTTTCTATTATTCTAGCCCTAATTCTGCAAGGGAAAAAAAGCTTGTATAAAAGGGCTTAGTGTTATGAATTTTCATAAGGTGTGATGTGAAAATTGGCTCTTGTGGTGGTATTGAGTTGTAAGGGATTACAAACTATAATTAGGTTATAATCACTAGATCATAATAATATTGGACTTATTTTTGGTGGATATAGCACAGGGATTGGGTGAACCACATTAAACCTTGGTGTCTTGTATTTTATTATGTGTGATCTACTATATTTTTATATTATTTATATTTGCATGTATCTATTATTTCTATCTGAAGTTAATCCTAACAAGTGGTATCAGAGCTAGGTTAGTCAACAAATTTTTTATTTTTATTTTTATAGCCAAACCATAATTATTTTTATTTAGCCATCCTCTGTAAGAAGGTCTTGTGGTTGATTGGGAGATATGGAAGATGAGGGTAAGCTAAAGTAGACATTTTTAATGGGCAAAACTTTCAGTTATGAAAGATACAAATGGAAGACTATCTTTATCGAAAGGATTTATGAAAGCCATTGGAAGGAAAATCCAAGAAACAAGGAACTATGTCAGATGAGTACTAGGAGATTTTAGATAAAAATGCACTTGGAAGCATTTGATTATGCTTGGCACCATGAGTGACATTTAACATTACAAAAGTGAAGACGACAAAAGATTTGGTGGAAACCCTAGAGAAATTATATGAAAAGCAATCTGCTTCAAATAAGGTATTTCTCATGAAGCGTTTATTTAATATGTAAATGGCAAAAGGTGGACCAATAACAGATCATTTAAATTAGTTTAATGTTGTTACTAGTCAGTTTTCTTCTATGAGTATTAATTTTGATGAAGAAATTACGGCTCTCTTGATTTTGTGTTCTTTATCTGAAAGTTAGAATAACTTGGTAATGGTTGTGAGTAATTATGTTTTTGGATCTAATACTCTAAATTTGATGATGTGATTGGTGTTATTTTGAGTAATAAAACTCATAGTAAATCCTCAAGTGGATCTACATTAAAAAGTGATTTGAATTTAAAAAGTAGAGTCAAAATGATTCAGAGAGGAAATCATTGAAAAAATCATATGAATTTAAGAGGAAAGTCAAAGGGGAAAAGGTCTCAATCTACAGAATTGAGAGATTGTTAGTACTGTGGTAAAACAAGGCATAAGAAGAAAGATTGTTGGACTCAAAAGAATAATGAAGGAGATAAAACAAAAGGGAATAAGGAGGCGAATGTGGTAAGTAACAAATCCAAAGAGGATTATTTTCTTCTCTCATTTGGTATTACATGAGTTAAGACATGTTCCAAGGTTAAGTAGGAATTTAATTTCAGCAGGGCAACTAGGTGATGAGCATTTTGTAGTTACTTTTGATGATAAAAATTAGAAGGTTTCAAAAGGTTCCCTTGTAGAAAAGGTTTTGAAAGTAGGCACCTTATATATTTGTAGAGGTTATATTGTTCCTTCTACTTTAATTGTTTTAGAGAAAAATGAATGTTCAAGAATAGTTATTGCAATTGAGTAGGGAGAATAGATAGCTATTGTAGATTCTAATACAGTGTTGTGGCACAACAGACTTGGGCACATGAGTGGGAAAGGTATGAAAGTACTTCATTAACAACAAGTTTTACCAGGTTTAAAATGTGTCAATATTGATTTTTATGAAAGTTGTGTGTATGGAAAATAAAAGAGATTGAGTTTTGTGAAGATTGGGAAGGAAAATAAAAGCGAGAAATTAGAGCTTGTGCATACAGATGTATAAGGACTAGCTCAGGTATCTTCCCTCAGTGGCTCTCATTATTATGTTACATTTATTAATGATGCAACTAGAAAAGTATGGGTTTATTTCTTTAAATAGAAATATGATGTATTTCAAACATCTAAGAAATAGAAATGCTTGGTTGGAAATGAGTCTAGAAAGAAATTAAAATGTCTTAGATCTGATAATGGTGGTGAGTATCATAATCATGACTTTCAAGATCATTACTCCACAAATGGTATTCGTAGATAAAAAATTGTTCCAAGGACTCCACAGGAAAATGGAGTGGCTGAACGAATGAACATGACTATAATGGATTGTACAAGAAGCATGAGGTCTCATGCAAGGTTTCCCTTAAATATGTGGGAAGATGTTATAAATACTATTATATATTTGATTAATAGAGGACCCTCTACTCTTTTGGGTTGTGTTATTCTAAAGGAAGTGTGTACTAGTAAGAAGGTGAGTTATTCCTTTCTCAAAACCTTCAGTTGTGAAGCATTTACTCATATAGATTTTGAAAATAGAACCAAGCTAGAAGCTAAGTCAAAGAAATGTGTATTTTTTAGATATGGCATCAATAAATTTATTTATATGCCTTGGGATTTTGAAAATAGTAAAACTATAAGAAGTGGAGATGTCATATTCAATGAGAAAGTGTTGTACAATGATCTATTGAAGCAACATGAGAAGAAAGAAAATGATTATGTAGTGTTGGATGATACTTCAAAAGCTGATGTTCTAGCAATCCCTCTTGATGTGCAACAACCACAACAACAAATACCACACACCCCAATGAATATTAGATGGTCAACAGGGCTAAGTGGACCTCTAGAAATATTTTCTCCTTCCTTGTATTCTATTTTACTTATTGATGATGGTGAACATAAATGTTATGATGAAGCTATGCAAGTGGATACTAAGATTTAGTGGAAGTCTACAATGAAAGATGAAATGGACTCTTTGCTAAAAAGTAAGACATGAGATTTATGCAAGTTGCCTGCAAGTAAAAAGGCTTTATAGAATAAATGGGTTTACAACTTAAAAGAAGAGGATGGAAGTAAAAAATGATTTAAAGCCAGTTAGTTGTATAAGTATTTTCATAGAAAAAAGGAATTGATTTTGATGAGATATTATCTCTTGTTGTTAAAATGACCTCTATTCACACTATTTTAAGTATTGTGGCTACTAAAGATTTTCATTTAGAGCATCTTGATGTTAAAACAACCTTGCTTCATGGTGATTTGGATGAAGAGATATATATGGCACAACCATAGGGATTTGAGGTCAAAGGTAAGGAGAACTTAGTGTATAGATTGAAGAAAAGTTTATATGGCTTGGAACAAGCACCTAGACAATGGTATTTGAAATTTTGACAAGTTTATGCATGAGCACGGATATAGCTAGTGACATTTAGATCATTTTTTTAATTTTAAGAGGTTAGATGATGATAGCTACATTATTTTATGTTTATATGTTGATGATATGCTTTTAGTCAAGTCTAACATGGATCATATTAAGGGGTTGAAATGCCAATTAGCACATGCATTTTCTATGAAGGATTTAGGAGTAGAAAAAAATCCTTGGTATGAGTATTTGTAGAGATCAAAAAAATAGAAAATTGACATCATCTTAAGTTGATTATATTGAGAAGGTGTTGCAATGTTTCTCTATGGAGAATGCTAAAGTTATCAGCACACCTTTACCTAGTCATTTGAAGTTGACTAAGGAGATGTGTCCCAAGACACAAGAAGAGGAGGACAACATGTCTAAGGTACCCTATACTTCAGCTGTAGGAAGCTTAACATATGGTATGGTATGTACTAGGCCAAATATTTCACATGTAGTGTGATGCAAGAGCATCTAGTGGTGTAAGGGCAATACTGTATCACCCAAAAATATGCTTAGAGATACTTTTTATTTAATGTGTTTTCATTTTTGGGTACACATTTGGGTCAAATAAAGGTTCCAACTCTCATAGTTCTACTATTAGATTTCTGGGTTAGAGATTTTTAGTACCTTGAGATATGTGTCAAAGAAAAAGATAGGTTATTTTGTAATTGAGTCAAAATTATGATGAGTTAGATGTTGTAAGTTGGAGGGATGATTATTCCTATAATTTAAAGCACTCCAGAAAAAGAATTAGGTCAAAAGGCTTTATGGTTAGAAAGTTATTGCAATTTTAAATTTGCTGGAGACCTCTTAAGAGCACTTCAAAGTCAGATTTGAGGCACTAAACAGCCTCATACAGGCTCCAAAAATGAGGGACAAGCAAAGCTACCCATAGGGCTATAGAGTGCTTCAAGAGCTTTCCAAAAATATAAATGATTCATCAATCAGAATCCTAGTTCCAAAGTGATGCCTCCCAAAAGTTGGGCTACCATTTTTGGATTCTTCTAATTTTGCATTGACTTCTAACATGACTTTTAGAACCTTTTGTTTTGGTGGTTAATGCCAACTAGAATATTCTAGAATCTATTCCTTACCCTAAGCCCTTTGGGGTCTATTTAAGAATATTCATGGCACTGTAAAGGGCAGTTCTGAGTGGAGTTTGAGAGAAGGTACTATGAGAAAGATTTTTCTCTAGATTCATACTATTGTAATCTCATAGGGCATGTCCTTGGGTCTATTTTCTTTTTACTCAAGGTAGTAGTAAAATTTCACTCTACTCTTGGGTTGTGTCCCCATCATAGTGGGAGTTGTTAGTAGGTATACGAGTCATCCAAGAATTGAGCAGTTGAATAAAGTTAAATGGATTCTAAAATCTTTGAGAGGAACATCCAATAAGTGTATACACTTTAGGGGTTCTACTACTACTTTATAGGGATATGTTGACTTAAATTTTGCAATATGTATTTACTATTGGTGGGGCAGTAGTGACCTAGGCTTCTTGATTACATCAGTTTAATGTTTTATCCACTACAGATGTAGACTATGTTGCTACTACAAAGGTAGCCAAGGAGATGATATGGCTTCAATACTTCATGGATGAATTGGGACACCCACAAAGAGATAATTATTTTTTCATAGATAGCCAGAGTGTCATTCATCTTCCAAAGAATTAATCTCTACATTCAAAGACAAAACACATACAGTTGTGGTACCATTTCATTTGGTCAGTTTTGGATGATGGACAATTAAAATTGGAGAATATACATACAAATGACAATCAGACAGATATATTTACAAAGGTAGTGAGAAGGGAGAAGTTGGTCTCCTCTTCAACTTTTTTTGATCCTCTGGAATGAACAGACTAAAGGAACAATAGTCCAAGGTGGTTTAACATTCTAGTGGGAGCTATAGGTATCGTAGTGCTATGATTAGTCTCCAAGTGGGAGATTATTATTCTGGAGTCTAATTAGTCTCCAAGTGGGAGATTTTTGTGATGTGGATCCTAATTAGACTCAAAGATTTATTCAGCATGGTTCCCATCTAGATTATTTCTACAGGGGTTTCGAGGTTGTGGCCCCAAGATGAGGTTAAGGGGAAGCACCTCTATGGGGTCCTAAGGTAGCACCCTAGGTGCACTCCCTATTGCAGTACAGGGTTGGGTTGAGGGGCTATGCCCTTGCAGGGGTTTTGGGTGGTAGCACCCCCAGAGCCAAAATTAAACTTATATTGTAAAAGGCACCAACTACTATTTTATTATTATTCTAGCCCTAGTTTTGTAACTAGCAAAAATCTTGTGTAAAAAGGCTTAGAGTTATGGATTTTCATAAGGTGTGATGCAAAAATTGGTTCTTGTAGCAGTATTGAGCTATAGGGGATTATAGATTATAATCAAGTTGTAATCATTGAATCATAATTGTTGACATATTGGGTGTTGCACACATTGCATATTATTGCTTAAATTTTATTATTTTATTTTATTATGTAATGTTGTAACTAGGAGCACTTAGATGGATTTACAACATGTAAATATTCCCATGGGATATCCTTGATGAGTTGTATTGTAAAATTGTGATAATATTCTATATAATTATTTAATATTGGAGAAACTAACTAAATGCTCAATATTAAATGTGGGGTTAGTGGGTTAGGTAGCACATGATTTTATCACATGGTTTATGTAATACCACTTGGTGATTTTGTGGGACTTGCTATTATATAAGCAGCCACAAGGGTAGTTGTTGGTGTGACAAAAAGGAGAGGAAAAGACAAGAGTCAAGCGGGACAAGGCTTGACAGGTTAGCCAAGGGAGCATTTGTGAAGGTCAGAAGCATGGCATGGGATAAGTAGATTCATGTTTGTTCACATAGTTTTCTCAGTGGTGGCTATGGCTATGAAAGCTTCCATGGTTATATTGCAATGGTGTTTTTTGTTGAATAATACATGGTGATAGATGCTTTTGGAGGCTAGGTTTTTCCCTGAATAAGGGTTTTCTAAGGTATATCTTGTGTCAAATTTTATGGGTATGTTGTCTATTCTCTTACATGTGGATTTTTAAATTGAATGTTTATTTCAGATCTATTATGGGTTATATGAAAATGGTTATATTTTTTGTTGCCAAGTTTCCTTACAAGTGGTATCAGAGCTATGGTTTTATTATTATAACCCTAGATTGAATCCATAGGAATGCATGAGAGGTCAAAACAAAGGGCAAGATATATGAGTTTTTATTGTAGATCTGCTGGTTCTTGGTTTGTTGTTATGATGGGATGTTAAAAGATTTGGACATGTAAAATTGTTAGACAAAAGGGTTTCTTCGGAAGTTTCATTTAAATGAGGGTTTTAGGGGGTAGCTTGCATAAATGACCTCCTAGGTAAAAACATACCTCACTATTAGATCCAGGTTGATATTTCCATAAATTTTGATATATAATATGCCCTAGTTTGGCCATGTTCAAAAGAAATGAAAGATTTTTTTAGTTTCAGCCCATGATGGCCATCAAATTTATTTTCGTCAAGATTTTTGTCACAATAAAAAATAAAAAATCACAGTGAAAATGGTAAAAATCTTGTCTTAGTAAAATGGCCATAACTTTCTCTCATGATATCAAATTTTAGAGTTTTTATTGGCGTTGGAAAGCTAATTTAGAGCGCTAATACTTAGTATAAGTTTGGTTCTATGATTTTGAAATTTTGTTAGCTTTTCAGAGCCTAAAAGTTAGATTTTTTTAATCTAGAGCACAAATGAGGGCATAACTTGGGCATATAGAGTTAGATTTTGGAATTCAAGTAGTCAACAGAAAACTCTTGGAGAGCTCTGCACATTGGTTTAGATTTGCTATAGGTTTGACATGATTTATTTGGTAATATATTGATTTGAATAGTTTATAGATATATTTTAACTATGGTAACATTGTGAGTTTATGGCATTAGAGATTTAAGTTTTGATGTCATTGTATACTCAATTCATATTTTAGATTGGTCTCATGATGATATGGTTATCAATGTTTAGTTTGGATATGTATGATGACTTGTTTGATCTACAAGTTGTGCAGTGTTATAAGTGGTCTATACTTATAGGTTTCATTTATGGCTTGGATATTGGTTGTCTTTGCCCATTGATCTTTCATTATTAATGCATATTCATATTGGTGGCTTGGATTTGGGTTTTCTATGCCCTAAGTCACATGATTTAATATTTTCTTCATGTAGAAGGGATGCGATTTTGTTATCGAGCACAGTCATGGTGGAGGATTGTGCTTGAAGATTTTGTGTTGATAGGTTGGACACATTGAGGGTTAGTTGCTCAGTTAATGGATATGATCATGGTGCCATAGATTTTGGTATGACATGATTTGATATATAGGTACATCCTTGATGTTCATTAGCTTGGATTTCTGATTTAGTTATCGTGGTATATCTTCTTGGTTGAGGATCACGGTTATTTAGTTTCTTTTGAGGAGCTCATGATGTGCACTTTGAGTTCTTTGATGGTTTGATGTCTTGGTTGATTCTCATGGTTAGAGGATGATATTTTAATCATTATGTCATGGATAGCTTGGATACACAATGTAGTGAGAGCTTGTGATAGTGATGGGTTGACAGTGCAAGATTAGTTCCTGGTTTGGTTTGGCGATCTTGGTTTCACTTGGTGCTAACACTTTGGTTATGTGAGTGTATACTTGGAGGATCTTCATGTAGGAGATGGATTTTATGATGCCATAGGTGACTTGGTACCATGGTTGAGTGGGAGTTCTTACCATTGATATATTTATTCAGTGTTTGTAGATGTTGGAGATTTTTCTTAGATTCTATTATTGCAAAAGAATCTTTGACATTTACATGGTGCACTTTTTTTTCTTCATTGTGTGTGGAGATGAATCTTCATGACATGTGGAGATGGTTGCATCTTGAGGACTTATGAGGTTCTTGGTAACGGTGTGGTTTATGCTTTTATTTGGAATGTTATCCTTGGTGTAAGGATGGTTTCATTTTCTATGTCATGGTACACTCTTGATACACATTTAGAGTTGTGACATGTTATATTATGTTCTTATGGAGCATGTAATCTCTTTAGTTGAGATGGTTAGATCATGTTGTCATGTTTATGTTCTTGACACCATGGTTGAAACTTTGACATTGATCTTGATTTAGATTCTTTTTATTGATTACACGAAGCATAACTTGGATACATCATGATATTGTTATGTTGCATTTGGAGTTGGCATGGATAGATGGGTTATAGGTACTCATGGATACTTAGAGATGATGGTGATGTTAATTTCTCTTGGATTAGAGAAGTATTTGTTGGGATAATTGATGGTTTTAGTAGGAAGTCTAAGGGGTAGCCCCCTGATATGGACTTGAGAGGAGATTATTCTTAGATAATTCTAGGTTGGAGATTTGAATATCTTGATGGACAATCTCATTCCCACTCTTGGTCCATTCGGCAGTTTTCTACTTGAGAGGTATAGGCCATTGTTTCTCTCAGTTGCATTACATTTATGGTTATCTTTCATGGATATGGGTCTTGAGCTATGGTACCTTAGTTAGTTCTAGAGGGTTCATTTGAGAGATGGTTAAGCATTGGTTATCTCCATCTACATATGTTGTTATGCTGGTTCAGTTTGGGGAATGGTTTTATATTGGGCATATTCCTTGGTTTAGGAATGGTTTATGTGTTTGATCTTATTGTGAGAGGCTTACATACATGACTAGTTATATGGTATGATTTGGGTGTTTTATTGGATTCTTGTTGGGGTTTTATGGAGGAGATCATACTTGCATAGTTCACATCTAGAGGTGTGTGTAGAAGGACATGATACATGTTATGATTTGCATGGTTTCTCTTGGTCTTGTTTATCTTCCTAGATGTTCGATTTAACTTACATTGGATTTGAGATTGATTAAAGATTGTGATCAGTGGTTTGTGATCATGTATGTCATGTGAGAAATGAAATGATTATTACTTTATATCTTTTCTTTCTTGGTTGTGGAGAACTTGGGAGAGTATTGGAGACTTTTTATGAGAGTTGTTCTTGCAAGTTATTGGTATATGTATTGTGGATGTCCTTGAGACTACATGGATTCACTTTTTTGAGATATTGTGAGTAGATTGGTTATAGATTTGACATTATCTTTTGTAGTGGGAGCTTCTTGGTATATATGTGGTAGGTATTGCTCTTGAGGCTTGTGATTGCAGGTTACAAATTGGATATGTTGATGATATGAGATCCACTTGGTATACCTTTGGAGGTATGGATAGTTGGATGGGTTTGGCACTTGCTATGGATGCTATTTCAGCTATGGATATTTTGACAACTACAGATACATGTGATTACCTTTGGAACAAGTTTTTTCTGCTTGGCATTTCAGTTGGTATAGGATTTTATGATCTTCTAATGCAGCAAGTTGGGTGGCTTTCTCTTTGGATATCTTCTATGTATGTCTAGTGGCAGTGGCATAATAGGAGGTGAGATCATTCATGTTTGAGATGCTGGATACTTTGATTTTGTTGCAGGTACTAGGATGGAGCACATGGTGTACTTTGATCCATGATGGTGGATATGCTACGAGGGATTGTTCCCTTGTTCATTTATGTGGCTACAAATTGACCCTATGCAATGTATACAACAAGTGGGAGATTTTTGAGATATTGGGTGTTGCACACATTGCATAATATTGCTTAAATTTTATTATTTTATTTTATTATGTAAAGTTGTAACTAGCACCTAGATGGACATTCAACATGTAAAGATTCCCATGGGATATCCTTGATGAGTTGTATTGTAACATTGTGATAATATTTTATGTAATTATGTAATAATGGAGAGAAAAATTAATTGCCCAATAGTAAATGTGAGGTCAGTGGGTTAAGTAGCACATAGTTTATGTAATACCACTTGGTAGTTTTGTGGGACTTGCTACTATTTAAGCAGCCACAAGGGTAGTTGTTGGTGCAACAAGAAGAAGAGGAAAAGGCAAGAGTCGAGCAAAACAAGGCTTGACAGGTTAGCCAAGGGAGCATTTGTGAAGGTTGGAAGCATGGCATGGGATGTGTGGATTCATGTTTGTTCACATAGTTTGCTCAGTGGTGGCTATGGCTATGAAAGCTTCCATGCTTGTATTGCAATGGTGTTTTTTGTTGAATAATACATGGTGATGGATGCTTTTGGAGGCTATATTTTTCTCTTAATGTGGATTTCCCAGGGTATAACTTGTGTCACATTTTGTGGGTATCTGATCTATTCTCTTGCACATGGATTTTTTAATTGAATGTTTATTTCATATCTATTACGGGTTATGTGGAAATCATTATATTCTTTGTTGTCAATTTTCCTTACAATAATAATATCAGACTTTTTGTTGGTGGACATAACACAGGGATTGGGTGAACCATGTTAAATATTAGTGTCTTGCATTCTCTTATGTGTGATCTACTATTTTCTGATATTGGTTTTATTTGGATGTAACTATTATTTCTATCTAAGGTTAAAATAATACTGGACTTTTTTGTTGGTGGACGTAGCCCAAGGATTGGGTGAACCATGTCAAATCTTGGCGTCTTGTGTTCTCTTATATGTGATCTACTATTTTTTGATATTGGTTATATTTGCATGTAATTATTATTTCTGTCTAAGGTTAATCCTAAAAAATTAGTTCTTTAAACTTTAACACATAAAAAATTCACCATACATCCATCTCACATATTCAATAAGTCAACTAAAATAACATGTAAAGAATATACATCTAAAGCATGTGAAAAAGTAGAATTCACACACATGAGACAAGATATGATTACCCAAAAACCCTCTAATGAAAAGGTAAAATTGGGGTGGGGATGAAACCCACAAGTCTTCATTACTATTGTAATAAAATATATCCAATGAAGGTTACAATGTTTAATCATGAAACATGATCTACCCTATGAAAGGCCTTCTCTATCAAAAGATTACAAATATGGTTAGGTCTTACCATGTTAAAGGATTTCAACACCTTGTTAGAAGTGTGCTTAGGTAAAGGACTTCAATTCACAATTAAGTAAGCACCTTGTTAGAGGATTTCAATATAGCCTATTAAGACTACTATATTAAGAGATTTAACTGGTTCACCTATTAGAATGTCTTAGCAATGATCCTACAATTAGCACTCTATTTTTTGATGATAGATCACCTCTATGCTATTTTGTACTTCATCCTTCTTGATCATATTTCCTTCTATTGTTCACTATTTCCTTCCTTTATTCTCCTTTAACTGATTCTATATTGCAATTCAAATCATAATTCCTTGGTCACCATGAATGTCCTAGTTTGTGTGTGTAAAAATATCCCATTTCATTCATTCATTCCCTTTCCATTCATAAGAATTTTATGGTTTTTTCTCCTTAAAAAGACCTAGGTTAGTTAGGGTTAGGTATGAATCAATAGCTTTGATTCATCCATTTTATCACTTAAACCTTCCCTTTACCTGATTGGATGCATGTAATACATAAGGATTCCTAGTTAAAGTTCATCCTTATCACAAAAACATTGTAATTCAATCCCTAAGTTGGCCCAAAAATGGTTTATATAGTAGTTTGTGCCACTACAAATAACTATGACAAAATTGTGTTACTCAGCATCTGAAGTTCCTAGTGCTCGGCACTAACTATGACTTCAATACTATCACTTAGCATCTAAATGACTCAACGTGTACTTCTTTCTTGGCTCCTATATCACTCGATACATACTATCTACTTGGCACATGAGTGACTTAGCATTTGAGTGACTCAACATTCATTGTTTAGTCAGTATGCTCTAATTTACATATTGTTCCTGGCATATGTTACTTGTTTGGCATAAACTATATAAATGGCTTAAGTGTATAGACATTCACTTGTCAAAAACCAATCTGAGATTAACAATCTCCCCCTTTGACATGAGTGTCAAAAGCGCTTGGTCATACATTAATATTATTATTCTCATGAGCATAACATAAATGACTATTTAGATTCTATACAAAATTTTAAAATATCAAAATTTTGCAACATGACTTATACCTCAAAATCTTGTAACTCCCCCTAAGTTGTTTGATCTATTATGTACTATATTTTACTCTATATCAAAAGCTTTCTCCTATTGAGTAGATTTGCACCAACTAATACTCTTTCATTGTTGATGCTCTTTGTCTATTTACTACTTGCTTACTCTCCCACTTACTCTTACTCAATCATTCTTGCTCCCCCTTTGCTCTTACTCCTTTTTGACACTGATGTCAATGGGTTATACACTAATAATGTATTTGTCCAAAAAGGATTTGTAGACCTCAAGTATAATTTTAAGAGCTATATCCCAATTATCACATGCTACCTCAAAAGACTTAATTTGGATGGCCAACTCAGAAGGAAGGTGTACTAAGTCATCTAATGTAGAAATATTGGAGTCCTTCTTCATAAGTGTTTTTGCATAGCCTAGCTCCTTCATAAGTGTTTTCGCATAGCCTAGCTCCTTTTGTAAAATCTTTATGTGAGGAATCAATGTAGACTAGATGTTGATTAGTTTAGCCCTAATATTGGCCTCTTCTGCTTGTAATGTTGTTGACTAGATTTGGGATTACAAGAGGGTCCTAAAGTGTTTTTTACTTTGAGATGGGGTCATGGTTAATTTCAATCACTCAATGACTACATTTGACTCTCCAAACTCAGGACATGATTCCTTATCTCCTGTGTGAAGAGTGTAGGATTACACAATTTAGTGTACAAAGAGAAAATGTTCTCCAGTACCTTATTCATACTATCTATCTTAGTTTCCAATGCATCCTATGTTAGTGCAATATCACTAGATATCTTCTCATTCATGTTATTTTGAAACATCTTCTCTGACCATTCTAATAATTTGACATTAATATCTAGGTCTTGGTCACTTACTCTTTCCACTATGTTGGTCAATTGTCCAATGATAGGCTTTGTCTCATCTAAAGTAGGTAGAATGAATGCATCTAAGAAATTATCTTTGATCTCAATCAAACATTGCTTCTGCCTATACTCCCTTCTAAGAAATTCTTGATGTTTCTTCCTTGTTAGGGCCTCTTGTATTATACCCATCTACTCAATTGTTATTGATACATAATCAAACTCGGGTAATAGAATTTCTTCATCTAGGATAAAATATCCATAATTAATTACATCTTTTGCTTTAGATGAACTACGATTCAATATTGAGAATTGCAATGGTGTAGCATCTATGCTCGGCCTCTGAAGAGTTTGACTAGAAGGAGTTCTTTATTATGGTAATGTCACCAATACTTGAATTGCTACTTGCTCCTTTGGCTTGGGTGTCAAATTTCTCGCACCTTGATCTTGTGTTGGAGGTATGGGTTCATCTACATCTCCTATTTTTCTTTATGTACCATTATTTACTAGTGTTTCCACCTTGTCTTCTCCAACTATCTCAACCTTGTCTATTACAAATTCTTGTACATTTTTTGAGACTAAAGTGCTTTCCATGAGTGTACTAATAGTGCACCTTATTATTCCATTCCTTTGATATACAACCAAGGGTTTTTAAGGTTGTACACTTGTGACTTGAGGAGTGATTATAGGTGTTTCTTATGTTTTCACTTCCTCCCCTGCAGTCATAGCCTCTGCCTTCTAAATTTCATATACACTTACCAATATAGAGTTGTCACATAATTTGACATGTAGAATAGATTAGATAATTATACTTTTAAAATCTTCCTCTATTAGGGGATTGATGTTATGATTAGTAGGATCATAAAAATCCTTTATTATGATAGTTTTAGTACTTGCACTTATCACTCGTGGAGGGCTAGCACTTTGCATTTATGTACCTTGTATACTCTAATCTGGTTGCTTCTCTTCCTCAGTTGTTTCCTGATCATCAATATTCATATCATTGCCTCCCTTAACTATGACTTATTCATTGTCATCTTCTTCATCAGCTTCTACCTCGATGGGTTTTTATTCATCATCTTTAGCTATAGCTAGTCCATATGTAATCTTCCACATTTTTTTGGACTTTAGTACAACATTCTCTATGTTGTTCTATAATATGTTAAATGCCCTATTCTTGGGTAAAAATTTCACAAAATATTTCATTATGGATTTAGAAATTTTTTCCTTTCTAAGTTCTAGCACAACTTGAGTGAGGTTTGTCTGCCTAAATCACTTCTTTGTTTCTAAACAATAGTGTCATTTCTGCTCAACTCTATCATATAAACTCTTAGGTATGGAGATGGCAATTTGTACAGGATTTTTCTTAAAATTAGCCATCATGGCATATATTACCTTCTCTACTTGATTCTTCTCAATCTTTCCAAGGTTATCAAATTCAATGTGAGAGAAACCTAAAAAATCAGCACTGTTTCTAATGTTCTAACATAAATTATCTAGGTCTAAGGAGGGATTATGATTCACCACTTGGAATTGGTTGTTGTCATTAGATTCAGTATTTCCTCATTACATTCAGCCTAAGTAACATACTTTCTTCTTGGTCTTTTGTGTGCTCCACCTTCATGCTCTTTAGGCTTGGCTACCTATTTAGCCTTCTATGCAATGACTCTTGCACTAGCCTTTGTGGTGGGTTTTATTGTTTTACACTAGCTTGGTTTTGCAACCTTCTTTGGTTTTGTCACTACTTGTGTCTTTTCCTTTCTTTTCTTTGTGTCAGTAGGAATAGGTGCTTACTTTGCTTCTTCTCCCTTGGCAAGTTCTGTCATTTTTATTTCCTCTTCTTGTTGATCTTCTCCTTGAGCTCATGTCAGTACCAGCATGCTTGAGCCTGTGTGTCTTCTTCTTCTTCTTCTTCTTCTTCCTCTTCTTCCTCTTCCTTTGCTCCTTAACCAAACTTTTCTTTTAGTTTATTTACCAATTTTTTCTTCTTCCTAATTACAAAGACATTCTTCAATTTCATGGTCCTTTTTGATTTGGCCAAGTAAGAATTTCCAAAAGCTTGGGCTTCATTGTCCACTTATTCTGCAAGTAATGTCATGATTACTGTAGAAGCCACATCAACATTGATCTTATATCCTAATTTCCTTAGCCATCTCACCCTAGGAATTGTTGCTTGTACATATGTGTGATCAGTATCTACTAGAAAGAAAACACCATCATAATGTTTCTCCACTAGCAAGATAGATATCCTCAATCTCTTCTTCATAGATTGTTTAAAATCTTCAAAATAACTAGTCATTACTGACTGAAAGTTATCATCTAATTATTTAGTGAATTCTCCTATGTATACAACAATTGATCTATTTGTCTTCTATACAACCTTACCAAATATAGGAGATGTACTCGATACATAGAAGAAAATACATACCAAAATAGATCCAAAATTACACTGAGCACTCTTTATTTTCCTTATATCTCCCATATTTTCAATCAATTTCTACAACTGCAACTCAACAAGACCATTAGTATGATATTTATTCATAATTTCATAGTCTATATCCATTGCAATGTAAGGTACAAAATTTAATCTACTTGCTTGATAAAACTTGTGTTCTATTACCCTCACTGTAAAAGTTATCAAGGGATATGTGATTGTGTCAATTAGAATTCCCCTTTTTTCCATATGGCCCCTGTGTTCATTTCAATGACTTCCTTTGACTCACTTCTCATAGTCTTTGGCTGATCTAGCAGTTGATACCCTACTACCCTATGAAATATTTCCTTTCTGATTTTAACTAGCCCATTCTCTAACCATATCAAGCTATCATGAATTTTTCTTAAGATAATCCTAATCCACTTAGTTTTAAAGATATTTGGAAAATCTAGGGCATGAGTTAAACCTTTGTTTTTGAGAATATTATATTGTTCCTTGAATGCTCCATTTTCACATAATCTTCAATATTCTTCTCTAATTTCCATGTCACCTATGCTTGCAATCTTACAAGTGTAACAATTCATGACATCTTGAATCATTAAGACTTGTGGTGGTATCATAGACAATGCATCAGAGGGATCCTACTTCTATGCTATGTCTGGAATAGCCTTGAAAATAGGTTGTTTAATCTCATTTCTTATTAATTGAACATTTAAAACCTCTTTTTCCTCTACACCTTTCACTTTAGAAGAACTAGATGCTATTACATATATCTAGGGTTTGCAAAATTTGAAACCGACTAACTTGGAAAATGATAAATACCTTACAAATCTTGATGAAATGGTGTCAAACAATCATTCAAATCTTGTCTAAACATATAGATAAAATTATTCAGATCACATTTTTCTCTTCCTATTCTTTCTCAAATTCAAATGAGGTCAAATGAGTAGAAATTGATCAAATAGCCCTTTAAATACTACAATTAATGTTGAGTGCTTGTACAACTATAAGCATAGCATCAATTGATTTCTGGCTCACTCAGCATCCATAGGTCTTTTCATTTTCTCAGCAACCATTATGAGCTTGGCCTCAACTAACCAATTTTGTTAGCTTAGAATCCACTAAAATTATACTCAGCAACCATAAGAGGCTTTTCATGCTCAATAGTAACATGAAAAAACTAACAGAACTTTAAAGATTTTTCCTTGATTTCTTGTAACACTTTGCATCTTTATTGATGAATACATATTTTTTCAGAACTAAACCCTTTGAGCTGATGTATGGTATATATTTTAAACATTAGTCCCTTATACCTCTTGATTGCTTAGTTTGATGAGGTGTGATCACCTGACCCATTGGGTGAAGTGATCCCATTGCACTGATGTGATGTAATCCTCCTTTCTCTTCCATTTCTTGTTCATCCCATTTCTAACATTTTCAATAGCTGCCTTGCCTTTGCATTTTTTGAACTCACAACTTGGTTCCTTTGACCTTGTTGGACAATATTGATTGATGTGACCAGTTTTCAAATAGCTAAAACATGTGGTTTGACTCAACCACCTTTTGTAGTCACTCCTAAAGTGTGTTCTAACATAGTTCTTAGGAACATGTCCATACTCTTGATATTAGTGACAACTATACCTTGGGTTACAATCCCAATTATAAAATTTTCCATTATTCTTTACCTTTGTCTTCTTGTTTGATGACCACGTAGGTTTAGATCTACACTCATAAACTCTATGTCCATAATTCTAACAATTATAACAATATCCTTCAAATATTTGAGAGTGCATGGCTTTAGTTCTATATTCATGTTCCTCATGACCTTGTTTATTGCACTTATGAAAGTGACCCATGCTCTTTTGCTTGACATTCTGATTTACAGTCTTCCTCCTACACACATTAGTAGTGTGTCCCTTCTTACCACAATTACGACAAGTAGAATTCTAGTTCTTACATTTGTTACTTCTTTCTTTAGAACTTTTGGATGAATCTCGTTCTTCAGTACTTCTATATCATAGTCTAGACGTATCATCCTTAGATCTACAAGATATCATCAATTGTTCAAAGTACTTGATAGCTTCATTATTTCTATTGAAAATTTCATCAAACTATTTTTCCCTTTTTAGATCATTGCTTAAATGTTCATTCTGCAACTCCAGTGTTGTTGTCTCAATGTCTTTACTATTTATTTCATGATTAGTAATCATGACTTGATTCATTGTTTCTAATTACATGTAAGCAATCCTATTTACTTCTAATGTTTTCTCTTCTAGTCTATTGGTCAAAATTCTTTTGTCATCTTCAATCATGATTTTGTCTTCTATAGCTTTATTTTTATGTTCAATCATCTCACATAGTAATATGGCTTGCGATTCTTGTTCTATCTTAAGATTTTTGGTCTCTTCAAGTAGGGTTCTATTATTTTCCATTAGATCTACAATTGTTGCATCAAATTCATTGGATTTTCCATTCGCAAATATCATGTTAGTGTCCATCTCTTTGTATTGTGTGTCATTCTCCTTAACAAAAATTTAATTCCTTCTTCTCAATGATTTCTTTAGATCTTCTCTTGCTTCATTGAAGTAGTGTAGAATGAGTTGTATTTCAATCTCCTGGTTCTCAATGATCTTTCCCAGCTTATAGACTTCTGTTTGCGAGATCTTTCCTCAAAGATGAAAATCTTAACTTTCAATGAACACTTCTTTGATACCAATTATTGGAATTACAATAGGAAAGGTAAACTCTAGGAGGTGGGGGTGGTGAATTAGTGCTCTAAACTTTAACCCATAAAACATTCACCACACATTCATCTCACATATTCAATAAGTATACTGAAATACCATGTAAAACATATACATCTAAAGCATGTAAACAAGTAAGCATTCACACATACATGACACAAGATATGATTACTGAGGAACCCTTCAATGAGAAGGTAAAACTAGGGTGGTGATGACACCCACAAATCTTCACTACTATAGTAATAAAGTGTATCCAATGAAGGTTACAATGTTTGATCATGAAACATGATCTAACAGGTGAAAGGTCTTCCCTGTCAAAATCTTACAAAGATGGTTAGGTCTTACCCTATTAAAGGATTTTAACACCCTATTAGAAGTGTCCTTGGTTAAAGGACTTCAACACACAACTAAGTAAGCACCTTGTGAGAGGCTTTTAGTACAGCCTATTAGGACTACTCTATTAAGAGATTTAATTGATTCACCTATTAGAATGTCTTAGCAATGATCCTTTGATTAGCTCTCTATTGCTTGATGATAGATTACCTATATATTATTGTGTACTTCATCCTTCTTGATCAAATGTCTCTATGTTGTTCATTGTTCCCTTCCTCTATTCTCCTTTAACTGATTTTGCAATGCAATTCAGATCATAATTCCTTTGTCACCATGAATGTCCTAGTTTGCACATGAAAAACTCTCCTTTTTCATTCATTCATTCCCTCTCCATTCATAATAATTTTAGGGTTTGTCCTCCTTAAGAAGGCGTAGGTGACTTAGGGTTAGGTATGAATCAATGGTTGTGATTCATCCATATTGCTGCCTAAATCTTCCCTTTACCTGATTGGATGCATGTAATACATAGGGATTCCCACTTAAGATTCATCCTTATCATAAAAATATTGTAATTCAATCCCTAAGTCAACCTAAAAATGGTTTACATAGTAGTTTGTACCACTACAAATAACTATGAAAAAATTGAGTTACTCGACATCTAAAGTCCCTGGTGCTTAGCACTAACTATGAATTTAATGTTGTCACTTGGCATCTAAATGACTCAACATGAACTACTTTCTTAGCTTCTGAATCACTCAGCACATACTGTTTACTCAACACATGAGTGACTCGGCATATGAGAAACTTGACACTCACTGTTTACTCAACATGCTCTAATTTACATGTGCTCAACATATGTTTCTTGTTCGGCATGAATAGAGTAAATAAATTAAGTGTATAGACATGAACTTGTCAAAAACCAATCTGAGATTAACATATAATACTATGTAATAATTTTTAACACTATGTTCAAATATATATTTAATATAATAATAATATATAGTAGTATGATCCTAATATACTATCTAATCATGTTTAATATCATATATAATATTATAGCAATAATATTTGTTATATAATATATAATAAAAAAATAAAAACTAATAATGTTAAAATAGGTCATTATATCTTTAATGTGAAAACATATTTTAATATGTTTGTTAGATTTTTGTTTAAAATGTACAATTAGTTGCCGCCTTCTCTATTTTTTAAATTTTGTGTTTTGTCACCACATTTTGAGTACCCAATTTTAGATCAAGTATAGCCTTGGTATTTACCAAACCTCTTTGGCCAACTCAAAAAATGTGTTTGAGATGTGTTTCCCCAACATTCAAACTTCAATTTGCCATCTGACAATATTTTTTCATCATAATTAAATGAAATGAAAAGGGTTTTTTGAGAACACTCTCAAGATTCCATTAACATAATTGTTGTCAGATTATGAGCTCAATAAATATTTATTATTCAATTTCTAATAAATATTTTAGTAAACTGGTGATTGATATATTGATTGGAAAGTAGCTATAACTTTCAAACCATATAACATTTTTTATATCCAAAAGTTATGTCACATTCTTTACTTCACCTAGTATTAAGAAAAAATGAAAAAAAAAAAAAAATTTGTAAACTTTTTAATTAGTTAAGGTTGTTAGATATTGGATTTTTTTTTATTCTAAAAAATGTATAGTAGAAAAATCATATTCAATTATTTATTTGGAATAAAAATACCTAAAAATATCCATCACATCCAAGTATTAGTCTACATTTTATATCTATAATTATATTAAAACAAATTATCATTTGATTTTGATTAAGATAGTCAAACAAACACCTACTTTTTATTTTCACCCTAAATTTTTTGTAGTATTGCATTAAAATTCAAAAATTTGACCAATCAAACATTTTATTTCTCTAGATAAGGCATAGTAGTTTAGAAACTACGTTCAATTTCCTATAGATTCTTTTCTTACAGCATTTTTATATAAAGCCCATAACTACTTTAAAACTACATGGCAAGTTAACATAGCCATGATTTCCTAGTTTTTAACTGCCACTTAAGGCCATAGTTTGGTTGACCATGATCATGCACATACCCCATATCTTCATTAATATCCTTAGTTTCATTCTATTTCTCATCTTGTTGGCCATTTCTGCCCCCAATTTATCCCATCATTGATAATCGGTTTGAGAGATCTTCAATGGGCTAGTTTCTTTTGTGTGGGTTAACATGCGATTTGGTTGGTGTTAACATTTCATGTTAACTTGGTCTCCTCATGAGCTGAGTTGGCTTGGTTCCTTAATTGGCCAAGCTAATTTAGTTTTTTCTTTGGCCGAATGAGCTCAGTTTCTTCATTTTCTAAGTTTCAAGTTAACAAACATATCTATAGTGGTTAACATCTTTTGTTAACCATTTTAGCTATTTTGAGGAGTGACTTTTCTTGCTACCATAAAATTGTGAAATTGCATGCTATCTCTTTAACTACATATTGGAAAATATGTCAAAAAATGAATTAGTGCCAAGTGGTGGGTCTTTGTCCTGTTGGTATGCTTTTGATCTCATGGTGCTCATGTTTTTGCACCATTTCTTGGACCTTTTGTGAAGATTTCATGGTTGATAAATTTAAATGCATCTTTTGGAGATTCCTTGCTTCATCCTAACCGTCCATTTGATAAAAACAAAATATTGATCAAGGGTTGTGTTTTAATCATGCATTGGGAATTTTCTTGCAACATTGGATCTATCCAATTCAAACATAGAGATTTACATCTATGATCATCATTCTTTGGGCATATCTGATTTATCTCTCATGGGTCAACTCTGTGATTTTTGCGGTGGGTTAACATTGCATGTTATCCCATCCCACATTTTTTAATAGTAGTACAAATGGACTTGTTGTAGCCATGACACTTTACCAGCACTATTCATTTAATTCAAAGTGACTCTTTGAGCTTTGCAACACCAATGATGATTCCCCTCTAGGCCTATTTAATGGTTTTTCAATAATGATGATCTTTTCAGTCACCAAATTCTTTCTTTGGCCTTTCAGGGACTTCACTATAGAAAGTTGTTTTCAAGGTCAAATTTTACTCTAATATTCATTTATTGTACTATGTAACCTCAACTCTATTATTTTTAGAGTTTGAACTCAAGGTTGTATATGGGTTATTCCTATACCCTATAAAGGCAAGTTTTGTTGTTACTCTTAGGATCTATCTTTTTCTGATTTTTTGTAGATTTACCCCCTATAAAAGCCTTTGTCTCTTATTCAATAGAAATTGCTACTATATTATCCATTCTCAACCAGTTAAATTTGTGCAACTTGTTATGCCCTATGCCCCATTTTCCTAGATGTATTTTAATGATTGTAGCACCTTGTGTATATGTCCATGATGGTATGTCTTGTGAAGTCTATTGCATTTTAGTAAATTTTTGGAAAGAAGTAGATCAACAATCTATTGGTGCATCACCACTTTTCCCTTTATAATTTTAAATTTAAGTTTCCTTCTTCCTTTTCCTTCTAAGTCTTAGTTAGGTGCACCTAGATTGTGAGGAAGCCAACCTTCTCCAAAGATTCAATCTCTAACTGAAAAGTCCACCAATTTTGAGATTGTTTCCATGTTGCACAAGGCTATTTGTAAGCTTTTGTGTCATCAGTTTTTGGCATGCCCGTTGGGAATACATTCAAGCTTACTATGAATTCAACTAGTTTGTTGGTGTTGAAATAAGGACTTCAACTTCTATGTTGAGAAGATAGTGTTGTTCTTAGAATTTTATCCTTGAAGAGGCTCGCATTCAAGCACTTGGTGACTCCATCTCTATATATTGGTTTCTAGACCAAGGTTGCTAAGATTCATGCCAAAATCTAACACAAGGGAATCTTCTAGTGGTACATTTCAGTATAATGCGCTTTCATTTTCAAATCCTAGAAGAAAAAAGAGTAGACTTTCTCTATCACTAGTTAGGAGTACAAAAAAAATACATACGCCTACAAGATCTTTTTCTACTCCTCATGTTGATAGATCATAGCCTAGGATACCATCTTCCATTTGAATAGATCACTTTTTCACATGGCCCAACCTAGAGTGCATGCTTTTGCCACCTTCAATGGTAGGAGTCCCCTTATTCTATCTCAAAGGCATGATATCCCAATGTCTACTCCTATAAGTATACCATATTTTACTAGTGAAACTTCTATTTCCCCCTTAGAGCACATTCAAGAGATTTCCAATGTTTGTAATATTCATGGTATCACTGAGGATGATGTTGTTGTTAGACTCTTAGCCTCACCATTTATGCAAAAATAGTTACAATGATATAGGGGATTGTGCCACAACTCCATCAATAGTTACTTTGAAGACAAGAGTGACAATTTCTCACTTTTGGAGCAGCTAGCAAAAATTAAAAGAGCACCTGATGAATGCATGACTAATTTTAATTATAGATTTCAAAAATCATGGGATATAATACTTTCTATAGAAAAAAATTCCCCTGGTAATGCTTTCATATATTACCTAAGATATTTTAATCAAAGAATTTCTACCACATCATAGACCTTGGGAGGAAATACTCTACCAGTTGCATATGAATTCATTATAATGGTAGAAAATACATTGATCCAAAGTGGGGAGCTAGCTCCAAGGCTTCCAATTCCTTTCTTTCTTGACATGCCCAATCATCAGCCAACAATAGCCCTTATTCATACTAAATCGACATGCCAACCTCTTGTCATAAGCCCAATAGCTTCTACATCTTCCAATGGAATTGATCAGATTAAGGCCATGATGCAGGCTATGATACAAAATATGGATAAATTTAAGGATCACAATTTCGCTATGAATAAAATATTTCATGATTAGAATATCATGATGCAAAAAATGAACAACAAATTGGTAACTTTGGAGAGACAACAAGCTCAACGTAGTGGGCCTCCTCAACCTTATTATCAAAACCCTATACATAGGCTCCCAAATCAAAATAAAGGTTATTCTCCCTATAATCTATTTAGGCCTATTGGTAATATCTCTTCCCCAAATAAAAATACAAACCTCAAAAAGGATTTATTCCCTTAGAAAAGTTTGGCTCAAGATTAGGACTTTTTTCCTTCTTGTAGTTATTCAAATTTGATTTCTATGTGTGTAGAAGGAAGAATCTTTCCTAGCAGAAACTACACAAGATCAAACAATAGGACAACAATATAGTGCTGGTCAATCTATTGATACTTCCCATCTGTAGCAATAGGGTGATTCTTCTTTTATGAACCATTAGCTAGAGGAACATTGTCATGCCAACCATGATAACTATGATGACATATCTCATAATACCATAGGCAAAATGAGAGTTGTAGAGGAAGCTCCATCCTATTCATTGAATCAGGCTACAAAGGCTATCCCACATGTCATAAGTGAAAATGTACAACACAATGTTGTTGCTCCATTGCAAAATCATAACAAAAAGAAGACTAAAGAGATACATCCTACTCCCATTCATATACTACAACCTATGGTCACCAAGGTTCCATCCAAGTCATCATACACCCCTCTCAACATTGTAGATCAAATGAAGTGGACCAATATCAGTGTTCTTATGTGGGATGTTTTTGCAATGCCATCCTAATTAGAATTTTTGCAACAAGAATTAAATACTTTTAGAGTACAAACCAAACCACCTACCATGGATGATGCAACAAGTTTGGTACAGCCAAAAAAGGAAGGAGACTAGAAAAATAAACCTCCTCCCTTTTGTATCTCTTTGATTATTGGGGAAAACCTAGTTCATTATTGCATGATTAATTTGGGAGCTAGTAATTCTGTGATGCCTAAATGCATAGCTAACCTCCTTGATAATAAGTATGAGTCAATGGTTAGGTATGTACTTTAGTTGGATGGTACCTCTATTAAGATAGTAGGAATTCTAAAACATGTAGAAATGGCATTACATGCATGCACTAGTTGTACTATCACACTAGACATAAATGTAGCTAAGGTTGATCCATATTTTTCCATCTACCTTTCTAGGGACTTTACTACATAGATAGGTGGTTATATTACCTCATATTGGTCCTATATCATATAGAAACTTATAATCCTAGCCCCATAAACATGAATTACACAATCTAAGAGGAATATGAGGAATGCATAACTCATGAACATGATACTTCCTTAGCAGGGGTGCTTGATTACCTTTTGGATGAGTGGGTTGTTGCTTAACAATTTGATCTAGTGTAGGAGGCTGTGGAGCATATTGCATGTTTGAGGAGAATGCTCCTTTGCCAAATCTCATGAAAATAGAAGAAGGTATGAATGGACTATCGAGTATGTTCTTTGATGGCTCAAGAAACAAAAATGGTTTAAATGTAGGTGTAATGTTGGTTTCACCTAATTTGGAGAAATACTACTTCTCATATAGACTCCAATTTGGCTGCACTAATAATGTGGCAAGATATGAAGCTTAAATACAAGGTCTCCAAATGGCACAAAGGAGAGGCATCAAGTGTTTAAAGGTATTTGGGGACACTGAGGTGGTTGTTAATCAAATTAGAACTCAAAATGTCATGAAGAACAATCTTCTTAAATCATACAAACATAGATTTTTGGATCTACTTGAAGGTTTTTAGGCTTTCAATATTCAAAGATTCCTAAGAAACAAAAACAAACATGCTGACAAAATTGCAGCTATTGGTGCTCATTTTGATATACTAGAGAATGTTGTTGATGAAAAGAAGCAACAAATCACAATTTTTGTAAGGCCTGTTGTCCTAGACAATTACACAAATTATATAGTATTCAATTCAAATTTACAAATTGTTAATTTCTTGCAAAATAAAGTAGAGTTCTCTACTAGAAATCAGTCAAAGTTGCAAAGTCAATATGAGGACCAGATTATGAACCTGAACTCCAACAAATTGCCTAAAAGTATAGTCACCTTAGAAGGAATTTTAAAATCTAATGATCAAGAAAGAGAAAAAGGTTCAAACCTTACCAGAAAGAGGGATAACCACACACCTATCATTATTACTAATGGAAGGACTCTTAACTTGGGAAAGGTATGCACTGATGCCAAACAAGAAGTTTTCATTAATTTATATTAAGAATCCAATGATGTTATTTCTTGGACATATAAAGACTTAAAGAATTTTGACCCAAGTTTGTTTCAGCATACCATGCATTTAAACCATGATGCTAATCCTATTAGGCAAAAATAGAGCCCAATCAACCCTAAGATTGAACCATTAATGAGAAAAGAGCCATCTAAACTTATAGAATCCAATATCATATTTTCCTATTAAGCACTCTTCATGGGTACCCAATCTTGTTCCTGTTAGAAAGAAGAATGGAGGAATTAGATTGTGTGTAGATTTTAGGGACTTAATAAGGCTTCTCTTAAAGATCAGTGTCCCCTTCCTTCTATGGAACAAATTATGTCCTAGGTTAGTGGCTAAGAAATATTTTCTTTCTTAAATGGTTATTTAGGCTATAATTAGGTGTTAATCCAAGATTCAAGTAGATATAAGATAACATTCACTACCAAATGGGCTATCTATGCTTATTGTAGGATGCCATTTGGACTAACCAATATAGGTGCCACATTTTAGAAGGCAATGGAAATGGCCTTCAGGGGTGTGCTAAAAAAATTTGTGCTACTCTATCTTGATGAAATAATTGTCTTCTCAAAACATGCACCAGATCATTTTGATCATTTGAGATAG
The DNA here is from genome assembly GCA_028749045.1 of Cupressus sempervirens. NCBI lineage: Eukaryota > Viridiplantae > Streptophyta > Pinopsida > Cupressales > Cupressaceae > Cupressus > Cupressus sempervirens. The sequence continues at coordinate 170,199,147 of CM053786.1, read as the reverse complement.
CTATTTGAAAGATGCAAAGAGTATGGTGTGTTCCTAAATCATAAGTGTGTGTTTTCCACTGACCAAGGAAAGCTCCTAGGACATATTGTGTCAAAAAATGGGCTAACAATAAACCTAAAGAGAGTAGAAGCAATTATTTCTCTCCCACTTCTTAGTAATAAGAAAGGATTGCAGAGATTTCTTGGTAGGATCAACTTCATAAGAAGGTTCATTCTTGATATTTCCTCCATGGTGAAGCCCCTTACAGCTATGTTGAAGAAGAACCTTTTCTTCACTTGGACCAAAGAAGGGAAGGATAGTTTTGAAGAGATAAAGAAATTAATTGCATCATCTCCCACTCTTGTCAATCCAAAGCTTGATAGAGACTTCATCCTTTACACCTATGGAGGAGGATCAAGTATATCATTTTTTCTAACATAGCTAAATGATGAGAATTTGAAGTAGCCCATTACTTTCTTTAGTGAGGGGCTTAAGGATTATGAAGGAAGATATAGTTATGTAGAGAAATAGGTCCTTGATGTTGTAAGGGCTCTCAAAAAATTCAAACATATTTTATCTCATAACAAGGTTCAGCTACTGCTTCCACATACAAGTGTAAAGGAGTTCCTATTGAACAAAGATATTAATGAAAAATGTGGTGGATGGATCACAAAAATCATGGAGTATGACATTGATATTAATATCACCAAGCTCATGAGGGGCAAAGGACTCTGTGAGAAAATGATCTTCTCTTTTGAGACACCTGAGGAGACTGCCCTCTTAATATAGGATCAGCAACCAACAAAGAATGAAAATCAGGATGATTGGTTACACAATATGACTACTTTCTTGGTAGAGGGAAGATATCTACAAGGCCTAAATATAGCTAAGAGAAGATAGTTCAAATTTTAGTCTATCCCTTATGTCTTGGTAGATGGAATACTATTCAAGAAGGATTCTAATGGAGTCCTATTGAGGTGTATCAAAACATATCAGATCAGTAGGATATTAAAAGAGTTCCATGATGGGGATGTTGGTGGTCATTTCTCAGCTATAGTTATAGAAATGAAGATAATGAGGGTTAGTTATAATTGCCCAACTCTTTTAAATGACTTTCACAACTGGGTGAGGAAATGTGGGAAAAAAATGTCTTATCAAGAAAGCAAAGATGGGCTACCCTTCCTCTCCATTCCATCCAAGTTGACCAACCTTTTTCTCAATGGAGTTTAGATTTTATTGGTCTAATAAACCCACCCTCTAATCCTAGCCACAAATGGATCTTGAAAGCCAATGTTTATTTCACAAGATGGACAGAAGCGATCACTTTGAAGAATCCAATAGAAGCTTCAATGGTTGAGTTCCTTGATGGGATAGTAACCAAATTTGGTGTTCCTTCAACTATCATATCAGATAATGCTAAATATTTTGTTGGAAATCATACATGCTCTTGGGCTCTAGAACATGGATATATTTGAGCACTTCCTCAAATTATTATCCCTAAGGGAATGGCTTGGTAGAATCATTTAATAAGGACCTCATAAGAATAATGAAGAGGAAAATTGAAGATAATTAGAGGTGTTGGCATGCTAAGTGGAAGACTGCCCTTTGGTCTAATAGAATCACACCCAAGAGAGAAACTAGGAACTCACCTTTCATGCTAGTATATGGAAGGGAAGAAAGCCTTCCTATTTCACTTGAGTTTCCCTCTCTTGATCTAGCTCATCAATTGGAGCTAGTTCTATGACAGTCAAGTTGGCTGAAATAATGGAATTGGAGGAAAAAGACATCAAGTTATGCATATACTTGAGGTACATCAGTAATAGGTCAAAAGAAGCTTTGAAAAGAGGGCTATGGCTAGGGAAGTTTAAATTTTTTTTATACATATTAGAATAGTTTTATTGCTTTTTGATAAATGTATGAGCATAGTTTCTTGCTTGGAGTTATTCTAAGCTTTTCAAAGTTTCTGAGAGTTTTTTTTACTAGTTATAGATTTTTTTGAAGTTGAAGGTGGGATAATACACCATTTCTTGCTGGTGACTCTATGCCCATTGGATTTCTTAAGGCCACTGATCTATGCTTAGCAAGAAAGCATCCCATTGAGTTGCCAAAAATATTGGCCACTTTTTCCCCTATTCAACCCATCATTGATAAATGATCTGAGAGATCATTAATGGGCTAGTTTCTTTGGTGTGGTTTAACATCCAATCTAGTTGGTGTTAACATTTCATGTTAACTTAGTCTCCTAATGAGCCTAGTTGGCTCAGCTCCTTCATTGGCTAAGCTGATTCAATTTTTTCTTTGGTCGAGTGAGCTTGATTTCTTCATGTGTCGAGTTGTGAGCTAACACACATATCTACAGGGGTTAACATCTTGTATTAACCATTTTTTTTATTTTGAGGAGTGACTTCTCTTGCTTCTATGAAATTTTGAAATTGCATGCTACCTCTTAAACCATGTATTGGGAAATGTGCCAACAAAAAAATTAGTACTAAGTGGTGGATCTTTGTCTTGCTAGGATTATTTTTATCTAATGATGCTCATGTTTTTGTACCATTTCTTGGACCTTTTGTGAAGATGTGATGGCCATTAGATTTAGATGCATCTTTGGGAGATTCCTTGCTTCATCCCAAACATCCATTTTCTTATAGCATCTGAGCCATCCAATTCAAACATAGAGATCTACATCTACATTGATCATTTTTTGGGCTGATCTGATTTATCCTACATGGGTGAACTCTATAATTTTTGAAGTAGGTTAACATTATGTGTTATCCCATCCTACATTTTTTGATAGTAGCATGAATAGATTTTTTGTGGCCATGGCACATTATCAGGACTATTCATTTAAGGCAAAGTGACTCTTTGGGCTTTGTAATGTTGAGCTCTTGTTATACATGATGCTAAATGGTAGGAATTCTTGAAAATTCCTCTCTTGAAAAGCTAATCTTTTGAATCAACTCCAAGGATTTGAGTTGTCTTACGATGTATTGAAATCCTCTTAGTTGAAGATAAATGTGATTGTTCATGAAGAGGCCTTTGCTAGTTCATTTTAATCTCAGATGAGATGTAGAATTTGTTTTTTGTTTCAAAATATGCACACAAAAAGAACTATGCTTTTGTATTTTTCTATTTTTAATGAATGCAATCTAACAATGCAACTAGTATGAATTCCTATTCTAACAAGCGGTTAATAAAGAAAATAAAAAAATGTTAAATCAAATAACATGAAATTGAAATCCTAATGGACATAAGCTACAGAAAACAACACGTCTCCAAGTTAAAGCTTTGAAGAAATTGGTAGGTAACCAATGAAAATAGGAGCAGTGCTTCCTAGATTCCACTGATGTAATTGTCGGTGAGAAACTTTAATGATCATATGATATTTCACCTTTCATCAAATTGGAAGGCCATAGGAAGTGCACTCATGTGAGACAATAATTTATGTAGGTACAATTTGATGATTTCTTCTCAAGCTACATATGTCAACAGAATCGGTAAAACCATAGCAAACACAAGAATTAAAAGATCACAAAACTATAAACAACACAATAAACCTTTGGCTCAATCACAACCTTATGAACAAAATTCACAAAATAATGACACATTTAGGAAAGAATGACTACACTCCAAATCCAAGCACCAAAAGCATAATTTTATTGCAAAAATAATGGCAGCCTCAATTACATATTAAAATGGAGTATTTATAAGAAATTGTCTCTTCAATTTGTATTGAGAGTGAGAGATATTCTTCATACAATAATATGCTTTTATTTAATAAAAAAAACTAATTATATAAAAACTAACAATTTAATTCATTCTTAGTAGGACTCCATCCATTTTTATTTAATTAATTAGATGCATGAGCCCTTACATGTCAGAAACAAAGAATTTATGAGAGAAGAAAGAATAAAAAAGCCTTCAGTCAAAGTGGAAGTGTTTAGAAGTCCCAAAATTGGGAGTTGATCCTTCATGGGTGTTTGTAGGAGATAAACTGATGTCAAAATGTGTTCCTGATGCATGGAAAGCTCTATTTTTGCAACTGGTAGTTAACTGTTAATGCACCTTTTGAAGAGCACACCTACAGGCCTGTGCATTTATGGACCTGTAGACCTTGACAGTTTCCAAAATCTAAAAAATTTACTGAGTGTCAAAATGGAAATTTTGGCTTCTAGGTTTTATTCCCATTTCATCCTAGAGCTATGTCTGGATGTTTTCCCTTGAGTTTATCTATAATCTTAGCAATCTTTTCTGCATCTAGTAAATCTAGATCATCATATTTATCTTTAACTTTCTTCCTATAGTTGTCTACCTCAATTTGAGTCTCACCAAAATCCTTGAGTTTTATATCCAACTCTAATAGGGCTTCCTCTATTTTGGAAGCCTACCAAATGCCTTCATCATCAGTAGCTTCTTCAAAAATATTCCTAAATTTTTTCACTACTACCTCTATAGGAAACAACTTCTCTCATTCCTCATCTTCAAAAATCTCTATGCATGCATCACTATAGTGCCTCTCTACTTCTAAAATTCACTCTCGAGCTTGGTCCTTGAGCTGATGAATCTATGTGTATAATGTTTCCATTACACTATTACATTCTACAATTTTCTCTATCCAATCATTGATCAGGTCCAATTCATCCATTGTATACACATCCATCAAAACCTTATACCTTTGCCCCTTTATGGCTTGCAAAACTTATAAGTCCTTACTCCAGGTCCTTACTTCATCTAGTATGTTGAAATCCTGCTTCAAAATTGCCACCATTTTATTTATGTTCTCCTGAGTAGTATGCAGTAACTTTAGATTTCCCTAAATGATCAAAATGCCCTTCTCTTCAAAAATTTCCCACCACTATTGACAAGCTTTCAAAAATGGATCTAAGTGTACATTTCCCCTTTCTCTAAGTATAATATTTAATGTCCCCTCGGGGAGCTCATGATCTAGGGGACTGACAACTTTGGCAAAATATCCTCTTAGGAAATTTCATTTTTCCTTCTAAGTGTATGAAGTTTTGCCTCTTCCTATTCCATGTTCCTATCCCATGTTCCTAAAAACCTCCTTCATCCCCATAATCACCATTAATCTGGTTGTATCTGGTGTGGGCCTCCCATGCATGACCTCTTTGATTTGATAGTCTTGTGCACCAAGGATTTCTATATCTAAATCAACAGGAGGGATAGCCACTTGTGAAAATAAATATAATCTAAGTTAATATTAAGAAAATCAAATGGTCTTTCTTCATGTGTTGGAGAATCAAGTTTGTTCTGGTCCTCAACCAATTCAATGAGATCCTTCTCATCAGCATAGAATTATGGCTTTGTGCTTCTCATTATTTCTTTTTTGACCCAGCTTGGGACTCTTTCATCAGAAGACCTACCTCAAGATGATGAAGGGGTATACTCAGCTACCTCCTTTCCCTTATCACTCTTTCTCAGAGTTTCTTCTCCTTGTGTGGGCTCTTCTTCGATGGATTCTATCTTTGTAGACACTATAGTTTGCACCTCAGTGTCTTGGGAGATTGGTTGAGAATATTCTACCATTTTTCCTTCCTTTCACACTTCACTAGTCCCTATTTGGTGTGGTGCCTCCTCTTGTGAAGGTTCCTTTTGAACTTGTTCTTCTTTAGAACTTTGAGGTGGAGGAGTAACCAAGCCTTGGTATACCACCATGACTTGTGGTGGGGATGGGGAAGTAAGATTGGGACCCTATGACTCTAGTAGCATCTACATCTAGTCTTCCTTTTAGGATTCACCTATAGGGGTGTCCCTAATCTTATCTCCCACCAATTCAGTTCCCATGGGCATGAAGCCAAAATCAAACACCTTAAACACATCATTTCCCTCAACATCATGCTCATCCACCCATTGTTATACCTTGTCTACTAAAGAAGAAGCTTCCAAGGGTTCCTTTGGGGTGGATAGTGGTGTTTTCATGGAACTTCTTCTCCTTTCTTGTTCTATGGATCTAACTAGTCAAGTTCTTCTCTGTAATGGAACATTCCCCTCCTCATCTTCCTCTTCTTCTTCTTCTTTCTCTCCCTCGAGAATAGTTTTGGGGATAGAAAGGCAAGCAACCATTCTCTTTATCACACTTTTCCACTTCATGATGTGGATCTTAATCTTTTTCTATTTCATGGGGGTAGAAGGGGATGTTGGTTCCATTTGCAGAGGAGGAATGGAGACTTTTGGGTTTTCTCCTTCTATTTGGCTCAGTTCAATTGGAGGCAATTAAGGATCCAGTTGAACTTGAATAGCTGCAACATCTTGTGACCCTTTCACATCTATTTCCTATTGTTGGGGAGGTGCTTGCACCTCAACTTCTTCTATTTCAAACCTCTTAGGAGAACTCCTCTTTGTCTGGTGATAGTATCCAACTAGGTAGTTAAGTTGGTATACTATTTCTAGCCTAATAGGAGACTAGTCCACAAAGGTAGGAATTGTAACTTTCTTTCCTCTATCTTTCTCTAGGTAGGCTTACAAATGAAATATCATGGTTTCAGGTATTAGATCAAGTTGAAAGGGTTTCTTGAACCAATTCTTTATCATCCTGATGACATGCCTCACTCAATGATTAATATCATCACTCTCCTCCCTATCAACTTCAGCATTCATAATGGGTCTTTCCCCGATTTTTTCTGACTTGAATAGAGGGTCCAATAGCTTGCCAAAATCTTGCTTCAATATCTCTTCTAGAATCTAAACCTTCAGAGCCTTTTTAGCCAAATACAAAGTCATTCTACAATAGTCCCTAATACAAACATCATAGTCATTTGTTGCATTCATCCAAAGGTCTTTAATGACCTCTTCATGGTGGAATTCCCTACTAGCTAGACTCTCAATCTTCCCAATGTTATCAAAACAAGGCTTTGGAGAATTGTACTCTTCAAGTGGATATTGCTCCCACTCCCACTTAAAAGAGGGAATATCCTATTTTTGCTTCACTTGGTATGGTCCTATGACCTAGGCCCATGTCCAACATGGTCTTCATTGCTTTCATACCCTATCATATGAAGACTCAATCTATTGTGCAATCTCTAATAACACTAGTCTATCACATGGATATCTAGGGAGGTTTTTCAAATTGACAGTGGCACTAGCTACTCATAGATACATGAATGTTTTAAACTGGATGTAGTAGGCCCCAAGAGCTATTATCTACATAATTGCATCATCAGATAACCATTTTACATAGTCTCCCTCAATGAATTGGATGATTACAAATATGAAAGCATCATTCATGATTATGTACTTTTTGCTCTCTCTCAAGAGCTTCTTCCTCACTAATTGATGGTAGATAATGCATGGCTGGGCATTAGGATCCTGCATATTGCCCCTCCTGTAAAGCCCAAGACAATTTTTTACCCTTGATTCTAGTAGATATACCATGTATGAAGTCATATATAACTTCTTCTTATCCTAGACTGCCGCCAACTATTCACACAAGTTTTCACTTAATGCACTGACCTAGTCAAGTGGCATCCTTGCTATCTTGATTGTCTCAATGAAATTCACCATGAAAACATTGAGGTACCCAACTGTTGGTAGACCCATTACCTTTCTTAGAAGAATGATGGAGTTTACAATATCCTCCTTCATGTACCCCCTTGTCACATTCACCTTTCTTGTTATCTTCTCTGGAGGAGTCTTGTTAATGAGGTAGGAATATTAGATGATATCAGTCACTTCCTTTATGTTTTTCCGATACCACCTTTTGGTTGCCTCATAAGAAAGCTTGATGAATTGGTCTACCCTAGGGAGATGAAAGAACCTTTCAATGTTTTTAGTTTAGAGGTCAAGTACAACTTCTCTAGTCATGCTCTTCACCAACCTTTCCTCAGGAACAAAGTGTTGTGCTAGTGTCATGATCAACTCTAAGGATTGTATTGATGTTGGGTGCAAAGCTGCATTGACAAACCCTGATTAGACTAAAGAAGATACCAAAGATTATCTCTCTATAGGCTTGTTGTAGATTCTCAAAAATTCTCCCAAGTCTATGTGTCCTAAGTCAGTGTTCTTAATTTCTATGTAGTTATCTTGGAAACTTGACTTAGATAGGACCCCTTGGAACATGAAAACTATAGGCTTTGGTGCCATTTTCTCTTTGGATGATGATGCCATTATATTTGCATGAAGAAGAGATGTTTATTGGTTCAGAATAATATCATAACAAAGCTTATTAGTATCTTAAAAATGAAACATGCAAAAATATCCAATTAGCCCCTATTATTTATCAAACAAAAATAAAAATAAATAAGGTGTGTGCCTACGTGCCAGACAAGGTGTGCAGGTGTGCACCTCTTTTTGTGTTTTGTCAATGTGTTTTAAGGGGTGCATACTTGTGCACTATGTTGTTTGCACAAGTGCACACCATGTTGTGTGCCCAAGTGCACACCATGTTAGAGATGGGAGTTTTGATATGGGGGCACGAGTGTGCACCAAATTGAGTGTGCATCATGCACCCCTTTCACATGTTAGCATTGTTTATGGGGGTGCACAACTATGCACCAACTTGCATACAAAACTTGTGGGCCCCTTTTAATTTATGTGTGAGGATTTTACAATGGGATGCATGGGAGTGCATCATATCAAGTACACACTATGCACCCCACCTTTTTTTTGTGTTTGTATGTAGTGAGGGGTGATGTTTGTACTTCTTTCATCATTTTGACAAAGTTTGCATTGTGTAGGTACACACCTAGATAGGTGTGCAATTGCACATGTGATTTTCTTGTTTATCAATCATTGGATGGAGGATAGTAGTGCACCTACTTGGGTGTTGAAGTGCAAATGGAGATGAAGTAACAAGTGTAAATCTCAAAAGTTGCAAACCTTATGACGCATAGACAAAAAAAAATGAGGTGGGGAAAAAGGAGATGGGTTAGGGCTTATGTAGCCCCTCCCACCCTTGGTAGTGTGGCACAGTGTGCATCTATGCAAGTGCATAGTTGGGCATCATAGCACCACCAAGGGTGGGATCCATTATTGTGCACCTTGTGAGGTGCATGGGTGAGCACTTAGTTTGAATTTTTTTTCCATTTTTTTCAATTTTTAGATTTTTTCAATTTTTTGACCCTTTTTTGGTTTTTTCGATTTTAACTCTAAAATTTTTGGATCCCAACTTGTGAGTCCCAGATCCAAAAATAGAACAAAAAAGGGGGTCCCCATTCCTACTAGGGAATGGGGTGTGCATTATGGAACTACAAAAAATAGACCTGAAAAAAGGGAAGAAATGACAAAGGCATTTATTCATCAGCAAACATCCCTTCAACATGTGTCAAACACCAACCAAATTTTGAATGCCTCAAGCATATTTTGAATGACTTCACAGTCAAAAATTCAAGATACAAAACCTTTCAAGCTCAATGTTTGATTCATGTATTCATTCCCTTCAACATATTAGGATCCAGTCTATCAAAGTTTTCTAGCAACTTAGAAACAATCTTCCACTCCTTCTAGCTCATTGATTAAGAATATTTCATGAAGGCTATTTTTTGATCACTTGATTGGATGGATGAGAAATTCAATTTGAGGGCTCTTAGTGGGATGTCACATTCTTTTATCCTTCTGGCACATTTTGAATAATTGCTCCATGTAGTTCACAATGTCAATATTTGATGAAGCAGTGTTTTGGTACAAGATACTTTGTTTTGAAAATGTATCTTTTGTCATTTCAAATCTTTTAGAATACTTCAGTCTTAGTACCATTCTTTTCTTTTCTTTTCTTTTCTTTCTTTTTTTTCTTTTTTGTATCTTGACTACACTTAGACTATGTAGCCAAGGCATCAGCGTCATTTCTTGGATTCGACCTTTTGTGAACATCCCTTGCATTCCTCTTTTAGAATTTTTAGAAGCTTTCATGCCAAATAATGATCTTAGCAGACCTTTGAGAAGACTCCTCTTATCTAAACCAATTGGGCCATGGATCATCCTTAGAAATCTTTGACCTTAATTTGATAACACCTACAACAATCAATTTTTTTTAAATTCACAAAGTGTTGAGAGCTTGTGGATCTAGAATCTTGAGATTTACACTAAAAGTCTCCCTATTTGTATAAGTAACATTATCTTCTTAGTTGGTATTGTAGAACCAGAATCAGTATGCAAAGAACATTAACAAATAAAGTAAACATTCACAAACCAAAAACTAAATTCACATATATGCTTAGACAAAGAAAGCAAACCAGAAGTGCAAACCTCACAAGAGAAAACACTCCATGCTTTCTGAATTCTGTAGATGTGTCCTTTTGCTGTGGATGTATGCTCAAGATGCTCAAAAGCTGCTTCAATGGAGATGGGTAATGGCAAATTGGTAGCTTTGTGAGCTCTCAATTTGGCATTATAAGGGTATGGTTGATGGCTTTGGTTCTCAAAATAGCATGGTAACTTTAGCTCAAAGATTGTTGATGAAATGGCTTGGGATGGGATTCAATTTATAGGCTAAGGGTTAGAGGGATGGAGGGCTTAGATGCAAGGATGGATGAAGGCTTAAGGAGGTCTAGGATGCACTCAAAGGAGAGCACATGGATTGTGCTTGTTTAGCACCAATGGGAAGGTGACACTTGTCACAAGGAGGATGAGTGTGAGAGGGTAGGGTAAAGGGTTGGTTAAAGTCATGATGAGTGGGGTTGAGTATGTAAGAGGGATGTAAGAGGAATGAGTGTGGAAGAGGGAAGAGTGTGGAAGATGGGTGTAAGAGTCATGAGTGGGCTTGTAAGAGTCTTTATGTTTTGTAAGAGCACTCATGACTTAGTGGTTGGGTTTTTTGAGGGGAGACTTTGGTTTGGATTAGGAAAGTCTTAAACTTGTTTAATGAATGTGACAACATTAGGGGGTGGATTAGGCTTGGGTTTAGGATTAGATTAGGGATGTTAGAGATGTGCAAGTGGATGGAATTAATGAGGGTGGGTGAGTTAGTGGCTAAGCTTGTTTAGTATGGGTGGATGGGGTGGATTAGGCTAAATGGAGGATTAGAGATAGGTTAGGGGTTTTTGAATTTGAGGATTTCATTTATCAAATAGATTTATTTAATAAATGGGGATTTTTGGAATTAGATAGGAGAAAAGGATTTAATTGATAAATAATAGATTATTTGATTTATCAATTAGGACTATAGATGATTAATTAAATTAATCAACTAGGGATGGCAAAGGATTAATTAAATAAGAATTTAATTAATAATGCCTTTAGAGATGGCCAAATTAGATTACCAAAGCAGTGTAATCAAATTTAGGTGTCTACAGGTATAAGAGACAGAATCGTCCAAATGTTTTGACAAGGAAATACATCTTCCTAAAATTAGAACCAAAAGAGTAGTTACCAAAGAATCTCAAGATAAAATCTCAAGTGCACCTTACCCCCATGGATTGACATGACTTTGAAAACAAACACCCAATTGAAAGAAAACGCACAACTAAAAGCAAACACTCTTACATAAAATAAACACACTTGTAAAAATAAAATCTAACTAATTTTTTTTGTTTCTTTTAGGCTTCAAAATAATGTTTCATAAATTTCCCATTTATTGTCAAGGGAAGAAATTCTCCCTATAAGGAACCAAGCCTAAAAGTATTTTCTTTGAGGATTTTTGCAATCTAATAAGGGTTAGTCCACAAGTGTTGAAACTTAGTATGGATGCCTGGTTTTTCTTTTTCCTTATTCCATAATAGTACAAGGTTAGAAATCTTGAATGATTTTATAGTGGCTCTCTTGTTGAACCATCTCTTGACAACAACTTGATGTTTAGCCATGTGCTCCAATGTAGCTATCTATTTCCCACCCATCTCTAAAAGATACATCAATTTGATTTGTACTTTTTCAGCATCTTTTGCATACGCACTCATGAATTTAAAAATAGGAATCCTGAGGTTACGTGGGAATACTAGCTCTTGTCCATAGATGAGAAAGTATGGAGAAGTCCCCAAAGAATTTTTTACTCTTACTCAATCTGTTCATAGGGCATACTTGAGTTGTGTATGCCAATCCCTAGGGTTCTCCTTCAACAATCATCTTAATATTGTGATCAAGTTCTTGTTTGTAGATTCTGCTAGCCCATCTTCTAATGGGAAATAATTTGAGGATATCTTGATGATGACTTGATTTTCAAATTCCCATTGGGTCAAGAATACTAATGCGAAAGAAGACCCATTATCGCACACAAGGGTGAATCGCATTCCAAACTTGGTAACAATGTCTTCTTCCAAGAATTCTATTACCACCTTGGTAGTGTAATTCTTGAATGTTTCTACTTTTTTCCACTATGTACAGTAATCTGTAGCTATGAGAATAAATGTGTGTCTAGTTGATGATGGTGGATTGACTGGACCAATGAAATCTAGCCCCCACTATGCGAAGGGGCGCACCTCATACACTAGTTGTAATGGCACTGACATGTGTCTTTGTCTATTAGCACTAGTTTGATAGATATGGTAGGAACACACATGCTTGAAAGTGTCTTTTAATATTGTGGTCCAAAAATAACCCAATCTCAAAATTATATGAGCATTTTTTTCTACTGAACCATGTCCTGTACCATACTTTTTGTGAAAATTTTCTAGGACTTCCTTTTCTTCCTCCTGGCCTAAAAGCACTTTAGATAGATCCCTTCATAATTCCTCTTATACAACTTTCTATCATGTAGCATGTAGGACTCACACTTCATTTTGAGTCCCCTACATTGTGAACTATTCATCCAACTAGGGCATTGGTCCTATAGAAGATAATAGAAAATACCATGATACCAAATATCAATAAACACACCTTGACCAATATCAACTTGAGATACAATCATTTTATTCTAATCATCTTTGTTTGTTTCACTGTCAAACTTAAATTCCTTTTCATTTCTATCCTGTTTATCAACTATCATTTTTGATAACCCTTGACCTCTGACTAATCTCATAGGTTGAATTTCTAGATCAAATTCTTGAAGTATGGACATCAATTTTCCTCATCTTTCGGCAAGTTCATTCTGCATCAAGAGTGTCTTTACTATTGGATCAGGTACAGTTGCATACACCTTGCTTCTTAGTATGTAATGATGGAACTTTTTTTACCACCTTGATTAATGCAAAAGATTGTTTATCGAGGTTTAACTAATTCAACTTAGCATTCTTCAGGGGGCAACTCATAAAAGAAATCAGTCTTTCACCTTCCTTTTCCTTTTTCTATGTCACGATCCTAGCACAAGAGTGTTCTAAAGAAAAGGAATATATCTTAAAAGGTAACTCATAATCAAGACTCACCAAGATAGGGGCTATAGAAATTGCTACTTTGATATCTTCAAATGATTTCTTAATCTCTGAAACCCATTCCATCTTAGCCCCCTTTTTGAGGAAATCATTAAGGGGATAAACTATTTCCACAAATCCACTTATGAATTTTCGTGCAAAATTTATCTTTCCAAAGAAAGACTTTAGTTCCTTTTGACTATGAGGAGGTGATAATTTTAGAATAGCTTCAACTCTATCAAGATCAATGGAGATTCTAAATTTAAAGATGATATGCCCTAGGAGCTGTCCTTTAGTAATGCCAAATGAACATTTCTTGGGATTGAAAGATATGCCATATTTATGACATTTATTGAATACCTATCTTAGATCAGCAATGTGAGTACTTTGATCTTTTGAAAAGACCATCAAGTCATCCATGCAGATGACTATACATTTATTAATCAATCCTTTTAAAAATTCATCCATTTCCCATTGAAACATAGCTCTTGCATTAATGAGTCCAAATGGCATCCTTCTATAGGCATATGTTCCCACATTTCATTGTAAAAGTTGTCTTTAGTCGATCCTCTTCATTGACCATCACTTGGTTGTATCCCAATTATCTATCCAAGAATGATATCATCTTTGAACCATTTACAATCTGCAATACCTCATCTAGTGAGATCAAAGGATAATTGTCCTTTTGAGATGCTAAATTTAAGTTACAAAAATCAATGCAAAGATGAATTTCTCCAGTCTTCTTCTGTATAGGAACTAGATTTTCCACCCATGTAGAATGGTGGATTGGAAATATGATCTTGGTGTCTAGTAACTTCTTTACTTCTTTCATTTTCAATGGTTCAATGATAGGTTTTACAAGTCTTTGTCTCTATCAGAATGGTTTAACATCTAGTTTTAGTGGGATATTATGTGTGATAATCTTAGGATCATATATTTTTAGTTCTTTGTAACTCCAAGCAATAGCATCCTTATACTTGATAAGTAATTTGAGCATGTCTTCCCTTTCTTGTGGATTGCATGATTTTCCTATCTGTACCATTCTTGGTTCTTCATCAGTACCTAGGTTGTACGAGTCACATTCTTCAATCCCCTTTTTTTGAGTCATCCTTCTATTGAGTGTTGATTCATCATGATCAAATATATGTTCTAGTTCAACCATCCCCTTTGGAATAGTATTGGTTTTTAGATTAAGAATCCCATATTCATCTTCAAGCTCATCACCTTTAGGTTTTTCATCTGGCATATCATCAATCTCTTGACCCTCAAAATGGTGACTGCAAATGATAAACTCAAGTATATTTTGATCATCTTGAAAGACCTGAAAGATTGTAATATTGTTAGGAATAGATAGAATGACAACCAATTCTACTAAAAATCCTTTTAACTTCATTCTTTCGACTGGTTGCAAGGCACTTGCTAAAATGGCGAGAGCATCTGCCACCATGTTTTTCCTTCTTGGGATGGATTTTATGTTTAAAGCTTTAAAGTCATCTAGTAGATCCCACACCCATTTTTTATAAGCAAGTAATCTCTTATATTTGGAAGAGTATATTGATTTTACATGTCATATGACTAACTAAGAATCCTCTTCAATTATGAGAGTTGTGACTCCTTTCTCTAGTGCAAAGAGAAGTCCTTGAATTATCACTTTGTATTATACAACATTATTAGTACATCTAAATTGTAATCGATATGCTATATAGAAAGACTTACCTTTTGGGTTGATTAATTTATTGCCTACACTAGCTCCTAATTCAGACTTGGAGCCATCAAAGTGGAGTGTCCAAACTAGATCTTCCTTTAATTTTTTGACTTTATGTTTGTTCATCCTTAACTTCTCTTTCACTTGAGCATTGAATGACTGTTTCTTAGAAACCCATTGCAACTTTCCCCATCGTGGACCTAATGATTCCCCTTTGTAACTTGTGGATAGAGGAAGGCTGTGTTTTTCTTTTTTATAATGAATTTCCCCTCTCAATTCTATGAT
Source organism: Cupressus sempervirens (assembly GCA_028749045.1). Lineage (NCBI taxonomy): Eukaryota > Viridiplantae > Streptophyta > Pinopsida > Cupressales > Cupressaceae > Cupressus > Cupressus sempervirens. The sequence goes on along the minus strand of CM053786.1, from coordinate 170,183,952 downwards.
TATCTCAACCTTAGGTTTAGGATGAATGACTACTAAAGTCCATCCTTGACCTTACACGTATTGTCTTCTTCTCTAAACTTTAATCATCCCTAGTGGAGGAGAAGACAAACCTCCACCATCTGAAGAGGTGTCACTATATGACACATTTATATCTTTCATTTCCTCTTCAATCGTCTCAACAAATTTGGATGAGTTTATGGAACTTTGGTTTTGAATGAGTTCATCTGTTGGGATCTTTTTATCCTTGTTTCCCATTATGTGTGTTAATACCTTCACAATTACTTCTTGACATGATGAGCACTCAAATTCTAAATGACTAACTTTATGTAATCAAAAAAATCATGGGAGAAGGAGGATATTGGGATCAACTTCCTCTCCCAAAAATTATAAAATAGCCACCATATTGTCTATGAATTTTGTAACCATTTCACTTTTTAAGACCAGCATCTTGAGTTCTTTATTTTGATCTTGAGATGCCTTGGTTAGAACCATATCAACTACCATCACTTTGTATGAACCCAGATCTGATTACAAGAATGCAATCTCATTTGAGGCATTGTACTCCATAATCATTGCTTTTAGTTTAGGTCCTGCATCTATTTTGATCTGATTATTTAATCCTTTCCATGGCAACCAAAGCTGAGTGAAATCTGTAGAAAACCATCCTCTTAAACATTTCATTCATTCTCTACAAAGAAGTAACCTATATGTTTCTAGGATATCAACTACATGTATATCAATAACATCCTAAATCTGGGGATCAACTATTAACTATATCTGAACATCTTTTAATACACCAATGAATTTTACTTTTGTTTTATCCAACTGTATCACTACTAGATTGGAGGGTTGAGGACTAACTCCTAGCCTTTGAGCTATCAAGAATGGCATGACATTACATGAAGCTCCTAAATCAATAAGGAAATTGTGAAGATTCCTTTCATATATCCTAATACTAAGCAAAAATGGGTGTACCTCAAACTTGTCTTTGAACATAGTAAGCATCACTTTTGTAGCATCTACCTATTGGGATACTATCTTTTGAGGAACAGTATTTATATTACATGAAACCTTTGTATGATCTAGAGTCTTCATAAGAGCCTCTCATTGTTGTGGATAGTTTTGCAACATGTCAAACATGGACATATTAGCCTTAATTATTTTCAAGTCTTCTATTGCATTGTAACTTTTAGTAGACCAAGTAGGATTTTCAATATTGTTGGTACATTCACTTGATTCTAATTCTGTTTTCTCCATATGTTAGTCTTATTGGTGTTGGATTGTTACTTGCTCTTGGATCAGATTGAGTCACAATCTAAGATGTGTCAACTCATTGTTCATTTGTGATGAAGTCTTTTTCATCTGACCAAATTCTAAAACAAGGTTATTGTCTTCTTCCATGAGAATTATTTCTTTTTGTTCAAAGAAAGCAATTTTTGGAGGCTCATACCCTAGATATGTTATCATAGGTTTCGGTGGAGTGGATGCCAATTGTAATGGAACTAGATTCATAGATATGAATTGGCTAGGCACTGTGAGCACACCAATAAGGTATTTTGGTATTGTAGTGATAGCTTTCACTAGAAGAATCATTCCTCCTCCATTAGGATTGGCTTATTTAGTGAACATGATTGCTTCTGCAAAAACTTTTTCTAATGTATTGATATTCACTGGATGAAGTCATGTCAAAAAGATCATAGTAAGAGGGACCATAGCATTTAGATAAATTTGAATAGTGGCTTCAACTAGTATAGTATATGGAATTTCCAACTTGTAGTATGCCATGTGAAAACAGTGGTTGAAGTGTGAAACTATCTCAGTTGGGTCCCTTTTTATTGATATGAATTATTATTGTATCATAACTGGGTTGATGAAGGTTTTGAATTGTTCCAATAAAAAAAAATTGAAAGTATCCCAATCTCCAATACATCCTGGTAGTAAATTAATGTACTTATTAAAGGCAATTTTCCCCAAAGAACAGGGGAATAAATGAAGAACCGCATCCTCATTGGCAATCTACTTTTAGTTGCAAGTTTTTTTGAATACTTTGATGTGATCTTTGGTAGTTTTTCTTTCTCCATAAATTAACCTTGTGAAATTTTTTTTGGGATTCTTAGGGAGGTCATGAAGTGGACCTCTTAATTTTATTGGTGAGTCCATAGCATTTGCAAAAAACACCATTGGAGGGTTTGGTGGACCTAAAGTTGGTTGGAATGGTGGTGGAACTATTGGAATATATTGGGAACCACTTGGTTGTTGAAGTGGTGGTGGAGTAGAAGAAGATGATGAAATGTTGAATGGAAGTGGTTGGCTTCAAGATATCCCTTTGTCATTGCATGATTTACGAAAGTGGGTAAGCTCAAGAAACTCGTGTGTACTTGGTGAGGATCTCAACGCTCACTGAAATGGGGATTCTGGATCAAAACCCTCTAGTTTGCATCAATTCTAGAAAAAGCTCACCTCTGCAAAAGCACACTTTCTCACAAATTAGACACACCATAGAGTTTTGCACACATGTGTAGCTACAGATCTAAAGACCTACATAGCTATGTACCTATGCACCTGTGCACTTGAATTTCTCAAAAACTCAAAAAAAAAATATGAACTTGTAGAAAACCCAAATTTTAGCACATGTGCAGAAATTTGAAATTTTGGAAAATTTTTCTTCTTTTCCAAGAATCAAAGTTTTGGCCCTCCTTCTAGTGCCACTTCTATTGATTTATCATGATACATGATGCTAAATGGCAGGAATTCTTGTGAATTCCTCTCTTGAAAAGCTAATCTTTTGAATCAACTCCAAGGTTCTAAATTGTCTTATGACATACTAAAATCCACTTAGTTGAAGATAAATGTGATTGTTCATGAGGTGGGATTTTTTGGTTCATTTTGATCTCAAATGAGATGTAGAATCTATTCGTTGTTTCAAAATATGCACACAAAAAGAAATATGTTTTTGTAATTTTCCGTTTTTAATGAATGCAATCTAACAATGCAACTAGTATGAATTCCTATTCTAACAAGGGGTTAATAAAGAAAATAAAAAAACTTTAAAGAAAATAATATGAAATTGAAATCCTAATGGACATAAGCTATAGAAAACAACATGTCTATGAGTTAAAGCTTTGAATAAATCAATAGGTTACAAAATAGGATCAGTGCTTCCTAGATTCCACTGATGCAATCGTCGGTGAGAAACTTTAATGATCGTATGATATTTCACCTTTCATCAAATCACAAGGCCAAGAAAAGTGCACTCATGTGAGATGAAATGTTATGCAGGTACAATTTGATGATTTCTTCTCAAGCTAGATACATCAATAGAATTTGTAAAATCATAGTAAACACCAAAATTAAAAGATCACACAACTAGAAACAATGCAATAAACCTTTTGCTCAGTCACAACCTCATGAACAAAACTCACAAAACAACAACACATTTAGGCAAGAATGACTACACTCCAAATGTGAGCATCAAAAGCATAATTTTATTGCAAAAATAATGGTGGCCCTGATTACATATTACAATGGAGTATTAATAAGAAATTGTCTCCTCAATTTGTGTTGAGAGTGAGAGATATTCATCATGCAATAATATGCCTTTATTTAATTAAAAAAACTAACAATTTAATTGGTGCTTATTAGGACTTCATCCATTTTTATATTTAGTAATTGGATGCATGAGCCTTTACATGTTAGAAACAAAGAATTTATGAGAAAAGAAATAATGAGAAAGCCTTCAGTCAAAGTGGAAGTGTCTAGAAGTGCCAAAATTGGGAGTTCATCCTTAACTAGATGTTTGTCGGAGTTAAACTACCATTAGAATGCATTTTTGATGCATGGAAAGCTCTATTTTTGCAATTGGTAGTTAACTATCAATGCACCTCTAGAAAAGTGCACCTGTGGACCTACGCACCTGCAAACCTATGGACCTACATACCTCAATAGGGTCCAAAAACACAAAATTTTACTAAATGTCAAAATTGAAATTCTGGCTTTTGGGTTTTATTCCCCTTCATACCAAAGCTGTGTTTGGATGTTTGTCCTTGAATTTCTTTATAATCTCAATAATCTTTTCTAGATCTAGTAATTAAGAGCCTCATATTTATCTTTAACTTTTTTTCTATAGTTTTCTACCTCAATTTGAATCTTAGCAAATTTCTTGAGTTTGATATTCAACTCTAATAAGCCCATCTTCAAAAATCTCTAATCATGCATTGCTATTGTGCCTCTCTACTTCCAAAATTTTCTCTTGGGCTTGGTCCTTGAGCCGATGAATCTCTGCATGTAATGTTTCCATTACTTTATTACTATTTGCAATTTTCTCTATCCAATCATCGATTAGGTCCAATTATTCTATTGTAGACACATCTATCAAAACCCCATACCTTTGCCCCTTTATAGCTTGCACGAATTGTAATTCCTTTCTCCAAGCCCTTACTTCATCTAGTATGCTGAAATCCTACTTCAAAATTACCAACATTTTATTTATGTTCTCCTATATAGCATACAACAACTTTACATTTCCCTAGATGATCAAAATGCCCTTCTCTTCAAAAATTTCCCTCTACTACTAACAGGCTTTCAAAAATGGTTCTTAGTGTACACCTCCCCCTTCTCTGAGTAAATCATTTAATTTCTCCTTGGGGTACTCGTGATCTAGGGGACAAACAAAATTGGCAAGATATCCTCTTAGGATTTTTTTTTGCCTTCAAAGTGTATGAAGTTCTACCTCTTCCTGTTCCATGTTACTAAAAACCTCCTTGATCCCCATAGTCACCATTAATTTGGCTATATCCAGTGTGTGTATGCATGAATTGTGGCCTCAGGCTTCACAAACACTTCAACACGGTCATTGTTTGCAGATTCATCCTGGAATGAACATTGGATTGTTCATCCAAGAATCAGCCTACAAGGCGACCTATTGCCTTCTAACTAGAGGGATTTGCTTATTAGATATCCTTAGATTTGAGGTGTTTAAGCAACCAGACCCTCTATGAATGAAGGATTTGAGAATGAGATGCAAATAATCTATATAATTGTGCAATTTAATCTAGAATAAGAAATGCATTTTAATCTAGAAACATGTAAAAGAGATTATGCTAAATGAATATGCATATTAAATCTATATGAGAATTCGATGAGACTAAATGAGAATGCAATTTGACAGCAATTCGATGCAAATTCTCTTCAACCTCCTCCTCTTTTTTTTTTGAGGAATTGAGAGCTTCTTAAATAGAATCCAAGAATTGATCAATGGTCAAGATCAATTTGGATGGACAGTCGAGATTAGAAATGAGATTCAGTTAGAATGGAAAGTTTCCTTATGAAAAGGAAGTTAACTGATTTCTTTTGAGTGGAATAAGGAGTTAACTGATTTAATTCCTTTTATGATTTTAGTCAACTAAGAGTTTTCATTTTTGAACTAAAGAGAGAATATTGGAGAAGATATTTGATTTAAGGAAATTAAATATGACCTCATAATTGAGTATTCTAAATTGAATAATTAAATTCAACAATTAGAATGAGGATATTTAATTAAATCAAATATATTTAATTCCTTTGTACATTAGCTAAAGAAGTAATTTAATTTAATTAAAATATAAATGCTTATAATTAATTTTAATTTAATCAATAGGTTTAATGTAGCTAATTTGAGTTAATACTTAGGAATTAAATAAAGAGTGTGAGAAATGCAAATTAGGATTTCTTGCATTTGACAATTAAATCAAGCAGCAAATTTCAGAACAAGGATTTCCTATTATAATAGGTCTTAGGATTGATCAAAACAGACCAAAATTGGTATAATGGCAATGAGCCAATTTTGGGGTATTACAGTGTGGACCTCCCAAGCATGACCTCTTTGATTTGATAATCTTGTGCACCAAGGCTTTCTATATCTATTTTAGTAGGAGTGACTACCACTTTTGTGAACAAATCTAGATCTTGGGTAATGTTGACAAACACCAATGGTCTTGCTTCATGTGTTGGGGACTCAAGTTTGTTAAGGATCTCTACCAATTCAATGAGATCCTCCTCATTAGCATGGAATTGTGGCTTTATACATCTCATTATTTTTTTTCTAAACCACCTTGAGACTTATTTAGCAAAAGACATGCCTTGTGATGATGAAGGGGTATGCTCAACTACCTCCTTTCCCTTATCACTCCTACTTGGAGTTGCTTCGCTTTTTGAGGGCTCTTCTTTGGAAGATTCTATCTCTGTAGACCCTATAGTTTGCACCTCGATGTCTTGTGAGGTTGGTTGAGAATATTCTACCATTTGTCCTTTTATTGACACTTCATTGGTCCTTGTTTGTTGTGGCTCCTCCTCTTGTGAAGGTTCCTTTTGAAACTGTCCTTCTAAAATTTGAGGCAGAGGAGTAACCAAGCCTTGGTCTACCACTATGACTTGTGGTGGAGATGGGGGATTAAGATCAAGATTTTGTGACTTTGGTGACATTTGTGTCGATTCTTCCTATTAGGATTCACCTATAGGGGTATCCTTCATCTTATCCCCCACTAGTTAAGTTCCCACAGGCATGAAGTCAAAATTTGACATCTTAAACATGTCATTGCCCTCAACATCATGCTCATCCACCCATTGTTGAACCTCATCTTCTGAAGAAGAGACTTCCAACGGTTCCTCTAGGGAAGATGGTAGTGTTGTCATGTAACTTCTTCTCCTTTCTTGTTTCATCACCCTAGCTAGTCAAGTTATTCTCTATAATAGAACATTTTCCTTCTCATTTTCCTCTTCTTCTTCTTCTTTCTCTCCCTTAGTAATAGTTTTAAGGATATAGGGGAAAGGAACCATTCTCTTTCTCACCCTTTGCTGCTTCCTCATGATGATCTTAATCTTTTTTTATTTCAAGGGGGTTAGAAGGGGATGTTGGTTCCATTTGCAGAGGAGGAATGGAGACTTGTGGGATTTCTCCTTTTGTTTGGCTTGGGGCAATTGGAGGCAACTAAGAATCCAACTAAACTTGAACAGCTACATCATGTGACTGTTGCACATATATTTCCTACTTCTAGGGAGGTTCTTGCACCTCAACTTCTTTTGTTTCAATCCTGTAAGGAGAACTCCTCTTTCTTTTCCCCTTTCCTTTCCTCTCTAGAGGGTGATAGTATCCAACTAGTTGGTTAAGTTTGTATACTATTTCTAGTCTAATAGGAGACTGGGCCGCAAAGGTAGGAATTATAAATTTCTTTCCTCTACATTTCTCTGGATGAGCTTGCATGTGAAATATCGTAGTGTTAGGTATAAGTTGAAAATGGTTTCTTGATTCAATCCTTTTTTATCCTAATGACATGCCTCACCTAATGATTAATATCATCACTCTCCTCCCTATCAACTTTATCATTCATAATGGGTCTTCCCCAATTCTGTCTAAGTTGAACAGAGGATCCAACAACTCCTTGAAATCTTGCTTCCATATCTCTTTTGGAATCTAAAACTTTAGATCCTTTTTAGCTAGATAAAAAGTCATCCTACATGTCCCTAATATGGAGATCATAGTCATTTGTTGCATTCATCTAGTGGTCTTAAATGGCCTCTTCATTATGGAATTCCCTACTAGCTAGACTTTCAATCTTCCCAATGTTATCAAAATAAGGCCTTGGAGAATTGTACTCTTCAAGTGGATATTGCTCCCACTCCCTCTCAAAAGATGGAATATCCTATTTCAACTTCACCTGATATGGTCCTATGACCAGAGGCCATGTCCAACATGTTCTTCATTTGTTTTGTACCCTACCATATGAAGACTCAATCTATTGTGCAATCTCATACAATATCAGTCTATCCCATAGATATCTAGGGAGATTTTTCAAATTGATAGTGGCACTAGCTACCTGTAGGTAGGTGAATGTTTTAAACTGGATGTAGTAGGCCACGAGAGCTATTATCTATGCAATTACATCATCAGATAACCATTTTGTGTAGTCTCCCTTGGTGAATTAGATGACTACAGATATGAACATATTGTTCATGATTTTGTACTCTTTACTCTGTCCTAAGAGCTTATTCCTCACCAATTGAGGATAGACAATGTATGGCCAGGCATTAGTATCCTCTATATTGCCCCTCTTGTAAAGCCCAGGATAATATGTTGCCCTTCGTGCTAGTAGATATACCATGTATGAAGTCATATAGAACTTATTCTTATCCTTTAAGTATAGTATTTTGAACTTTTGATGTATAAAGTAGGAGCATATAGCATAAGAATGATAATTGACATTATGTCTAAAAAGGGTTCATTTTGTTGAATTCTTTCTTCATGAATGTTTGGCGTGGGTAGATATTCCTGCAGTCGATGAGATTGCAAAAACCATTAGTTGAATATTAATGCTTTTTCTTTATAAATTAATAAATTTTTGTAGGAATTTTTGTGTGCATTTAATGTCTGTAGGTATTTAAGCCAACCTAGAATCAATCAGACAACTGTGAAGAACTAGCACTAAGGAATTGATTGTAGTATAAAGAAATATTATGGCACTATTATAGCCAGATACTTGGCACCAAAGTTAGAAGGGACCTATTTTAATGAATATAAATCGAGACCTGATAAAAGGGCTAAGTGGGAAAGCAAGGATCAAAGAAATTGGTTGAGCATGCAAGGAACTATTACATGATACCTGGATTCCTAAAAGTTGTTTAAGTTAGAAAGAAGAGAAAATCTAGCATCTACTATGCTCTCTATATTTATGGAAATTTAAGGAGATAGTTAATGATTGCATTCTGTAACAAACTATCCTTCATGAGGAAGTTATAATTGTAGGAGTCTGTTATTTCCTTCCTTTTAAATAAGACCTTGTTTGTATCTATGAGGTAGAGTAATAAGTAGATTGATAGAGTTGCTAGACATCTTATTTTCCATGTAAATGTAATATTGCATATTTGAATGAGTACATGATTTTGCTAAGTTTCTACACTTTTGTCTAAGTTGATCTTTTCTTCATTCTTTCATGGGGCCCCATGTGGAAGGTGGAGTTTACTTTAGTAATTAGGAGTTAGACTCAATTTTTTAAGTTAAGTGTATAACTTATGTTCCTATAGCCATTAGAAATAGAAACAGTCACTATTCCTATAGCAATAGGTGCATAGATGAATGGTTAAGTAATTAAAATTTCATTCCAACCATTTTATAGTTGTCTTTTCTTTTGATAAAATAGATTTTCTTAATGGTTATTGCATTCAAATTAGTAGTGACTTTTAGCGAAAACTAGAGCATATACTTTGCAGACATCAGCTCAAGTTCATGCTCTCAGATTGATATTTAATGAAGATCAACAGAGCACTTTGGTAGTAAAGGATATCCAATCTTGCAACTAAAAAGGTGTTATATTGGCTCAATATTTTTGGCACCATTTACAGGGATGATGTTAGACTAGTATTCACTATTGAGTCACCTAGTTAGTTTCATTTTTAGTATTTTGCATGCATAGGAGAAGAGACCATCTTGGAAGATTTCTTTCCAACTTCAATCAGGAAGATCCTTTTTATCTTGATCCTAAAGAAGAAGAAGAACCATTTGAGAACATATTTGTTGAAGCACCTGATCAAATACAATCACCAACCACATCTGAAGAATCCTTCCATTTGAATAATTTGTTTGCTAAGCTAGAATATCAAGATAATCCATTAACTCTAATCATTTATCAACCACCACTAGGACATCCACAAATGGTAGTTTCTCATCATACCTTTCCCTTTCCAATCCCTCCTCAATAGGGTAATCAAAATCTAAAGAACATACCCTGTGCTACGCTATCAAAGTTCTATGGCCTCATTATTGAAGATCCTAAAACCTTTCTCTTTGAGTTTGACATTGTTTGTCGAAGCTATGACTACACCACAAATGCTTATAAACTATAATTATTTCCATCAACTCTCAAGGAGGCTACCCCAAGATGGATTATGAGTCTAGATGCCAATGTAGTAATAGATTGGATAGCTATGAGTAACTTGTTCCTTAATAAATATAGAGAATATTGTTGAGTTCATGAATTAAAGGTAGATGACATTTTTTAGATGTCACAAAAGGAGGATGAGACTTTGGAGGACTATGTTGCTCGGTTCATGTTTAACTTGCAACACAACACGTAGCATCAGTTGAATGAGAAATCTCAAAAGCATCTCTTTTTGAAAGGAGTACATGATAGGAGTATGGAATCCTTAGGCTTAATGGCTAGAGGTGAAATTACATAGTAGATGTGGGCTAAAATATGGAAAATTTTCTTGAACTATTCTAGAGCAACAATAAAAAAGGATGAGGCTTGAGGGACTTATTCCAAAAAAATCCTAATGCCAAAGTATCTAAGATAGAAGTGTCAAACCTCTTATCATATTTCAAGAAAGACATCATTAATGATGTTGCTACAAAACTAGACACCATCCTAGCACAAAGGAAGAAGGAGGATGTTGATATTATGTTAGCAAAATATTGTCCTCACTATAGAAGAAGAAACACAACTACCGATGCAAGCCTATTACTAGTCTAGAATCACAACATGTGCCTACTAAATTCTTGGAAATCGATGAAGATTAGAAATTCCTCTACATTGCTCAATGAAAATTGTGGGCTCCAAAATTAGGTATTCCCAAAGACCCATGCCATAATTATGGTGGTAATAGTCAATGGCAACAATAGGATGGTAGTTATAATAATTGGCAGCAACCTAACCAAGGTTGGTAGCAGCCTGACGAAGGTTGGTAGTATCCTAGCCAAGGGTGGTAGCAACCTAACCAAGGTTGGCAATAGCCTAAAAAATGGTGGTAGGAGCCTAACCAAGGATGGAAACAACTCCAGCAAGGTTGGAAACAACCTCCTTAGAACTGGTAGTTGTAATAACATCAACCAACCTTGCCACAACCTCCTCAACAACAAGCCTTAATGCCTCCTGCAGCCAATACAACCCCTCCAAAATAGCCACAATTACTTGCACAACCTACACCTAATCCTAATAATGCAAAGCCTTTAGCCCAGCAACAAACCAATTCCATCACCTTGAATGATATTCATCTACAATCTAGAATAATGCTTGCATCACCTCAATAGCCCAATACAATAGAAGTAGATGATACAAATGCTGAGTCAGTTCAAGAACCTACAAACACTATCTCTCCTATAGCCAAGAAACCACCATTTCCTAGTAGGTTAACATAGCAAATCTTGCCAAATGAAAATCAAGCTACACTGGATTTTCTTGAACAACTCAAGCAAATGATGGTAAAAATTCCCTTGCTTGATACAAGAAAGGAAGTACCCATATATTCAAAATCCATCAAAGAAGCTTGTATTAAACCCTAGGAATCAAAAAGAAAGACCCAAAGACTATCCATGTCCTTGGTCAGCTTTTTGATCTTATGCTTGATAACCTCAAGGTACCCAAGTATGCAAACCCTAGGTCTAATAGTAACCCTTGTCATTCAAGGAATAAAGTGAAAAATGTCTTAATAGATCCAGGAGCATCCATTAATGTAATGACCAAGGAAGTAATGTCCAAATTAAAGATCACTGGTCTTAGACAAACACCAACAATATTGCAATTGGTAGATAGTTCTACCGTCATTCCTAATGTTATGTTAGAAGATGTCACTCTCACATTACATTCATGGGATTACCTAGTTAACTTTGTAGTACTCTCTCCAAAAACAAGTACTAAAGGATATCATATCATTCGAGGATGACCATGGTTAGCATTAGAAGATGCTTATATTGCATGTTGATCAGGGAAAATGACAATTTCAAATAGTACAAACACTAAAAGCTTAACCTTGTATTCTCCTACTCAGCCTTTCTTGTAGGATGACCAAGTTGTCTAGCCAAATATGGGTGATTCTGACATGGATATAGATTCCATTAAACAATTGATGATGATCTCAGGGGATTCATTAGTAAGAATTAAAGAAGAGGATGATGTCATTTCCTCTAACAAACTGAATGAGTATGGAACACAACTTGATACATCTTCTAAACATGATTGTGTTTTAGAAAGTATTTTGAAAAACCATCTGAATTTCATTATTCTGAGACTGTACAACTACTACATTCACTTCTACCTCATGAAATGGACTCACCACCAATTTCTTAGATCTCAATGGCTGAAAAAGTAGTCAAAACAGTAATTGTTCCAGGGAGAGAACTAAAAAACTTAAGTAAATCCTCATCTCAAGCACAACATCATGATATCTTGTAGCTATTACAAAAGCACCAAGATGCTTATGCATGGGAGTATACAGATATGAAAGGTTTGTACCCTGCACTCTATACTCATAGGATCCATATATGTCCTAATTGCAAACTTGTGAGACAACCTTAGCATAGGATAAACCTAGCATTATCGGATATTGTCAAAAATGAGCTACAAAAATTACTCAATACTGGCTTCATATATCTTATTTCAAATGGTCAATGGGTTTTTCCATTGTTTATTATTCCAAAGAAGGGGGGAAAATGGTGAGTTTGCATTGACTATAGATAACTTTACTCGGCTACCAAAAAGGATCATTTTCCACTACCATTTATCAATCAGGTTGTTAACAATCTTGCAGGAAAGAAATATTTTTCATTCTTGGATGGGTTTAGTGGCTACAATCAGATCCAAATAGCACCAAAGGATTAGGATAAGACTACATTCACATGTCCATAGGGAACATTGTTTATTCTATCCTACCATTTGGTTTTTGCAATGCACCTGCAACTTTTCAAAGAGTTGTTATTAGCATTTTTTCTGAGATATCTACAAATTTTTTGGAGGTGTATATGGATGACTTCATCACATATAGGTAGACCTTTGAAGAAGTCAAATAAAACTTGGACAAGGTTTTGCAAAGATGTAAAGACTACAAATTGTCTTTAAACAATGAAAAGTGTTTCATAATCATCCAAGGAGTAGTGTTGGGACACTTTATTTCCCCCAAAGGAATTGAAGTAGATCCAGCAAAGATAGAGGTTATACATACATTGTCTGTACTAGCTAAATTGAAAGAAGTCAGGAGTTTTCTATGGGCATGCAAGATAGTATCAACACTTTATCAAAGATTTTAGTCCAATTACAACTCCTCTATATAAATTGCTTCGAAAAGATGTAGAGTTTGTATGGGATTCTAATTATACAAAGGCCTTCCTGAAGCTTAAGGAAGTCCTCTCAATAGCACCAATTCTCTGAGGACCAAATTGGGAGTTAAGTTTTCACATACATACTGATGCTTTAGATCATGCCATTGGAGCAGTATTTGGCCAAAAGATGGATTCAGTAGAACATGCAATTTATTATATCAGGAAAAAATTTCAAGGAGCCGAGTATAACTACACTGTAACAAAGAAAGAACTGCTTGCTATAATCTATGCTCTCAATAAGTTTAGATATTATATTACAAGTTACCAAATATTTGTGTATACAAACCAATCTATTATCAAATATCTAATGAACAAACTAGCAATCTTTGGATGATTGGCTTGATGATTGTTACTAATGCAAGAATTTGACATTACCATTATCAACGAACTAGGTAAGGAAAATGTTGTAGCTGATTTCTTCTCTCATCTTCAAACACCTAATGATCTTGCAGCCATAAAAGATAGCTTTCCTGATGACATTTCTTTCTTTTATTAACACAAAACCCTTGGTATGCTAACATTTCCAACTACCTAACCACTTGTAAAACACTTCCACATTTCTCTACAAGGGAAAAATGGTTGTTGGTAGAAAAGAGTTTTAACTTTTCATGGATCTCAGGGTTCATGATTTATACTAGACCAGCTTAGGTGACATAGACATGTCTCAAAGAGGATGAAACTTATGATGTTCTTCATGCTTGTCATGATGAACCCTATGGTAGGCCACTTTTCTAACAAAAGGACCACATTAAATATTCTAAATACAACTTATTATTGGCCCACACTTCACAAGGATGTAGCTCAATATACAAAAAAATGTTACAAATGCCAGAGAATGGGTTGACCAACAAAAAAAAATGAAATGCCCCTATAGCCTTAGATAGTAGTAGTGTCATTTTATAAATGGGGATTAATTTTGTTAGCCCTATTGAGCCACCATCAAAAGGGAAGAGTTACATCCTAGTTTGCACTAATTATGTTACTAAATGGGTAGAATCAAAGGCAATGAAGCATCCTCATGATAAAAATGTAACAAAATTTGTGTACGAGTGTATCTTTACTAGATTCAACATTCCAAGGGTATTACAATCAGACTAAGGGCCTCAATTTACATCTAATCTGATAGCTGCACTCATGGAGGAATATAAAATTTGGCATGAAAAATCTTCCCCATATCATCCAAAAGCCAATGGATAGGTTGAAGTGACAAATAGAGAGTTGGAGAATATACTCACTAAAATAGTGTCCTTGCATAGGAAAGATTGGGCAGCTTGACTTCCTAAAGCCTTATGGGCATACAAAATAGCATGGAAATCCACTACTAGATTTACACCTTTTGAGCTCCTAAATGGGAAGATAACTATCATGCCCATTGAATTTGAACATAAGACTTTGCGAACAACCTTTGAACTTGATATTACTTTTTTTTCAACACAAGAAGATTGCATTTTGCATCTCAATGGGTTGGATGAATGGTGAAAGTTATCTCTTCATAACACATAATTGATTCAGAGTCAAAGGAAGCAATGGCATGATAGATTCATTAAAGATAGAGAATTCCCTGTTGGTGATTGGGCACTCCTGTATGACTCACAATATCAGCACCACCAAGGAAAATTTCAAATAATATGGCTTAATCCATATGAAATCATTGCAATTTTTAACAATGGAGTAGTTCAACTATAAACAATTGATCTAGTCAAATTCAAACTCCTGGTTAATGGACATCACCTAAAGTTATATCACACATCAGTAACCCGGGAGGAATTTCTTCAATAGTTCAACACAACAAAAGCATCTCTTCCTACAACCACCCCATCTAACTCTTCCACTTAGATGCTTGCAGCCCCTTGAATTTATTTCAAGGCCTTCATAATAAATTTTTTGTATTTTATGTGAAATTCATTTCTTTTCCACCTCATTCCATCTCACCTTCTTGTCTTTCCATCATCACTCCATCCCATCTTCATTCTATAGTATGATACTACTTCAAACACCCTTCCTATCATACCTCAAGTCAATTAAACTTGACCCCTCTACATTTATTTAATTTATTATTTATTTAGAAAAGCATGTTATTTCAATTTTTGGAATTTTCAATCTTTAAGGTCTGGTGGAACCCAATCTTTAATAGGTTGGGGGAAGGGAAAATTGAAATAATAAATGAAAATCAAGGTGAACCTTAAGTTGGCATGCAGGATGTACAGGGTAGGGTCATCTTAGTAATGAGCTGACGTCCCTTTGTGCTTCCAAAATGTGTGAAATAATTAAAAATTGCAGCCATTAGATTATGATTTCATAAACACATAACCCCTGATTAATATCCTCATTATGTTTTGGTGATTAAAATGTTTTCATGAAGTGCTAAAGAATGTGATGTAGGGAAAGTACTAAAGTTTAAAACTCTTGTTTCCTTTTCAAATGCCATTGTTGAAACCCCTGTAGCCATCTTCACCCACAATTTTAGTCAGTTTCAGTGAATTTTCCAGTTATAGTATTTTTCAAAAAGAGAATATGGGTGGAGAACCTCAGTGGCATAAACTAGCAGATCGTAGAGTCTTGTTGGCAAACCCAAAAACATGTAGCTTGTTTAAAAAATGAGGTTGGTTGGCTTACTATCTTAGTCTAAAGAAGTTTGGTCTAGAAATTGTACTTTAATTTCATAATACATTAAGGGAAGGATATGAAACTATTAAAGGTATCTGGATAGAGTTTACAGAGGAGGTGAAGGCAGAAGTCACTGGTTTTCCTACAATTGGCAAATGATGGATAGAGGACATGGATGTACAAGAAAAAAAGGAGAAATTTACAATACACAGAGATCCTCGACTGGAAGAAAACAAAAAGCAAGGTACATTACGGTTGTCTCTCCCTCTTTAATTTATCCAACCTGCTGAGTTTATTATAAGATATTTTACCTATGAGGGGAGGTATTCCTATTTGCATGTTGTGCATTTAAATTTTTTTAGTGGTTTGCAACATGGTGATTGTCTTGTAAATCTTCTGAGTCTCCTCTATAATATCATCAAAAGGCAAGCTGCCTATGTACAGCAAGGTAAAACCTAGTTGGCATCCCACCATTATTTAATTAGGGCCATAGTTAAAAGGGAATTGACTAGGTAGCACTTGGGGACATGGGAAGATTTTGTGAAATTCAAAATAGTGGGACCCCAAAGAGGTGGACCAAAAGGACAAGAGCTGGAGACAAGAGAGAAAACTATTATAGGAATTAGGAAAGTAGTATATAAAATAGCTCAAGAAGCTTCAACTTCTGCATCTACACCCAAAACTATGAAAAGAAAAATTTTGACCTCAAAAGCCTCGACCCCTAAAAGAAGAAAATCACATAGAGCTACTACAAAGAAAGGTTCAAAAGAAGTATCTATAGTGTCACAAGAAGCTACACCCAACCTTAATAAAGGGAAATCTATTGATAAGGGCAAGCAACCAATATCTACGCCATGACAACTTACTATACTATCTGGGGTGGACTTGAAAACTAAACCTCCCATTCCACCTATTGATTTAGAAGCTCCAGTACATACACCTCTGTAGTCCCCAAAGCATACAATCCCTACTCCTAAACATGAAAATGATCTTTAGAAAATTCTCCCAATGCCAAATACCCCTATTAACATTGATAGTGGCATGGATTCCATAGAGAACATAGTGTCTAGGTTTGAACAAGGAGAAGAAACTAATAATTTACTACCAAAGGAATACCCAATGTTTGCACAAGAAATATTTCAGGAAATTGTCAAAAAATTTCAAATTAAAATGGCTATTGTACCCTATCGTGTAGTGGTTGTGCCTTCAGAGAAGGTTGATAGTCCTATTCCCCATCATTCTTCTAAAGATGAAAACACTCTTATTGGTCCAAGTGTCAACCCTTCTACCCATCATCATCCTAAGCAACACCTTGAAGATAATCACCCTATTGTTGTCGTCATACACCACCAAACATTTCTACTCCTTTAATAGCCAACTTTAGTTTGTACCAATAGTTTCAATGGGAAAAAGAAAATTGGGATTTAGAGAGGAAATAGTTTCTTAGAACTATCAAGGAATAGGCATAAAAAATCAAAGAAAAAGGTAGTGAAATTAAGGTCCTACAACAACGTGTCATGAAGGTAATAAAGCTCATTCTAGAGCTTGTGAATTATAGGTCACCATCTCCAATTTATACACTATTCCTAAAAGAGAAAATGATTAATTTTCAATTGTCTAGGATTACTCGGGGGTTGAACTCTTCTTTGCACACTCCCCAAAATTTTTATGCAGCATTCAAATCAGTGCTAATGGCTCTACAGAATCTCCTCTATGAGTTATATGTTCATAACCTTGTTGTTCCAGATGATATGTATTGGAATTCACTATTATATGTGGGAGATGTATAGTTTAGAGCAACTATGTCATAGATGCAGAATGAGATTAGTCAAGAACATTAGGTCGCTCCTTATAGGAAAAAATAAATGTTGAAACCATTATATGTTTGGCCTAAGGTACAGAATAATCACAAGGAGTTCTTTGATTGGCTTTCTATTAATAATAATAAAAGTGATGCTGCTAAAATTCACCTTGTCCAAGAACAAGCATTTTTAGATTGGGAGCAACATTGTTCTACAATTGCTCTTAATGCCATATGAGCCTCTACTCAGTATGATGCTGGCCAGAGATTAGAAGATTTATTGGGTTCCTCTCTATTTCCAAGCACCAATACTCTTGCATCCTATGCTTGGAAAGTATGATTCATTTGTTGGATATAACATTGCCAATGAAGAGTAGAAATGGGAAAGGTTAAAATAGAATCATGGATATTTTAACTATACAGCTCATGAATCACTAGAGAAGATTGCTAATGATCTCAGGGTACAAATAAGAATAAGGAATTTATGAATGGTAAAGGGACCAGCATCAAGATGGTTGGGGGGAAAAACGATGACATAAAGAAACGGATGACTTTTTGACCCTTTTTGTGAACATTTATCTATTACATACTAAACTTTATCATCCTTTAAGTATAGTAATTTAAACTTTTGATGTATAAAGTATGAACATATGGCATAAGAATGATAATCAGCATTATGTCTAAAAGGGGTTCATTTTGTTGAAATCTTTCTTCATGAATGTTTGGCATGGGTAGATCTTCCTACAGCCAATGAGATTGCAAAAACTGTTAGTTGAATATTAATGCTTTTTCTTTATAAATTAATAAATGTTTATAGGAAGTTCTATGTGCATTTTATGTTTTTAGGTATTTAAGCCAAGTGGAAATCAATCAAACAACTGTGAAGGACTAGCACTAAGGAATCAGTGGTATGAAAGAGAAATATTATGGCACTGTTGCAGCCAGAGACTTGGCACCAAAGTTAGAAGGGACCTATTTTAATGAATTAAAATTAGAAGCTGATAAAGTGGCTAAGTGGGAAAGCAAGCATCATAGCAATCAGTTGAGCATGCAAGGAACTATTACATGATACCTAGATTCCTGGAAGTTGTTTAAGTCAGAAAGAAGAGAAAATCTAGCATCCATTATGCTCTCTATATTTATGGGAATTTAAGAAGATAGTTAATGATTTAATGTTGTAAAAAACTATCCTTCATGAAGAAGTTGTAACTATAGGAGTCTATTTATTCATTCCTTTTAAATAATACCTTTTTTGTATCTACTGCATATTTGAATGAACACATGACTTTGTTGAGTTTCTACACTTTTGTCTAAGTTGATATGTTCTTCATTCTTCTATGGGGGCCCACGTGGAAGGTGGAGTTTACTTTAGTAATTAGGAGTTAGACTATGTTTTCTAATTTAAGTGTAGAACTGTTGTTCCTACAACCATTGGAAATAGAACTGGTTACTATTCCTCCAGCAATAAGTGCATAGATGTATGGTTAAGTAATTAGAATTCCTTCCAAGCATTTGATAGTTGTCTTTCCTTTTGATAAACTATATTTCCTTAATGGTTATTGCATTCAAAGTAGTAGTGACTTTTATCGAAAACTAGAGCATATACTTTGCAGATATCGTCTCAAGTTCACACTACTAGATTGATGTTTAATGAAGATCAACATAGTACTTTGGTAGTAAAGGATGTCCAATCTACAACTAAAGAGGTGTTATATTGGCTCAACACACCTTTTTTTTTGTTTATGAATTGTTAAATGAAGCACAAGAGAGCACTTGCTTGGGTGTTCAAGTGAGGATGGAGATGGAGTAACAAGTGTGAAGCTTGGAGGTTGCAGAGCTTACGATGTGTAGAAAAAACAAACAAAGTGGGGGAAAAGGAGGTGGGTCAGGCCTCATATAGCCCTTCCTAGCCTTGGTGGTGCAGCACAGTGTGCATCTACACAAGTGCACAGTTGTGCACCATGGCACTACCAAGGGCAGGATGCACTATCACACAACTTGTGAGGTGTGTAGGTGTGCACTTAGTTTGAATTTTTTTCCAATTTTTTCAATTTTTTTTTTAATTTTTAAATTGATCCTTTTTTGGTTATTTCAATTTTAACTCTCTAAATTTCTTAGATCCTAACTTGTGAGTCGCAAATCTAAAAATAGAAGAAAAAAGGGGGTCCCCATTCCTACTAGGGAATGGGGCATGCATTGTGGAACCACAACATGTAACACCAATGATGATTCCCCTCCATGCTTATTTAATGGTTTTGCAATAATTATAATCTTTTCAGCTACTAAATTATTTCCTTGGCCCTTCTGTCACTTCACTACAACAAGTTAATTTCAAGGTCAAATTTCACTCTGATATTCATTTATTTTACTCTGTAACCTCAACTCTATTATTGTTGGAGTTTGAACTCAAGGTTGTATCTAGGTTATGTCTACACCTTATAAAGGAAAGTTTAGTTGTTATTATCAGGATCTCTCTTTTTCTAATCTTTTCTAGATTTATCCCTTGTAAAAAAAAACTCCTCTTAGTCAATAGAAATTTCTACTATCTCATCCATTCTAAGCCAGTTGAAATTGTTGAACTTGTTATGCCTCATTTTCTTGGATGTATTTTAATGATTGCAACACCTTATATATATGTTCATTATAATTAACTAACCTACTAAGTGAACCTTTGTGTTCCTTGCATGATTATGTTATTTCTTGGCTTTTCTATGGTGTTAAGATTGAAAGAATATAGATAATGGTATGTCTTGTGAATTCTATTTGATTTTAGTGCATTTTTTACAAAGAAGTAGATCAATAATCTATTGGTGCATCACTGCTTTTTCCTTCAACATTTTAAATTTCTACTTCCTTCTCCATTTTCTTTCTAATTCATAGTTAGGTGCACTTAGATTGTGAGGAAGTTGGCATTCTCCAAAAATTCAATCTGCGATTGCAAAGTCCCACACTTTTGAGATTGTCTCCATGTTACACAAGGTTTTTTGAGAAGTATTCCCTCGGGCTAGGATGTAAAATTTTGTGTCAACACATCTCAAGGTCTAGTAATCTCTCTGATCTCATCTTTTAGTTTCATTCTAATTCTCATTCATGGAGCTCTAATATGCAAACAAATTCCTCTGTCATATCAAAATATGAGCTCCCTCTTTGATACTAATACTTATAGCTCTGATTATTAGATAGATAACGTACTCTTCCTTTGTACTTCATACTATCTCCCTTTTATCTATACTAACTGACCATAGATTCTCTCCCTCTTTGTATCTATGAATGATAACTTACATTCTCTCTTTCTTTGATAATATTGTCAAACACAGTTTACTATATACACAATTAACTCTTAGATATGTCAGTGTCAATTCTCTAAACTGGATTCTTCTTTAGTCATCTTGCTTATGACCAATTGAACATCTTGATCTTATCTCTTTAAAACTTTAGGAAGGTCCTAAAGTATGAACTTTTGCATCAATTTGTAAGTTATTCTAATCAATCCATTTGATGTAGACCCTCATCTTAACTTGGGTAGCCTTGGTTATGGGAATGATTCCCATTTTCCCTCTTAGATATTCATGTGCTTCCTTTGGTAAAGCCTTTGTGAATATATCAGCTATTTGTTCCTTTTTATTCACATACTCCAATCTTACTTCTTTGTCTTGAGCCAACTCTCTCAAGTAGTGATACTTGATTGCAATACATTTAGTCTTGGTATGCATCATTGCATTCTTATATATGTTTATAGAACTTGTGTTGTCACAAAATATAATGATGAGTTTAGTGATCTCTTCTTTCATTCCTTTCAACAATTTCTTGATCTAAACTATGCTAGAATAATTAACTATTGCAACAACGTATTCAACATCTACAATGGATTGGGAGATGCATATTTTCTTCTTGCTTGTCCAAGAAACTAATATCTTTCCTAGATAGAAAGCTCCTCCACTTGTACTCTTTCTATCATCAATATTTCTATCCTAATCTTCATCTATATACACTCTTAACTCAAACTTATCATTCTTCTTGTAGTTTAGTCCATAGTCCTCTCTTCCTTTCAAATATCTCAGTATCCTTTTTACTTCCATTATAGGGTTTTCTTTAGGATTTGTAGAAAATATTACAACTATCACAACTACCAGTGTAATATTAGGTATTTTCCAAATAACATATTACAAATTTCCAATCATTGATCTATATAGGGTTTGGTTCACATTAGAAAATTGTCATTCTTTGAGAGCTTATGTCTAGTAGCCATAGGTATTCAAACTAGTCTCGAGTCCTTCATCCCAAAGGTCTTCAAAATATCCTTGATATATTTTGATTGATTAATGTATATGCCTTTTTCATTTGATATGCTTCCAAACCAACAAAAAAAATAATTTCACCAAACATAGACATCGCAAAATTTTTCCTCATTTCATTTGCAAATGACTGACATAATGAATATTTTCCTTTGAATATGATGTCATCTAAAAATATTTCAGCTAACAATATATTGTTATCTGACTCAATCTTCAAATATAGATTACTATTTCTATCTATTCTTGCAAAACCAAGCTTTACCATATATATGCAATCTCTCATACCATGCTCTAGGAATTTTTTTCAATCCATCCAATGCTTTATGCAATATACATATTATATTCCTCTTGCTTGGATCAAAAAATCCTTCTAGTTGTTCAATGTATATCTCTTCTTCTAGTATTGCATTCAAAAATGTGGACTTGACATTGATTTGATATGCCTTGAAACATTAGTAATCAAGATATGCAAGAAGAATCAAAACTCCTAATCTTTCAACAAGGGAAAATGTCTCAGCATAGTCAATTCCTTCTTCTTGTGCATATCTTTGACAAACTAGTATTGCCTTATTTATCATGACTTCTTTTTTTTCCATTTATCTTGTTTATGAATACCCACTTGATTCTAATGTCATTCTTGCCTTTTGGTCTAGGTACTAATGTATATTTTCTTTTTCTCTATTGACTCTATCTCTTCATTCATGGCTTGAATCCAATCTTTATTTTGAAGTGCTTCCTTGACTTTTTTAGGCTAAAAATCGCATAGTAATCATGTGTCACATAGCCTTTTTCTTGTTATAACTCTTAAGTCCTTGTCTCCAATGATTTTGTCTAGTGCATGATGTCTCCTCATAGATTTTTCTAGCATAGTTCTTGTCTTATTTTTCCTTCCACTTGTTCATCAAGTTCATCTTCTATAATCACTCCAAGTAGCACTTTGTGAATCTCTTCTTAATGTTTTCTTTTCTCTATAGTCACCTTTTGATGATTGATATGCACTTTCTAATGTTTGACACCAATTTCTTGATGTTTAATACCTTGTTTCTATACCTTGGTATTAGTTGGTTGTTGTTTCTTAACATCTTTCTTCTTAGGCTCAGGTAAAGTGGTGGGATCACCTTCATCATGAATGTATATGAAGGTTTTTTAATCTTAAGGATGTTTCTTGTATTTAGCTTCATTCTTCTCTATGTATTCATCAACATTCATATTTGCACTTTCCACAATTTTATTAGTGTTAGAGTTAAAACAGTTATAATTTTTTCTCTTGGTGGAGTATTGTAAGAATATAACTTCATCACTTTTTTCATTAATTTTTCTATTTCTATTGTCTTTCAATATGTAACATTTTCTTCAAAAGGGGTAATGTTGGTACCTTTCTTGACTTGTCCTTGGTTCAATGTGTAAACTACAGTACTTATAGCTTCTCTCCAGTACTTTGGTGCAACATTATTCTCCATCATTGATGTCCTTGCACAATCCATAATTGATCTATTTCTCCTTTCAACTATACCATTATATGGAGGGGTCCTAGATGCAGACATCCATCTCTTGATTCCTCTATCATTATAGAATGTGTTGACTTCACCAAATATGAGTTCACCTCTTCAATAAGATCTCAGACACTTCAATATTTTACTTATTTCCTTTTTAGCTCTTCCTAAATTCAACTTAAACATTTGAAATGCATCAAATTTTTCTTTAAGAAACATCACACTCATCAAGCTATAGTAGTCACCAACAAATATAATAAATTATTTCTCACCATGATAGATTTTCACACCAATAGATCCTCAAAGCTCAGTTTCAACCAATTCCAAAATAACATAGAAAAGAAGTATATGTTTTCTCTTGAAAGTAAAATTTGTCATTTTACAAAATTAATATTGTTTACACATCACATTATCAGGTTTCTTCAATTTTGGTAAACCTCTCACTCTTTTCTTCTTACTAATGAGTACCAAATTGTCAAAGTTGACATGAAATAGCCTTTTATAGCGTAGCCAAATATCATCACACTATGCAAACAAACATGTATCATCATATAGGTCTAGATAGAAAAAGTTACCTCTAGTTTGATCACTATTTCCAATCATCTCTCCAGAATCATTGCAGATCATAGCCTTCTTGTGCTAAAATTTAACTTTGTAGCTTGTTATGAAAAGAATTGTTTAATTGTATATTGTCTCTAATGTTACAAAAAATGTCATATCTTTAGCAATTAGTATATGTCAAGCTTACTTGGGAAATGAAGACAATTTTCCTATTTTTTTTTAGCATTCTAGTTTTTTCCAAGTTTAGAAGACAATATCTATCGAGTTCACTTGGGCATTGAAGAGAAGTTTGCAGAAGTCAAGTGTTAACTGAGCTCACTCAACTGACAAAGGAAAGTTGGATGGAAGTAGTGTTAATCAAGATCACTCAGTTACTAAAGGAAGTTTGTGAAGATGCAGTGTTAACTGAGTTCACTTGGTTAACATAAGAAAATCATTTCAGTGTTAGTGTCTATCGAGTAGGGTTAGCTAATAAAGTATTATCTTGTTTTGGAATATTGAGTTTAATGGATTTCTTTGTTGGTTCTAGATGATTGAGGCAATGAATATTAATTACTCTAAGTTATATTTTGGTCTACTTAATGATGGATAAGGTATATGTATAAGGTCAAGTTGAGTATTTAAAGTGTGTGAGAATGTGTTGAAGATAAGAAGATTCTTAGAAGAAGTGAAGTGGAAGGATAAGAAAATTATTCTTAAGGAGTTATAAAGATATATTTGATCAAGAAGGATCAAGTATTGAAGCCAAAATTGAGATCTAAAATAAAAAAAGATTAGTTTTTATCAGAAATTAGGTCATATCATTGTTACTCTCTAACCATTCTAGCAGTGTATCAAATCTCTTAACAAAGTTGGCTTAACAACTATTTGTAAATCCTATAACAAGGTGGCATTTCTAGATTGAAGTATCTAAAGATGTCTAAAAAGGCCACTCCTAATAGGGTTATTAAATCCTCTAATAGGTTCACACCTAACATTGTGTTTTGTAACCTTTAGTAGGTTTTCTCCTAACAAGGCTCACTTCAAAAGAGTGAAAAATAATAACTAGTTGCAATTTGTGGTTTTTTCGAATCTAGTTTCCATGTTAAATCTTGGTGCCTCTTGTGTTCACGTCATTTATTTTATATGTATACAATTAAGTTAAGTAAGATTAATCATAGTTAATAATTTAAGATCTACATGTTCAATATTTTCCTAGTAATAGTTATTATTTCTGTGTTAATTGAGTTACAATAGTTTCAATAGAGTTTATATTTTGTATTAATATCTAAGGGATTTAGGATTTATTTTTTTAGTAAATGATTCACCCCTTCCCTCTCAGTTGCTCCTCTTATATTTCCAAAAATTGGTATCACAACATTTGGTGCTTGTAGAGAAGCTTTTAAGGACCTAAGCTAAAGATCAAGATGTCTTACAAAAGAAAGATCCCCAAATTGAATAGAGATAACTTTGAGGCATAGGAGGAACTTATGTTGCTACATCTAGTGACTATCACTGATAGAGGTTTTTAATATTTGAACACTACTTAAAAAGATACTACTAGAACATTAACTCTGAAACAAATTGCTGAAAAGAAAAATCATAACATTATGATGATTGGCATTGCACCCACTCTTAACTATGTTGAATTTGATGAAGTCAATGGTTGTACCACTACTAATGAAATATGGACCAAACTAAAGGATATCTATAAAGGTGATGATAATGTAATGAGAGCCAAGGAGGAAATCTTGTGAGATCAATTTGATTGGATGAAGATGAGAGAGGATGAAAACATTACAAAATATGTTAAAACAAGCAAAGGTAGTGTTAATGCAATCAAAGCCTCTAGGGGGAAATTGATGATGTCATAGTTATAAGAAAGGTACTTAGAACCTTTCTTCCTATCTGTGCAATTAGAGTGTTAGCTATTCAGGAAATGAGATGTGATCCTAATAACAAGATAACTCTCGATGCTCTTGTAGGAAGATTGAAAGCATTTGAGCTGGACCACTATGAAAATTATGTTCTTATAGTAGTGATAATGATGAAATGGTTTACATTTCTATAAAAGATGACTATGATGATGAAGATGATAAGATGTCACTTATTTATTATGTCAGTAAGAATGATACATAAATTATTGATAATGTTTGTTCTCACTATATGCTTAGTGATAAAACAAATTTTAAACATATGCAACACTATGATGATTGAAGTGTAAGATTTGGAAAAAATGAACCATGTTGCATAAAAGGAAAAGGTTGTATTTCACTAGCCAATGAACTTAGATTTGACAATGCTTATTGGGTTGAAGGACTAAATCATAATCTACTAAGTGTGGCATATATGAATAAAATTCAACTCAAGGTAGAATTCATGAATGGGAAGGCCAAGCTACTAGATGGAAAAAGGAATCTAGTTGGGTCTAGTAACCAAACAAAAGGTAACTTATTCTACCTATCTCTTAGTGAAAGTTCATGTTTCATTGCTTAAGTAGAAGAAAGTTGGTTACCACATAAGAGGTTGTGTCATGTGAACATTGATTACTTGATCAAGATAAGAAGAAAAAAAGAGTGAGAGATACTCCTAGTTTGATGAAACCTGATATGGGCCTATGCAAAAATTATCAATTTAGTAAGATGGGCAAGACAAGTTTCAAGAGAAAGAACTATCATTCTAAAGAAGTCTTGGAGTTGGTTCATATAGACCTTTGTGGACCTATTGGCATAGAAAGATATAGTGGAGATAAATATTTAATTTTATTTGTTGATGATTATTCTAGAATGATGACAATAATGTATCTGAAAGATAATTTTTAAGTCTTTCAAAAGTTTAAGTGGTATCCAGCTAGAGTTGAGAAAGAAACTGGAAACAAGTTGACGTGTTTGAGGTTAGATAGTGGAGGTGAATTCATTTCTAATGAATTAAATGAATTCTACAATGAGAAAGAAATCAAAAGACAAGTATCAGCCCCTGGTACACTACAATAGAATGGTATAGCAAAAAGAAGGAATAGATCAATCATGGATTGTGCAAGAAACCTAATGATAGAAAAGAATGTTGCAATCAAATACTAGAAGTAATCAGACTGCAATTGATAAAATAGAGTATAGCTCAAGAAAGACTCAAATCAGACTCCTTATGGACTATAGTATGGCTACAAACCTAATGTAAGTTACTTTAAAGAATTTGGTAGCAAATGTTATATCTTGAAGGAGACTAGAAAAGAAAAAATTTGATGTCAAATTTGATGAAGGCATATTTCTAGGATTCTCTAGCAGAAGTAAAGCATACAATGTTTGAATCTAACTACTCACAAGATCATAGAAATTGCACATGTGAGAATTGATGAGTTTTTAGAAAAGAGTGAAGAAGAGAGAAGCAAAGAACCTGAAGACTACAATAAGTTTGTTTACGTTGAACTTGATAAATTGCCTAATCTAATTGGAAGTCAGAAGACTTCACCTCCTAAATCCCCAAAATATCTAGAAGCAATTGAGTTATAGCTAGAGCAACCCAAGTCATAGTCTTAAGGACTCAAGTCACTATTAGAAGTTACTAAGTTGTAGCAAGTGTAACCCGAGTCTAAAGGACGCAAGTTGCAGATAGTAGGACCTGAGCATGATGTAGAAAATAATGGTGAGACGAGTGAAACAATTTGAAAATCCAAAGTACCTATGTTAGAAAGATATATTTGAAGGTACCATACACGTGATCAGGTCATTAGAGCCAAGTCAAATGGTACAATGACAAGGAATAAATTGAAAGGTACATGTTGTCTTACTAAATTTGAACTTATAATAGTTAAAGATGCTTTGGATAATGAAATTTGGATTGAAGTAATGAATGAGGATATAGAAAATATAGAAATGAATAAGACCTAGACTTAAGGATAAGAATATAATTGGCACAATGTGGGTTTTTAGAAACAAGCTAAATGAATATGGAGAAGTTTCAAGAAATAAAGCAAGGTTAGTATGCAAAGGTTATTCTTAAGAGGAATGTATTGATTATGGTGAAACTTTTTCTCTTGTTGTAAGATTAGAAGGTGCTAGGAATCTACTTGCCTATTTTACATATAAAGGATTTAAAGCATATCAGATGGATATGAAATATGCATTCTTGAATGGAATTCTAGAAGAAGAAGTCTACAACAAAAAACCTGAAGGTTTTGTAGACCCCAGCAAAAGGGATATAGTTTGTAAACTACAAAAAGCATTGTATGGTCTCAAACAAGCCACCAAATCTTGGTATGAAAGAATTCATAACTATTTGATGAAGATTGGTTTTCAAAGGAAAAATAATAATATTAGTCTTTACATCAAAGAAGGACCGAACAAGAAGATTGTGTTTGCAAAGATCTTTGTGGATGATACAATGTTTATTGGAAATGATGATTTGTGCAAATATTTTTTAGAAAAAATGAGTAAGGAATTTGAGATGTTGATATTTGGTGAAATCAAATTCTTTGTTGGATTTAAGATTCAATAGAAGAAAGATGGTATGTACATTATGCAATCTAATTATATCAAGGAGATACTGAAGAATTTTGGAATGGAGGATTCAAGACTAGCTTGAACACCTATGTCTACTAAACATAAGCTTTCCACAAATGATGATTCCAAGGAGGTAGATTAGACCATATACATGTCAATGATTGAAAAACTATAATATGTAGTACAAACAAGGTCTAATATTGCTCTTGCAGTTGGTATGGTGGCAATATTTTTAGCTACTCCTAAAGAAAATCATATTATGGCAATTAAGAGAATCATGAGGTATCTGAAGCGTACTGAAGATTATGGATTATGGTACAAGAATGGAGGAAACTATGATGTGAAAGCTTTCACTGATGCTGATTGGATATGAAGTGTTGATGACAAGAAGAGAACTAGTGGTGGATTGTTATTTCTAGGTAAAAGACTAGTCTCTTGGACAAGTAAGAAGAAGAATTGCATTTCTCAATTTATAGCAAAGGCAGAATATTTTTTTGCAATAGTTAATTGTTCTAATGTTGTTTGGTTCTAGTAACTATTGGTAGCTATGAAGGTAGAAATAAAGGATCCATTAGTTATCTTCTTTGATAACACAAGTGCAACCAATATATCAAAGAATCCAGTGATGCATATCAAGACCAAACACATTGCAATAAAATATCATTTTTTGAGAGAATTGGTGTAAGACAAAGAGGTGAGATTGTAATATGTAAATACTAAAGAAAAAATTGTAGACATATTCACCAAGTCATTACCTAAGGGTACATTTTTGTATCTAAGAGGTAAGCTTGGGGTTATTCCCCTATTTGAAGCTCGCAAAATGAAGTTTAATGATGCATCAACTAGTGCATGTTGGCGATCAGTCAAGTTGTTCTATGCCCTTAATATTGGTGTATATATTGCTATGAATAGTCAACTTGTGGCTATCTTAATCCTTAATTAAGTCATGTTATCATTATTATATTATTATTTAGCTAGGTAGGTCAACCTAGGTGTTATGTAGGGTTGTGTCTATTCAACCTAAGCATAAATAGGTATATATAGGAGGTCGTGAGTCTTATTTCAACATCATGTTGTGAAGTGTTTTCTCATTGGAGATATTTGGAGGCTTCCCCCTCAAAGTGGCCTATTACTCTTAGTTATTATCACTTATCTTTATAATATTTCATATGATTTCTTCTATTGTGCAAGTTATTTCATTATAAGTGGTATCAAAGCATGATCTTGGCACCATAGAGGCAAGCTTTTTTCTCAACATTGGAGTGATTTTGGAAAGAGCATAACTTTCAAATTTGAGCAATTTTTTCCAAGATTTTTAAAGTGTTTTTGAAGACCATATTAAAGAAGATATAGTTCAAAATTTAGAGTAATTGGAGAAAATTTGAGAATTTTTTTGTAGAATTACTATTTCCACACAATTTATTGAGATCTTCATATCTCTCACATCTTACCAAATTGAAGTATAACTTGTAGTAGGTTTTTGAATACATAGTAGAGGAGCCTAATTTTCAAATCTTGGAGAAATTGAAAGAAAAAAAAAGAAACATACATTTTATATGTGTGTTTTATTTCAAAAATATTGGTTTCCATCATGACGGGGCCTTCAACAATAGGCAAAAGGAATGCTAACACACTGGGAAGATGCTCTGATTAAGATTGGGAAGAAACAGAGGATAGTAATCCCAATGAGGAACCTAGTAAGTTCAAAGAAGAGGTTAAGAGGGATATGTGTGACCTACGAGGAGATATATCAGATATACAAAGCATGTTAAGCACCTATATGAATGAAACAGGAAGGAACTCTTAAGCAATCAAGGTGTAACCATCAAGCTAACTAATAATGACACAAGTTTGATTAATCCTATAGGATACAAGATTTTTTTTCCAAAGGTAAATATGTATAAATTTGATGGAAAGGATCCTCTAATATAGATAAATTAAATGGAGAATTTTTTTGAGGTACATCAAATCCCATATGGACAAAAGGTCACAATGGCTTCCTTATATCTAGAACCAAATCAATTCATTTGGTATCATTGGCTTTGTATACATAGGAGGAAAATGGGTCTCACTGTATCATGGTCATTTTTTATAGAAGAACTCCAAGCGCAATATAGCAATAGTGTGATAGAAAACTTCTTTAGCCAACTTGATAAGCTTCAACAAGTAGAATCAGTTAAGGATTATATTCAAAAAATTTAATATCTGTCCTTAAGAGTGGATAGAGTTATAGAGGAGAACTTGAATGATTTATTCTTGGGTGTTCTCAAGGATCACATTCAACATGAGGTACACATGTTTTTTCCCAGTTTAGTAAATGAGTCTTTTATATTGGCATGTAGAGTAAAGGAGAAGTTCTTGATTCTTGGAAAGCAAGGAGCTAATGTGACAAGAGAGGGAGGATATTAACTACCTTCTCTTCATTAACCTACTAGGTTGATTCCACAAAAAATTAAGGAGAAAAGATCAAAAGGGTTGTGTTTCAATTGTGATAGCAAATATAGTCGAGGACATAAATGTAGTGAAAATAAATTTTTCTATATTGAAGGTCCAAGTGAGGAAGAAGAGAATAAGCCCATATAAAAGGAGGATAGGGAGTCAAGTGAATAATCACATGATTCTCAACCAATCATTTCCTATCATGCACTTTTAGGTTTTATTGCACCACAAACTCTTAAGGTAGTGGGTTTATTAAAGAAGCAAAAAGTAACAGTGCTGATCGACTTAGGTAGTACTCATAATTTCATCAACAAAAAGATGACAACTCTTTTAAATTTTTGTATATATAAAGCCTCATGTTTTTAGGTTTTCATTATAGATGGGGGCATAGTTAGTTGTTCAAGGTAGTGTCATAGTATTAAATTATTCATGGGTGATTATCAACTTGATACTTCAATGTATGCAATATCCATAGGTACAATGGATATGTTTTGGGAGTACAATGGATTACTACATTGGGAACAATTGAGATGAACTTCCAAGAACTATTCATGCAATTTCTATCAGAAGGAAAGGTAGTGGAGCTAAGGGGATTGAAGGAAAAATCCCCACAAATGGTAAGCTCTCATCAAATGAAAAAGCTTCTTAAGAAAGATGCAGATGGATTTGTGGCCCAGCTATGTTCATTAGAAGTCTCTCAATATAATGCTCTTACTCATCCAAATTTACAAGAAATAATTGATTGTCATGCAGTGATCCTTGGAGATATGCATAAAGGAATTCCTCCTAAGAGGGATCATGACCATGCCATAAAAGTAGTTGATGATCTTCTAGATGAGTTAAATGGAGTGATGTATTTTACCGAATAGATCTTAGATTAAGGAGGAAGATATGTGTAAGACAACTTTTCATGAAGGTCATTATGAATTTTTGGTGATGTAATTTGGTCTTACCAATGCAAATATCTACATTCCAAAGTTTGATGAATTCCATTTTTAAGAAGTACTTGAGAAAGTTAGTGTTAGTGTTTTTTGATGATATATTAATTTATAGCAAGACTTGGGAAGAAAATTTGTATCATGTAGATCAAGCATTACAATTACTTGAAGATCATCAACTCTATGCTAAGCCATCCAAGTATGCTTTTGGTATTTTTGGTATTAAGGAGGTGGAGTATTTGGGACACATTTTTTCATATGGAGTAAATGTGGACCCTCACAAAATTAAGGCTATCATAGAATCACCTATTCCAAAAAATATTAACAAGCTAAGGGGTTTCTTGGGATTGACAGGATACAATAGAATATTTGTGAAGAATTATGGTCATATAGCAGCACCCCTTACCACTCTATTGAAGAATGATTATTTTCATTGGAATGAATCTGCTAATGTATCATTTGAGAAATTGAAGAAGGCCATGTATACAACTCTAGTGCTTGCCACTCTAGACTTCACCAAGGAATAGATTGTGGAATGTGATGCTTTTGGAAATGGGATAGGAGAATTTATCATGCAATAAGGTCAACTAATTTATTTTAAGAGTCATCAATTAAAAGGTAAAAATCAACTCAACCTTATTTATGAGAAGGAAATGCTAGCAATACTTCATGCAGTTAAAAATGGAGCCCTTATTTAATGGGTCGACACTTCAAGGTTAAGATAGATCATGATAGCCTAAAATATTTTTTGGAACAATGACTTTAGTTAGAAGAGAAAAAAAATGGGTCACTAAGATGTTGGGATGTGACCTTGAAATTGTGTATAAGAAAGGGAAGGAAAATATTGCAGCCGATGCACTTTCTAGGAAGGATGAAAAGAATGAAGCCTTATTATGTACCCTTTCAATATTACATGAAAATTGAGTGGTAGAAGGCAAAGAAGAGTGGAAAAATGATGTTGCAACAAGTAATCTCATCCAACAAATAAAATGTAACCTTAGTAGTTCAGATAAGTTTTGTTTAAAGGGGGATATTCTTTGGCATAAAGAGTGTTTGTATCTTTGCAAGAATTCCACTCTTAAACACAAGTTTCTCAAAGAACTACATGAGTCCCCAATTGGTGGTCATTCAGGATTTTTGAAGACATATCATTGGGTCAAGCAAGATTTTTTTTTGGAAGGGCTAAATGGTGATGTTGAAAAATTTGTGGCTAAATATTTGGTTTGTCAAAGAAATAAGGGGGAAACAATTAAGACACTAGGTCTCTTGCAACCTATATCTATTCCTAGCCAATGTTGGGAGGAGGTATCCATGGACTTCATCATAGGGCTTCCCAAATCTAAAGGTCATAATTTCATAATGGTAGTAGTTGATCGCCTCATTAAATATGCACATTTCATTGCATTATCACATCCTTCTATAGAAAATACAATGGCAAACATTTTCTTGGAGAATATCCAAAAGCTACATGGTACACCTAAGGTTATTATTAGTAATCATGACCCTATCTTTACTAGTCACTTTTGGAAAGATTTATTCTCATGTAGAATGGTGGTACAATACTTCCTTTCATAGCTCATCAAAAATGTCTCCATTTTTTGCACTTTATGGATATCATCCTCCTTCCATCACATCATCATTAAAGGTGTCACCAAGATTTTAGGTAGTAGAGGACCACTTGCTTCATCAACAACAGGTGCTTTTAGGACTAAATGAGAACTTAGCTATGGCACAAAATTGAATGAACCAACAAACTGACAAAATCATAGTGAAATAAATTTTGAAGTTGGGGACTAGGTCTTCTTGATATTGCAGCCTTATAAACAAATCTCAATGAAGAAAAAAAAAAAAAAAGAATAATAAGTTGTCTCCAAGATATTATGGACCATACCAAATCATTCAAAAGATTGGTAGTGTTTCCTAAAAGCTTGAGTTTCCACCAACAAAAAAGATACATCCAGTCTTTTATGTTTCTTGTTTGAAGAAGGTGATTGGGCAGAATATTCCTACTCAAACAGTACTACCAGAACTTGATGAAGAAGGAAGAATAATTTTGGGACTAGAGTGCATTCTTCAAACATGTACGAAGAAGCTAAGAAACAAAACCTTGACTCATTATCTCAATCAATGGAAGAACTTACTAGTTGAAGAGGCCACATGGGAGGATGAGGAGTTCATTCAAAAAAATCCACACTTGGTTAGCATTAAGGATAATGGTTGTTTCAAGAGAGGGGGCATGCTACACCCTTAATATTAGTGTATATAGGGTTATGAATAGTCAACTTGTGACTATCTTAATCCTTAATTAAGTCATATTATCATTATTATATTATTATTCAGGTAGGTAGGTTGGCCTAGGTGTTATGTAGGGTTGTGTCTATTCAACCTAAGCATAATTAGGTATATATAGGAGGTCTTGAGTCTAATTTCAACATCATATTGTGAAGTGTATTCTCATTGGAGATATTTGGATGTTGCCCCCTTGAAATGGCCTATTACTATTAGCTATTACCAAGTATTTTTATAATATTTCGTATTATTTCTTCTATTATGCAAGTTATTTCATTGCAAGTTGATGCAGTAATGAAATGGCAGATTGTACATAAGGTACATTTGAATTCATTGAATATTTTCTTTGGCATAAGATGTTAAAGAGGGAGAGTTTTCTTTCATATCACAAAAAATTTGTAAAGAGGGAGAGTTTGTTGTCATATCTAAGAATTTTTTTTTGAAAATGTCAAAGAGGGATAACTTGGTTTGATATCAAAGAAGGGGAGTTTTCTATTAGAAGAAGATGTTAAAGAAAGAGTAAAATTGAAGTGTTTGTTGATAGAGGGAGAAACTAAATTTAGAGGGAGTTCACATTGATAGAGGGAGTTCTCATGGATGAGAATTAGAATGAAACTAAGAATATTATCCTTACTATTATTGTGCTCTAAAATTTCATGGGATTATGACATGTTGTGTTGCCATCAATGCCAAAGAGGCAGATTGTTGCAAACAATTGGTTAATTGTATATTATCTTTGATGTTACATAAAATTTAATATCTTTACCAGTCAATGTATGTCAAGCTCACTTGGGAAATGAAGACAATTTCCTATGTCTATTGGGCATTCCAATGTTTGCCAAGTTTAGAAGACAATGTCTACTGAGTTTACTCGGGCATCAAAGAGAAGTTCACATAAGTTGAGTGATAACCAAGCTCACTTGGCTAACAAAGGAAATTTGGATGGAACCATTATTAATTGAGCTCACTCAATTACCAAAGGAAGTTTGTGAAGATGTAGTGTTAACTGAGTTCACTTGGTTAACACAGGAAGATAATTTTAGTGTTAGTGTCTACCGAGCAGGGTCAGCTAACAAAGGATTTTCTTATTTTAGCATACTAATTTTAATGGATTTCTTCGTTGGTTCTGGCTGACTAAAGAGATGAATATTTATTATTCTAAGTTGTATTCAAGAAGACATGATAATGGATAAGGTATAAGTATAATGTCAATTTGAAGATTGAAAATGTGTGAGAATGGGCGGAAGGTAAGAAGATGCTTAGAAGAAGCAAAATGGAAGGATAAGCATAATATCCTTTAGGAGCTACAAAGATAAATTCAATCAAGAAGGATCAAGTAATGAAGCCAAAATTGAGATCTAAAATCAACAAAGATAAGTTTGCATTAGCAATCAGGTCATATCATTGTTACTCTCTAACAATTATAGTAGTGTATCAAATATCCTAATAGAGTTCGCTTAACAACTATTTGTAAATCCTCTAACAAGGTGACATTTCTAGATTGAAGTATCTAAAGACCTATAAAAAGGCCACTCCTAATAGGGTGATTAAATCCTTTATCTAGGTCACACCTAACAGTGTGTTTTGTAACCTTAAACAGGGTTCTCTCCTAACAGGGCTCACTTTAGAAAAGTAAAAAATAGGAACTAGTTGCAACTGGTGGTTTTCCCAAATTGGGTTTGCACATTTAATCTTGGTGTCTCTTGTGTTCATGTCATTTATTTTATATGTATGCAACTAGGTTAAGTAAGGTTAATCAAATTTAATATCTTAAGATTTGCATGTTCAGTATTTGTTGAGTAACAGTTGTTATTTCTATGTGTTAATGGAGTTACAATAGTTTCAGTAGAGTTTATATTTTGTATTGATATCTAAGGGATTTGTGATTTATTTTTGTAGTAACTGATTCACCACTCTCCTCTCAGTTACTCCTCTTATATTTCCAACAACCTAAGCTATTCAACTTAGCCAAACTCAACAAACTCTAGTTAAGTCCATCAACCCAATAAGCATTATTACATCTTATCTTATCAGTCAATTTTATTGATCCTTTACCTTTTACAAGACATGGTACATTATTATCAAACTTAACACCACCTCCTTTATAATGTTCAAGGTTTTCAAGCTAACTTTTATCACTAGTCATGTGATGAGAGCAACCAGTTTTAATTATTCATCTGTCACTTATACTCACATATGAAATAAGTGTAATTTTTTATCTAAAAATAAAAGTCATATTTCAAAGCAACATAAATAAATTCTTCATCATTGCTATCAGAATCACTATCAATATTTTTATCAATAATGTAACAAGACTTATTACATTTCCCTTGTAGTCTTTGTATTCCTTGTTGTCTTTTATATCTCTCCTTCCTTTGAGCT
Organism: Cupressus sempervirens; assembly: GCA_028749045.1. Taxonomy (NCBI): domain Eukaryota; kingdom Viridiplantae; phylum Streptophyta; class Pinopsida; order Cupressales; family Cupressaceae; genus Cupressus; species Cupressus sempervirens. Next base: position 170,147,549 of record CM053786.1, on the reverse strand, counting down.
TGTTTTCTTTCCTCTCATCCTTGGCATCCCTGTCAGGAAATCTTGCAACAATATGACCAACTTTATTGTATGAAAAATAGATTATAGGAAGTTTACCTTTGAATTTTTTTTTGCCTCTAGTTAGTCTCCTAGCCATCAGTGCTTCAAGATCCTCAAGATCATCACTAGATGATTCACTCTCACTTTCCTTATACTTTCTTTTCTTCTGCTTAGACTTAAAAGAAGAGTCAATAGTAGGTTAGTAAAATTATCAAAATTTGACAATTCAGAACCATCAAGACTACCAACTAGACTATCCAAAGTTAGATCATTACTAGGAGAGCATATCAATTCTTGTATTGTAGAAAATCTAATAGCATAAATATGAAAAAAGATTATCAATACCTTGTTGATCATAGTATCATCACTAATATGTCTGGTAGGACCTTTGATTATACTTACAACTTCTTTGATTCTTCCAACATATTGAGAAATGCTCTCATCTTCCATCATCTTCATGTCATCAAACTTTCCTCTCAAGCTTTCTAATTTGGCTCTCAGTAATTTATGTCTCCTCCATGAATTTTTGCCAACTTATCCCATATCTTCTTTGTGTTTATGCAATCCTTTCTTTCATCAAATTTTGTGTACCTTAGGGAAGATACAATCTCCAACATTACATGATTATGCTATGTTGTTCTCTTTTATCTACTGAGATGTCATAGATAAAGGAACTACCATATATTCATTCTCCAAGTAGAATAATTTTGAGTCTCAATTTCCATTAATGAGAAGCTTCATCAAACTTTTCCATGCACGGAAGTTTTCATTGTTCAATTTTTTAGCATGAATATTGATGATACTACTTTGGGGGAGTATCCTAAGCATTGGAGAGCACTAACATGTTGCATTCATGACTGTGTTTTTCATTGATTTCAACATAGTAGTAAGTCTATGAAGATTGGTAGAGTAGCAAATAAAGGTCTTACTTTTATGGACAAGGTTTTTCTTGTATAGTGATGCAAATTCAAGGATATGCTCTACTATATGTCTTGATGATGTGGTTGACTGTGTGTGATGTAAGTCAACACTGTATGGAAGATATGTTTGATTTACAAAGAGTAGTAAAAAAATAAAGTATTACGAAAGCAGTTCCTAATGTTTGTTCACTATCTTACATCTGAAATGCAATGAAGAGATGCATAGTCAGCTGGTGAAAGATGACATTCGATTGGTGATGCCAGCATGTGTCAACACCATCATGTTCACCTTTTCCATGTCCACTTTCAAAGAAACTCCATACATGTGGTATGTTCTCATCATAATGATATCAACAAATTGTAGAAAATGGTCAAGATGATTTGAATTGTGGAGCACACCCATCTGAGAAAACATAATGTGTATCAATACGTATGCCTCTTTCTTTGATATATGTAAAAAAAAATTTGGAACAATGTTCTACATAATGAATATCATGTTCTTTATCATCACTTTAAATGAAGAAGTGATATTCTTTTTTGATGACTCATACTTCAATTGTACTTTGAATACCATCCAAATATAATATTACATGATGATAGCACACTTGTAACATCATAGTAACCTGATCTAAAAAATAGCAACTTGATTGAATAGCTTTTTGATGAATAAATGAATAGTTTTATGTAAAGTCAACAACTGATAAAATGGTTCCAAGTGGGAAGTTATCTTCAAGTGTTTGAAATTTTTGTGCTTGCCACTTTGAAAAATATGCATGAGGAACATATGGTTGTATCAAACTTTTAAATTTGTCCATAAATGCTCCAACAGTCATCTCCTCTTCAACATATTCTAATCTTTTCAATCCTTTCCTAGATTTAGTTTGATTTGTTACATACTTGTAACCCTTGCAAGTTATCATTTTTGTGACATAAATATCTTCATTATTCAAAGGAAAAAGACCCCAATTAGAACACATGTCCCTTATTTTCTATAGAGAAGATGAGGTGGATAGTGAAAAGGTTTCTTAGATGACTGAAGAAATGGTAGATTTTGTGGTAGTAGTTGCTAGTAAAAACAAAAATAAATTTCTAGAGTTAAATGCTATATTTGAAAAGGTTCTAGAATATTATGAAGAAAGAGGAAATAAAATACACTAGCTAGAATGAACAATTTCTCAGATGGAGAAACAATTGGGAAAAAGGAAAGTAGGAGAGGGGTCTAGTAAGCCAATAATTACTTATCATCCTTGTCCTCCAATTGCACCTTTCAATACATCTCCCCTTGTAGAAATGCTAGTTACCCCATAGGAACCCCAATTCTATATAGCTAAAGAGTTTGAGGAAGAAAAGAACAAATTATGGGTCATGTGTGTGGAATTAGATGTGTAATATGAAGATTTTAAAATAAGAAATACTATTATATATCTGGTGGATATGATTAATTGGCTTGTATTTTATGCAAAATTGTTAAAAATAATGTATATATGGAATGAGTTGAATAGTAATGAGGCCACATTGAATCCCATTGTTAAAAAATGGAATAATAGGGATAGTGATATCTCTATTTTATTCTGCTCAATCAATAGTTTCTCTTGTGAACAAGTGGAAAAAATATTTGAAATGGCTAATGGCATCTCTGATTTTGACAATAAGAGAATTGTGATGCAAAGAAGAATTAAAACTTATTTTTCAAGATATCTTGGTGAAAGCTTTGGGTTGTTCCCTCATGCACTAAAGAATATGGATAAGATGAAAGACAAAGAAGAATGGGCCAAGGAATTGAATGATCAATCCTTATAAAGAGAGATCAATCCTTATAAAAGGAGATCAAAAGCCTAAAAAGAATCTAACCTATGTTGCATGATAATAATTAATAAAATAATTAATTATTAGATGCCTAAATTTTAGCTTAAGTAGAATAGAGTTAATTAGGAAATAACTAATTACTCTAGTAGTATTGATCTTTGATCTATCTTACCTTTTCTCTATAATCAATTGGTTCAATTTACATTCAAATTGCACATTTAAAGTTTATTAACATTGCATGAAATAGGACTTTCTTGTATACTCCCTTAGTATAATTTATATTTAGTAATGGCATCCCATCATCTTATTTTGAAATTTATAATCTAACTTGAGTTATATTGAGGGTAATGTTTGGAAGTCCCGCTTTCTCTTAAATTGAATGGCTTAGGGTGAATTTTCTTAACTAATGAGGTCATTGCTTCCATTTCCCCATTAAACATAAAGAAACTCAAAATTTATGATCAACAATGTGTGACCTACAAACTTTGTCTACATATTCCTCTAATGCAATTGATTTGACCAACACAATCATCTATTTTTTCACATAAAATAGATGAGATGAACTCACTTCATCTACTAGGAGGGCCATTTTTATAACCAAAAGTTTCTTAGATAAATTTTCAATAAAATTGATAATAGAGATCAAATTCAATATGATAATGATAGCAACAAGTTTCAAACACTTTGTTTCTCCTAACATAATATGGCTTCAATCTTTCAAATAATGTCTCCCCAATCTTTATATCAAGGTTTGAACTACAAAATGAGACATACATTTCATGTTGTGTTATGGCCAACCAATGTTTTTTATGATGTTCATAAAGGTTAGGTCTAACCCTATGTTTGATAAAATCTCTAGTATTTGATGAAGGATAGGTATTATCCTTGCAAAATGATATTACCAAATTTTTGATTCTATCATCAATCATATCATAACGAGAACCTCTACACATAATTTCTCAATTTCCTTCGAAAGTGCTATCATCCAAAACCATTCTCCTCTTAATATATTTTATATCATTTTTCTACTAAAACCAATACGTGATGAAATTGAAGATATTTGTCTATTCTAGGGTATACTACTACCAAGAATAGATTGCAACATTACTCTTCTTGTAGTGCTCTTATCTTTACTTTGAGTTTTCTTCCCTATAGAGCTCAAACCTTTCTTAACATTTTCAATAATATCAAGTAGATTTGTATGTTAGAAATTTTTTTCATTTTTGATGTTGTATCTACACTTGGCAATTTTAATGACTCTTCAAAGATTTTTTGTAAAAGAACACAAGCAAGTACTTGATTTTTTTGAAGTGTTTCGAAAACATCAAATTTACTTGCTATATCTTTTACTATTTTATTCATACCTCTTTTTTTGGAAAGACTTAATGATTTAATATCAACAAGTGATTTCAATTTATTTACATCCATTGTAAGTTAATGATCTAAATTTTTATGACTGATATTTTTCTTTACACTTGTGACTAGTCTTAGTCATTCAGCCATACCAATTTGAGAAACTAATCCTAACCCTTCTCCAAGTTCCATTGGTTCATGTCCCAGATTGTTATGTCCTAGATTGTCATGACTCAAATCTTCTTCAACATGAATTTTCTCATCTTGTGATTTCTTATTAAGACCTACATGCATATAAATGAATAAATTTAGAAAATTAATTATAAAACTAGAAATACACATGTCCATATGAATTTACACATGTACACACCTTCTCTTCTTTTGTGATATTTTGCTAATATTTTCTCATGATTTCTCTAGTTTGCATTAGTTGATCTATTCCTTGTAGATTTACTTTGTCTTCCTTGTTGTCATCCCATCTTTGGTTTTCAAAAATTATCATTTTTTTTGAATTGTCAAGTTAGTCTTCAAAAAACTAACAAAATGTTTCAAATTGTCTCAAGTTTTCTTCCTTTTTTTTCAAAACAACAAATTCCTTGTAAGACTTTTGTGTATTGATTACAAAATGAATCTAAATATTTTTCTATATCAAAAAAAATAGTTTCAAACTTTTTATTTTGGGCCGACAAGGGGCTTCGAGTGAATCCCCTAGAACCCAAAATAACTACCAAGGGGCTTCGTTTGAAGCCCCTTGGTACCCAAAATTCTTGGCAAGGGGCTTCCTTTGAAGCTCCATGACACCTACCAAATGGCTTCAAATGAAGCCCCTTGTGGCCATGGAGCTTTAGTTGAAATCCCTTGGCCTTAAAAGTGTTGACCAAGGGGCTTTGACCAAAGCCCCATGGCTACATAGGGTTCTTTGCTCGAAGCCCCCTAGTCCTTCCCACAAGGGCATTCTTGGTGGCCAAGAAGCAACCTAGGGGGCATTGAACAAAGCCCCTCCTTAAAAGTGCTAAACCACCCAACTGGATTTGTTTGAAGCCTCTCTGCATGAAAACCCAAAAATGGGCTTAGAATGAAGTCACCTTCACCTGAAGCCGCCAAAAATGGAAATTTCTTAGTTTATACTAAATTTCTATCAAATTTTCTTATTTTGATGGCTCAAGAAAGGGCCAAATAAGTTTAAACTCTAAAACTAACTTTGGAAATGTCTTTTCCTTCCAATAAGCTTTCCAATGAATATATTTTTAGCATTTATTGTGATTATTGTGATGTTTTATTTTTAATTTTATTAAATATAAGTTTTTTTTATCATTTTAGAACCTCCATTCGAAGCCTTGGGAAAAATATAATAGTACAAAATAATTTTTTTTAAAAATATTATCATCAAAGCTATGTGTATTAGCTTTCTAGTAAGTCAAGAAAAATTATATTTCTATATATACAAATCAAGTTATATTGATCAAAAGGAACCTATGTCTAAATTATCGTTAGTGTCACTTTATCATTAAATAAAACATATCATTTTTTATGAAATTGAACAAAACCAAAAAAGAATCTACTTATTGATGTTACTATTCTAGCCCAAAAAGAAGTTTGTAATTATCCTATTTAAAAAAAAGTTATGTTGATCAAAACACCTATCACTTTTTGAAAATATTAATTTTTCTATAAAACACTTCTGAGAGGAGATAAAAAAGGACTTCACATGAAATTATTTAAAAAAATTAAAATAGTGTTAGAAACTAGATAGAAAATGCTAAAAATCACTTGTTTACATCATTATCAAATTCTTTATGGTTTTATTGTAATATGCATTTGAAAATCAAGTTTTTGTTAAAAACATCTACTTCACTATCAAAGCTGGCCAAAAATTGGGAACCATTACCATGGCCTTACCAAAACTTTTATTTGATTGTACAAGATTATATTCTATTTACATCAACAATTGAATTGTTTGCATTATGACTTATTTGTTTGATATTGCATGATTAGATGAGTGAGTTAAATATCTTTATATACAAGGACATACAAATATATTACACAAACTCGTGTTTAGTAAGATATAAGTGGGGAGAGTAAATGTAATGCCTCTTATATTTTCATTATGTCATAATTTATTTTGATCCAAATTAGACTTTGTTCATGATTTTGGTTGATCCTACAATGGTGGGTTACTTATACACCCAGGAGGAAAAATGAAAATGCCAAGAGGTCTTTGGCAAGGGTCTTCATCAAAACACACATGTTCAAACAAAAAAGCAGACCCCTTTCATTCGAATAGCGGTGTTCAATAAAACATATGATGTAATAGGTATTTGAGTGAAGGCCTCAAAAGTTGTAAATTTATCAATACTCTAATGGGTTCATTCATATAACTACTTTGAAAGAATCCATATTATTGTTTTTTAATAAAAAAGCATATGTGTCTGAGATGACAACTATTTTATCAAATCTCACTTGGCAGTCTTGGTTCTATAGGGTGTGTGAGTGAATTGTCATAGTAAAATTAAGTTGAAAAAGCTAGTAAGCATAATACATCGCTCACAAATTCAACTTGATTTTACTAGGTGTACAAAATAATTATTTTTATTGATCAAAGTTACTTTTTTTTTTGTTTCTTTTTAAAAAAAAAAATTCATCAACTTTTCTAATTTATTTAGGTAATTATATGTATGTTAGTTTTAAAGGAAATGGTAAGTTAAGAAATAAATGCAACAATGCAATCCAAAATTTCAAAGTACTAGATTAGAGAAACATCAAGAAAGGACATAAAAACTTGGCATAAAATACAAAATAAGTATGCAAACCTCAATACAATCCCATGAAACCTCCTTGTTGTAGATATCATTTTTCCAATTATTATGTTTGATATGTGGACTCACAATCTTATTAAAGATTCAAGATTTTGATTCAATTTGGCATGGTAACTTTGTATGTAATAGTTGGTACTGAAATTATAAATAGGTCCTTAACTAAAGGCTTGCAAATGGGAAAATTGATGGTGGAGATGGAAGAAAAATAGAGGGTGAAGATGCACTCAAAAAAGATCATATGGATTGTCCTTTCTCAAACTCATGGAATGTTGACAAGTGTCAACATGAGAGATCCTAACAGGACTTAAGGGAATGGATTATATTTTCCATAAAGATAGTTCTTATCTCATACCCCAAAGGACATGTTGGAAAACATGAGAAAATTTTGGAAGTGAGAAAATGCTATTGATTATGAGAAGGAATTTAAATTTAAACTTAATAGTTTAAGTGTGAAAGACTTGTGTGGAGCCTTACACACTTAGGCAAGGAGTATTTATGAATGCAAAGCTTATGGGCTGACTTTGGAAGCTAACCTCTTTAATTAAGAATGTGAGAATAATTAGGGAAGAGATTAGGTGGGATAGGTGGGTTAGAAACATTGATCAGTTAGTTTGAGGATTGATGGGGACACAACCCAAGCACAGAATGGACACAACAGAAAAGGGGAAATTATATTAACTGGGAAAATAAGCTAGTACAAATAGTACAAAGAAAACAAACTTCAAAACATGCCCTAAGGGCTTACAATAGCATAAATTTTGAGATAATTTCTCCTTTCAGTACCTCCTCTTAAACTCCACTCCGAACTGCCTTTTACAATGTCAGGAATCTCCTTAAATAGACCCCAGAGGGTTAAGGACTAGGAATAAATTCTAGAAAGTGCTATTAGGCATCCACCGACCAAATAGAAGGCTCTAGAATCTGCGTTAGAAGTCGGTGCAAATCTAGAAGAATCCAAAAACGGTAATCGAAGTTTCGGGAGGCATAACTTTTGAACCGTAGCTCCGATTGACGAATCGTTTACATTTTTGGAAAGCTCTCGAAGCACTCTATAGCCCTATGGACCAGCTTCACCTATCCCCCATTTTTTGGCCCTTTTTGAGGTCATTTAATGCCCCTAACCTGACTTTGAAGCATTCTTAGGAGGTCTTCAAAACCTGAAAAACTGTAATATCTTTCAAACTGTGGGGCCTTTTGACCTGATTCTTTTTCTAGAATGCTCTAAATCACAATTACATTCATTTGGCCAATTCACACCTTCTAGTTTACCAAAATGATGGACCAATTACATACTCCTATTTTTTTGAGATTTTCTAACACACTGATAGTGGAACTGTGAGAGTTGGAACCTTTTTTTGATCCAAATGGTTGTCGAAAAATGAAAACGCATAAAATAGAAACTAAGTCTACGTACAATTTTTTGGGTGACACAGGATTTCCCTTATACCTCTGGATGCTCCTGCATCAGACACCCAGGGTAGATTGAAAAGTGACCCTATCAGTTTATAAATGGTAGAGGAAATCCCAAATGGGAAACCTCAGCTGCTAAAATCCAAGTTGAGTCCTCGATCAGTCATCCTTTACATTTGACCAAATACTCTTCATACTGCCTGTTTCTAGTACTCCTACCCACACGATGATCTAGAATGTCTTCTATCTCCTCCTTCTTAGAAGTAGGAATCAGACATGGCTCTAACACCAGCTCCTCACCTGTAGCATCATCATGATACTCTATTAAATCTGCAATATTGAAAATGGGAGAAATATGAATACCATTTGGCAGCTCCACCTCATATGCATTTCCTAAGTCATGTTTCTTCAAAATTTTGCAGGGGCCAAATTTCTTCATTTTCAGCTTGTTGTAAGTACCAGATGGAAATCTTTCTTTTCGTAAGTGCACCATGACTAGGTCCCCTATTTGGAATTCCTTATGTCTTCTCCTTTGATCAGCCCTAGCTTTATACTCTTGATTCATCTTGGTAATGTGTGCTCAAACCTTCTCATGTAGACACTTGATATGTTTAGCAAATTCCTTAGCTTCAGTACTTGTCCTCTCCCCTTGTTCTATCTTCCTCAATTCTGGTGCAGTCCTTGGGCTATTCCTATATACAATTTGGAATGGTGATTTTCCAGTACTCCTATTTATAGAGTTATTGTAAGCAAAATCTGCTTGTGGTAGAATCAAATCCCATCCCTTGGGCTTATCCCCAACTAAACATCTCAGCAAATTGCCTAGACTTCTATTTACCACTTCTCTTTGGCTGTTAGTTTGTGCGTGATGTGTGGAGCTGAATTTCAAGTTTGTTCTCAACTTTTTCCACAATGTCCTCCAGAAATAGCCCACAAATTTAGTATCTTTGTCAGAAACTATACTCCTTGGAAGACCATATAGTCTTACCACCTCTTTGAAAAACAAGTCTGCAATATGGACAACATCATGAGTTTTGTGGCATGGAATGAAATGTGCCATTTTAGAGAACCTATCAACCACCACAAATACTAAGTCATTACCCCTTTGTGTCCTTGACAATCCAAGAACAAAATCCATACTTATGTCCTCCCATGGCCTTGATGGAATAGGCAATGGCTGATATAGGCTAGTATTGTGACTAAACCCCTTGGCAACATGACAAACCTGGCAACTCTGTACAAACTTCTTCACATCTTGTGAAATTTGAGGCCAAAAATAATGTTCTCTAAGAATGGAAATGGTCTTATCTTGACCAAAATGTCCTGCCATCCCTCCACTGTGTTTCTCCTTAATCAAATTTTCCCTCATGGAACTCCTTCGAATGCACAATTGACTACCCTTGAACAACATGTCATCCTGAATCAAATAGTCTAACCACTTGGTTCTATCTATAGCAACAGGTTCTTTACAAGCTTTCCATGCTTCAGCAAAATCAGGATCCTTAGGGTACAAATTCTTGAGTTCATCAAACCCAACTACTTCAACCTGCATTACTATAAGCAACAACTATCTCCTGCTTAGTGCATCTGCAACCCTGTTAGATTTTCCACTTCTATGCTTCAACACAAATGTATAACTCTGCAAGAACTCTACCCACTTCATATGCCTCTGATTCAATTTACCTTGGCTATTTAGGTACTGTAATGCCTGATGATCTGTATACAAAACAAATTCCTTTGGCAATAAATAATGCCTCCATTTCTTGAAGGCCTGAACTATTGCATAGAACTCTTGATCATAAAATAAATACTTCTTCTTTGCATCATTCAATTTTCACTAAAATATGCAATAGGCTTACCTTCTTGGCTTAATACAGCCCCAATAGCGCTGCCACTGGAATCACAATCCACCTGGAAAACCTTTCTAAAATCTGGAAGTGCCAACACAGGTTATTCTGTTACCTTCTTCTTTAGCAATTCAAAACTTCTCACAGCTGTTGTAGTCCATTTGAACTCTTTTCTATCCCCTCTTATTATATCAATTAGGGGTGCACATATGCCACTGAAATTCTTAATAAACTTCCTATAAAAACTAACCAAACCATGAAATGATCTTACCTCAGTAGCAGACATTGGAGTAGGCCATTCCAAGATGGCTTTTACCTTCTCTGGATCCATTTTGAGACCTTTGAGTGATATAAAAAACCCCAAATAGACTAACTCCCTTTTTGCAAAGATACACTTCTTTAGATTAATTAACATTTTCGCTTCCCTTAGTGTTTCAAGGACACTACGCATATGCAGTAAATGTTCTTCCAAAGTCTTTCTGAAAATTAAAATATCATCCAAATAGACAATAACAAATTTTCCCAAGAACTTCTTAAGTACCTCATTCATGAGCCGCATGAAGGAGCTTGGGGCATTCATCAATCCAAAGGGCATGACTAACCACTCATAAAGACCCTCCTTGGTCTTGAAGGCTGTTTTCCACTCATCTCCTTCTCGAATCCATATCTGATGATAGCCACCCTTGAGATCTATCTTTGTAAAGTACTGAGCTCCACTCAAGTAGTCCATAAGATCATCCATCATTGGCAAAGGAAACTGGTACTTGATGGTTATCCTATTTATAGCTCGAGAATCTGTATACATCCTACACTCTCCATCCTTCTTTGGTGCGAGTACTACAGGTAATGCACATGAACTCAGGCTCTCTCGAATCAAGCACTTCCTCAACAGCTCCTGAACCTGTCTATTTAGTTTCTCTATTTTAGTAGGAGTCATCTTGTGAGCAGCCTTGTTAGGCAAACTAGCTCCTGGAATTAGATCTATCTGATGACTAATTTGCCTTAATAGTGGCAATCCATCTGGAACATTATCAAAGATAATATCTCCAAATTCCGTTAGTAAATCTGAAACTTCAAGTGGTATTTCACTACTACCTTCTTTATCTTTCCTAGGAATCAAAGTATAGCACATATGTTGATGTTACATGCCATCTAAAAACTTCCTTTCATCAACAAGAAATATCCTAGCACTGCTACATACTTTTTCACCTTCCTTTTTCATGGGTTTCAATTTGTGGCAAACTCCATCCTTTGTCAGAGAGTATGTGTTTGCATGTCCATCATGTACTGCATGTCTATCAAACTGCCATGGTCTACCCAACAATAGATGGAAAACATCCATCGGAATAACATCACAGAAAAATTCATCATGGTAACTCTCAATTTTGAATTTCACTAAACATTGTTCACTTACCAGGACCTTATGATCATCTTTTACCCAAGAAATCCAATAGGGCTGGGGATGTTTCTCCCTCTTGAGCTTCAGCTTAGAAACCATCTCTTTTGATACCAAGTTACCAGTGCTACCACCATTAATGATCACGTCACAAAATTTATCCTGACAATTGCATCTGGTACAGAACAAACTCCTCCATTGTCCTGGTTCAATCTCACCACTTAGTAAGACTCTTTCATTTACCAAGGTCTCTCCTCTTTCTACATCCTCTGAATGTGATGATTGTGTATCTTCATCCACATGAGCAACCCTAGCTTGGCCCTTAGCTCTCCTATCTGTCCTTCCTTGTCATTGAGGGCATTCAAAGGCACGATGACCTTCTTCATTACAATGTAAATAGGAACCACTAAAGCCTCCTCTTCCTTTTCCACATCCTCTACCTCTTCCTCTCTGATTTCCAAAGTCTTGATCATGGGAGCGGTTGAAACCCTCATTCCTCTGGTTCCTGCTAGTACCCACATCTTCATTTTTCTTTTGGGTTTCATTGTGGCCTCTAGATGATCTACCACTTCCCCTTCCTCCTTGACCGCACCCTCTTTGTCTTCCTTCAAACCTTTTATTCAACTTCTCTTCAACTCATAGGGCAAACTGGTATGCCTCTTCAACGCTGGTCATTCTTATTATACTTAATTCCTCCTAGATGCTAGGTCGTAACCCACTGATATAACAAGCAATCTTCTCCTTATTTGCTTCTACATGCCCTACTCTAATCAAGAGTCGGTAAAATTCCTTAGTATATTCTTGGACTGATCTTCGTACTTGCTTTAACCCATGCATCTTCTTAAACAAATCAAGCTCGTAGCCCACAAGAATGAAATGCTTCTTCAATTTGTCCACCATGCAATCCCATCTTGTGATCTTCTCCTTTCCTCTTCTGTTTCTTTCCAATTGAACCTCTTTCCACAAGATTTTGGCATGGCCTTTCATTTTGGCCTTTGCAAACTTCACCCTATCTGGGTCCCTGATATCCTCATACTCAAAGTATTCTTCTAGTTCATTGATCCAATCGATCAACTCATCTGGTTTTAGATTTCTTGAAAATACACCCACTTCAATTGTAGGTCTTTTTCCTAGCTTAGTAATGGCCCTAAAAAGCCTTTCCTCTGCATGATTTAGAACTTCCCCATCAAATTCCCCTTCTGGTCCCATTTCTTCTTCTTCATTATCATCCTCACTGTCGTCACCTGTGGCAACATTTTCTCCTCTACGGAGCTCCTCTTGCAATGCCTGTACCTGCCTTTGGAGGGCTCTAACCTCCTTAGGATTAATAGCTCTAGCCCTTCTACCACACTCTCTTCATGGAGGCATCTTCTAACTCAAACACACAATGACACAGTCCTGGTGCAAACTGCCTCATAGTCAGCGCTCTGTCTACACACTCAAGAAAACCTGCTCTGATACCACTTGATGGGGACACAACCCAAGCACAGAATGGACACAACAGAAAAAGGGAAATTATATTAACTAAGAAAATAAGCTAGTACAAATAGTACAGAGAAAATAAACTTCAAAACATGCCCTAAGGGCTTACAATAGCATAAATTTGGAGATAATTTATCCTTTTAGTACCTCCTCTCAAACTCCACTCCGAATTGCCTTTTAAAATGCCAGGAATCTCCTTAAATAGACCCCAAAGGGTTAAGGATTAGGAATAAATTCTATAAAGTGCTAGTAGGCATCCACTGACCAAATAGAAGGCTCTAGAAGCTGCGTTAGAATTCGGTGCAAATCTAGAAGAATCCAAAAACGGTAACCGAACTTTTGGGAGGCATAACTTTTGAACCGTAGCTCCGATTGACGAACTGTTTACATTTTTGGAAAGCTCTCGAAGCACTTTATATACCTATGGACAAGATTTTCTTGTCCCCCATTTTTTGCCACTTTTTGAGGTCATTTAATGCCCCTAACCTGACTTTGAAGCATTCTTAGGAGGTTTCCAAAACTCAAAAAATTGCAATAACTTTCAAACCGTGGGGCCTTTTGACCTAATTCTTTTTCTGGAATGCTCTAAATCAAAATTACATTCATCTGGCCAATTCACACCTTCTAGTTTACCAAAATGATGGCCCAATTACATACTCCTATTTTTTTAGGATTTTCTAGTGCACTGATAGTGGAACTGTGAGAGTTGGAACCTTTATTTGACCCAAATGGGTGTCCAAAAATGAAAACACATAAAATAGAAACTAAGTCTAAGTACATTTTTTTGGGTGAAACTAAGTCTAAGTATATATAAAAGGTATGTTCCTCAACTAGGGGTTTACCAAGTTAAGCACCACTGCCCCCTGCCCCCCCAACCAATTTTCCCCCTCTCTTTCACATATGTCCAAATTTATAGATATTTGGATTGGATTTGTGGATCTAGGGTTTTAATTTCTAACATACATTTTGGATTTTAAAATTATGTATAGAGAAGATTGAGGTCAACCTTAATCTCAATCCTATATAATTATATTTTATGTTAACAATAGAAGTTGACCTTTACTAGATACTCCTAGTCTTTTTAGGGTTAGATATTTTCACCTATAGGTTATAGATCTCATTTGGGACTAGTTTTCACTTCTATTTTTAAAGTCTATTATAGATTTTTATTTTAGTGAGCATAGTTTACCTTTTTTGATTTCATACCTTTTTCTTTCATAAGTAATATTATACAATCAATTTCATAGAACTTGCTTTCATGATAGCATTATTATTACTTCACATAGGGAAAGGAGAAATAAAATTTAAATTATCCTTATGTCCAAGGAGATCATGCATTGGTGCTTCTCCTTTGTATCTTTACCATCTTAAAATAGAAGAACCTATTTTGATTCCTTATAGCTCATTTTAGGGTAGTTTTGGTCTCTTTCTCTTCTCTCAATCTTTCTCAAACCTCTAAGTTATCACTAATTTCAATGCATGGCTCTAATAAGTGTTATTTGAATGCCTTTTGAGCCATATCCCTCTACAAAAATAGTTATTTTTGAAATACATATTTATATGACCTCAAAGACCCAATAGATATGGACCCCATGACTTCCTTGGGTATAGGTCAACTAACTATGATTTAACAACTCCAAGCCTATCTAAATAAAGTCAAAATGCTCTCAAAAATATATTTCATCATGTTCATTATTGGTCATCTCAGATTGGTTTTGACAAGTGAGTGTCAACACACTTAAGCCATTTACTTAGTTCATGTCAAACAAGTAGTACATGCCAAGCACAACATGTAAATAATAGAACATGCCCAGTCATAGTGAGTGCAAAACCACTCATGTGCCAAGTCACTCAAGTGTTGAGTAGATATTATATGATGAGTGACACAGGAGCCAAGTAAATAGTGGATGCCAAGAAATATAGGTGTTGAGTCACAACACAAAGATTAGTGTATGCCAAACATCAGAGATTTCACATGCCGAGTAAAATAATTTTGAGATATTTATTTGTAAAGGAACAAACAACTATGTAAACCATTTTTGAGTTGACTAAAGATTGAATTTTGATATTTTGGAGATAAGGACAAATTTCTAGTTGAATTCCCTATGCAATTACATGCAACCAATCAAAAAATAGGAAGGATTAAGCAGAAAAATGGATGAATCCCAGCTGTAGATTCATACCTAACCCTAAGCCACCAAATTTTTCCTGAGGAGGACAAAACCATAAACATTTTAAGAGTGTTGAAGGAGTGAAGAATATAGTTTGCATGTGAAAATAGAGCATTCATGGTGACTTAGAAGTTGTAAAGTGAAACTACATAGCATAATCAATTAGAGTAGAATAGAGGATAGAGAAAAGGATACAAAAAAGAGACATCTAATCAAGAAGGATCAAGAAACCATTGTTTAGAGGTGATCTATTATCAAGAAAGCAAGTGCCAACCATATGATCTATGCTAAAACATTCTACCAAGTGTTTTTAGTCAAATCTCTTAACAGAGTACTCCTAACAAGCTATATGAAATCCTTTAACAGGGTGGTTACTTAGTTGTAAGTTAAAGTCCTTTAACTAGGCACACTTCTTACAGGGTGTTGAAATCCTCTAAAAAGGTGACACCTAACAGCCTTTAAAAGCCTTTAACAGGGAAGACTTTTCATGGGGTAAATCATGTTTCATGATCAAAAAATTGTAACATTCATTGGACACACTTTATTGCTGTAGTTGTGAAGATTTGTGGGTGTCATCCCCACCCCAATTTTACCTTCTCACTTGGAGGGTTTCTAGGTAATCATATCTGGTGTGATATGTGTGTGATTACTTATTCATGCTTGCATGATTTAGATGTTATTCATTGAATGTATGAGATCGATGCGTAGTGAAAATTTTATGGGTCCAAGGTTAAACTATTGATTTTCCCCCCCTAGAAGTTTACCTAAATCCTATTGTAATTCCAATTATTGGTATCATAGCCTTGTTCTTTGAAAGAAAAGGTTTACAACTTTGAGGAAAGATCTTGAAATAGAATTCTACAAATTGGGAAAGATTACTAAGAATCAAGGAATTGAGATACAACTCATTCTACATCAATTGGATTAAGCAAGAGAAGAACTAAAGAAATCCTTGAAGAGAAGGAAAGAAATTGCTATTGTAGAAAATAACACACAATACAAAGATATTGACACTACCGAGCTATTTTCCAATGGTGACTCCAATGAATTTGATGTAGCAATTGTAGATTTGATGGAAAAGACTAGATTACAAGCTAAGGAAATTAGAAATCTCAAGTTAGAGAAAGAATCACAAGCCATACTACTATGTGAGGTAACTGAACAAAAGAAGAAAGCTATGGAAGAAAAGCCATGATTGAAGAAGACAAAAGGATCTTGAACAACAGACTGGAAGAGAAGTCAATAGATCTAAACAAGGTGTCAAATATGCAATTGGATACACTAAGTGAAATGATGAATGCCAAAAATGAGTTAAATATCAAGGACATTGAGATAACTACATTGAAGTTGCAGAGTGATCCAAAGAGAGAAAAAGAATTTGCTGAAAGTTTCAACAAGCCAAATGAAGCCATCAAATACTTTGAGCTATTACTAAGATTCCCTAGATCTAACAATTTTACATATGGATTGGGATACACAAGCACTAAAGAAGGAGAGTCATCCAAAAGTGCAGAGGAAAGGAACAACAAAGGTAATAACTCCAAACCTACTTGTCATAATTGTGGTATGAAAGGACATATTGCTAATGTGTGCAAGACCAAGAATGCAAATTAGAATGTTAAGCCCAAGAATACTACTCATTGTCATAAGTGAAATAAGAAAGGCCATAAAGCACATCAATGTAGAACCAAGACCATACATACACAAAGATTTGAAGGTTATTGCTACAGCTATTAGAAGTATGGACATAGAGCTTTTGAATGCAGATCCAAGCCCATGTGGTCATCAAATAGGCAAGAAAAGGTAAGAAACAATGGAAACTCTTATAACTAGGATTGTAATACAAGATATAGTTGTCATTACTATCAAGAATATGGACATGTTCCTGAAAATTGCATTAGGACATACTTCAGTGGTAACTACCGAAGGTGGTTGAGTCAAACCACATGTTTTAGTTGTTTGAAAAGTGGTCATATCAATAGGTATTTTCCAACAAAGTCAAAGGCACCAAGTTGTAAATTTTATAAAGGCAAAGGCAAGGAAAATGTTGAACACATTAGAGAAGAGATGAATAATTCATGAAAAAAGAAAGATGATTGCATCACATCAATGGAGAAGGGATCACTTCACCCAATGGGTCAAGTGATCACAACATATCAAACTAGGCAATCAAAAGGTATGTGGGACTAATATCTAAAAATTATATCATACATTAGTTCCAAAAGGTTCTAGTACTAAAAGGACTATATTAGCATAAATAAAGATACAAAATTTTGTTAGGAATTCAAAATAAATCTTTGAGTTTTTCATGTTGTCTTCAAGAGTGAAAATTTTCCTATATGTGTCGAGTGGAATCTTAAAAGATGTCAAGCTATTAGACTAGGTGGTTGATGCCGAGCTTGTAGTGATTGTCAAGTAATGGAAATGTCAATGGATGCCAAGTGAGGCTAAAATTTGTTGGTGTTGAGCTTATAGCCATGTAAGCACTTAGCATTAATTGCAAGGTTTTCAAAGGGTATTTGATCAATTTTAGCTCATTCTTCATCATTTCAAATTTGAGGAAGAACAAGCAAAGCAAAAGGTGATGCAAAAATATATTCCAAGCAATTACAGAATATTATAAAAACAATCTCACATACATTCCTCAGAGTTTACAAGGTATTTATTAAGAGCTGAGCTACACAGTTTTAATTTTTGTAAACCCTAGTTTCACATTATGGTTTCAAGTTCAAAGAATGTAGAGGGAAAGGAAGTTTTGAACATTCAATTAGTAAGTAATGAAGTCAAGCAACCCATTTTCAAAGCTATTCCTAACATTGCTTACAAACAAGACCCTTCTAGTGCATTATCAATGATTGTGTTGAATGAAATAATGGTGCAAGATGTAAGAAAATGCTACAACTATAAGATAGGAAGCATTGGGGATATGGAAATTAGGGAAGCATACAAAAAAATTTGTGAAAATGGTGTTTTGAAATAAGAATTCAAAATTTTTGAGAGAAAGGGATTAACATGAGCCCTAGATTTTCCACATGTGTTTAAGATAGAATGGACAATAATTGTGCTTAGCCAAATCCAAGATGGTTCCTTATGGCTAGAGAATAGATCTTTCAAGATTACTAAGAGAATAATACATAGGGTTAGTAGTTACCCAACCCTAGATCAGTCTCAAATGTTGAGAAGTGATTCAAAGGAAGTGATTAAAACGAATACTGGAGTTGTCATGAGCAAGAGAGGCATGACAAGAGACACAATCACTGGTCCTCTAATAAACTTTGTTGTAAGGGTTATATCACACAAGTTCTATCAATCTAGTAGATTGAATAGTGTGTCTTGTATAGTTGTGGATGTTGGATACAAGATTTTCAACAAAGAGCATACATATGATCTAGTAGAGCTACAATTGTAACAATTGATGGAAAACTTTGGAGCAATCAGGAAAACTAAGAGTGCACAATGCAAATTTGGCTCTATATTGATTTGTATATTCTTTTATGAGCAAAAAAAATTCCCCTCATATGGTACTATGGGATGGAAAACAAATAGATCAGTAGCTATACATATTGGTGAGTTTGTTGAGTAGTCAGGAGAGAATTTTGAGTCTTTGATGACAAGTTATTTTGAAGACTTCAAGGAGTCAATGAAGGAAAGAATAAGAATACCAATATCTTTAGTTGAGAAACACTATAATGATTTATGTTTTCTTATGAATTCTAATTATAAATTTGTACAAGCTGCCACACCAAGGGTAAGATGGTTGAGACCCTTAGGCTACGAAATAAATGTGGATGAAGCCTCTGCAACTATAATAGCTTTATTGGTAGAAGAGATAGACAAAAGTAAAAAAAATTTGGAAATTATGTTATAGTAAAATCTAAGATTATAATGGATTTGAAGACTACTTCAGCTTTGAAGAAAAAGGAAAAGATAGTGAAGAAGCTAAAAGTTAAGTTTTTAGAGTGTGCTAGAGAGGAAGAAGAAGAAGAAGAGGATGAAGAGGAAGAAGAAACACAAACACAAGAACATCTAGCATTGACTCAAGGTATGGGAGAATAAAAAGAAGAGGAGGAGACTAGAGGTGCTAAGGGAGAAGAAGATGAGGAAGCACCTACTCTTGTTGAGCCAAATAAGAGGAAGGCCAAGGCACAACCTATGGCAAGGACTAAGAAAATTTCCAAACCAATTCTACCAAAGCCCACTTCACCTACAACAAGAGCTAGCACACGTGCAACTACACAAAAGGCCAAGGAAAGGACCAAATGAGCAGAACAAGAAGGTCAAGAGTAGAAGAGACCAAGAAGAAAGTATGTTGCACAACCAAACTCTGATGAGGAGAAAATAGAGTCAGATAACATCAGCCAATTCAAAGTGATGATTCATAACCCTCTTTCAGATCTTGAAAATTTATGTGAAAATGATAAGAGTAATGTATATCTATCAGGATTCAATCATGTTGATTTTGATAAATTGGGTAAAGTAGAGGAAAACCAAGTGGAGGAGGCCATATATGTGATGATAGAAAAATTGAAGACAACTCCACTAGAATTTTCCAACTCAATGCCTAAGAGTCTATATGACATAATTGAGAAAAAATAGCATTACTATCTAAACTTAGAGAAACAAATTAGAGAGACCACACTCACCCAAGTGACACTTGAATTAACTATGACACAAGTTGTTAAGGCTATAAAGAAGTATGATGTTAGGTTCATACCTAAATAAAGAGCCTTTAGCATTTTCCAAAATTATATTGAAGATGTAATCAAAAACTCCACACAAATATGGAAAGTAACATATAGATTGACTACAATATAAAAAGAAGAACCTGAACCTATTGAGGTCAATTATGATGAAGATGATGATGATAAAAATAAAATTATTGGAGGAGGAACAAAAATGGAAGTAGATGAGAAGCCAACAACTAAGCCTAAGTAGCCAAAAGAATAGAGTGTGCAAGATACACAATTGTTGAGTGTCAGTCCTCCACATGACACAATTGAGACAACTAAAATAGTAACTGTCAAGGATGTTTTTGATTTATCAACTCAAAAAATCAATCCCCTTATTGAGGAATATTTGAAGAACATATTAGATCAATCTACTTTGTAGGCCAAACTTTGTAATAATCCTATTTTGGCTAGTGTATATGAGCTACAAAAGTCTATGACTAATGTTGTAAGGGAAAAGGTGAATCCACAAGAACCACCTTCTATTATCCCTATGGTCATTAATGTACAAACTTTGGTCCAAATGCAAAAAGATAATATATGAAGGTTGATACACTTTCCCAAATTGATACTGTTGAGAAGAAGACAATATAAGAACAAGCCACCACTACAAGATAGTAGGAAATAGGTTAGATAGACCTATCTACACCTATAGCATAAGGACAAGGTGCAAGACAAGTCACTATGGGCGAATAGGGCAAGCCTGAAGAGAGTGCAATGACACCACAAATAAAGAATAAAATTTCCATCCAAGCCCTGGTAACCTTACTAGTATTTTGCACTCCATCTAGTCATACTCTTCAGAAGCCAAGCACAGATGCTATTCCATTGCAAATCTCAGTGCCAAGCCCAAGTTCATCAAAGGAAAAAAGAGTAATTCAATATGGAGACATAAGCCTTGATGAAGAAATTGTTGTACCAAAATATGATTATGATACCATGACATTAGAACAAATAGGAATATTACAATAGGCCCTAGAAAGGAAAAAGCATCAAGAAATACTTAGGAGAGAACACAAAATGAAGTAGGCATTACAAGACATTAAAGACAACTTTCTAGATGCATTTAGTCTACCAACTCTTGAAGAGACCAGGACACTAGTGGAACAACTAACATATATAGTGGAAAAGGCCAGTAATGAAGATCTAGATACAAATGCCAAATTAATTGAATGGTCAAAAAAGAAGTCACAAAACAAGGTGAATGAGAAAATATCTAGTGATATAGCACTAACACAAGTTGCAATGGCAACTAAGGTTGAGGATGTGAAGAAGGTACTTGAGAACATATTCTCATTGTACACTAAATTGAGCAATCCCTCACTCTTCACCCAAGAGACTAGAAATCACATTCAGAGATTGGAAAGCAAAATCACTACATCAAGGGAAAAACTACCAATGAATCCAACTCAAAGTGAGAAGCATTTTAGGACATTGCTTTTAACATAGAGTTAGTTAGTTGTATTGATAGTAGATGAGGCAACATAACAGCCAAACTGATTAGCATCCAAGCAACTCTCACCTCGCATATGGAAATTTTTCAAAAGGAGCTAGGCTATGTTGAAACTTTACTAAAGAAAGACCTCAATCTTTCAACTTTAGATGGTCTAGTATACCTTGCTATCGAGCTTGCCATCCAAATCAAGTCATTGGATGTTGCATGTGATATTTGGGATGCAATAGTCAAGATAATATTGGATGTCCATAAATCTTTTCCAAACAAACACACAATATGTGTATATCCCATTAACATAAGTGTCAAAAAGGGGGAGACATATAAAAGGAAACTAAAGAAAAGGGGGAGCTAAAGAAAAAGAGAGAGATGCAATTTTTTGAGAGGAATTGAGAAAAATAGAGAAAAGGGGGAGAATGAAACAAGAAAATGAGCAAAAAAAAGCATGAAGTCAAAGTGTATTAGTAGAGACACATTTACTCAGAAGGAATACATAATTTTGATTACAGAATAGACTTATCAACATAGGGGGAGTTATCAAATTTTGAGGTATACTACTTATTACAAAATTTTGATGTTTTGAAGTTTTGTATATAAGCTGAGTTGAGATATGTTATGCTCGTAAGATTAAGGATGATAATGTATACTTAAGTGTTTTTTGATACTCATGTCAAAGGTGGAGATTTTTGATCTCAGATTGGTTTTGACAAGTGAGTGTCAACACACTTAAGCCATTTACTTAGTCCATGCTGAATTAGTAGTACATGCCAAGCACAACATGTAAATAATAGACCATGTTGAGTCATAGTGAGTGCCGAACCGCTCATATGCCAAGTCACTCAAGTGTTGAGCAGATAGTTTATGCTAGATAGTATATGCCAAGTGACATAGGAGCTGAGTAAATAGTGGATGATAAGCAATACAAATGCCAAGTTGAAATAGAAATATTAGTGTATGCCAAGAATCAGAGATTTCAGATACCAAGTAAAACAATTTTAACATATTTTTTTCTAAAGGCACAAAAAAATATGTAAACCATTTTTGAGCTAACTTAAGATTGAATTTTGATATTTTGGAGACAAAGGTGAATCTCTAGTTGGATTCCCTATGCAATTACATGCAACCAATTAGAAAATAGGAAGGATTAAGTAGAAAAATGGATGAATCTCAAGCATAGATTCATACCGAACTCTAAGCCATCAAAGTCTTCTTAAGGAGGATGAAACCCTCAACTTTCTAAGATTGTTGAAGGAGTGAAGAAGATAGTTTAAATGTGAAAACAAAGCATTCATGTTTTTTTAGAAGTTGTGAAGTGAAACTACATTGCAGAATTAGTTAGAGCATAATAGAAGATAGAGAAAAGGATACAAAAAAGAGACATCTAATCAAGAAGGATCAAGAAAACATTGTTCAGAGGTGATTTTTTATTAGGAAAGCAAGTGCCAATTGTAGGATCTATGGTGAAACATTCTAACATGTGATTTTAGTCAGACCTCTTAACAGAGTAGTCCTAATAGGCTATATGAAATCCTTTAACAGGGTGCTTACTTAGTTGTAAGTTAAAGTCTTTTAACCAGGCACACTTCTAATAGGGTGTTGTAACCCTCTAACAAGGTGAGACCTAAAAATCTTTGTAAGCCTTTAACAAGGCAGACCTTTCATAGGGTAGATCATGTTTCATGATCAAAACATTGTAACCTTCATTGGATAGACTTTATTATTGTAGTAGTGAAGATTTGTGGGTGTCATCCTCACCCCAATTTTACCTTCTCACTTAGAGGGTTTCTGGGTAATCATATTTGGTGTCATATGTGTGATTACTTATTTGTGGTTACATGATTTAGATGTGTACATGCTTTATATATTATTCATTGAATATATGAGATGTATGTGTGGTGGAAATTTTATGGGTACAAGGTTAAACTATTAATTTAACCCCACCCCAAAAGTTTACCTTTCCTATTGTAGTTCCAACACATTATAATGATCTCTTAGAGATTCACCTTGTACTCTCAAATCAGCCCAAATTTACAAAGAACTATACAACATAATTATTATCAAAATGATTTATGATCCCAAGACAAGGATTCTCTATTTTTTGATGTATGTTATACTTATTTATTTTCACAAATTATGTACCTTCAGTTCTACACCTTGAAACATAGGGCTTTCTCATAATAGACTTTATGTACACTTATAGATTCAAAAAAATCTTTATTCACCATCCATTAAACATATGTAAGAATATTCAAACATCAAAACATACCATTTTAAATTTAGATCAATCACACCTTCAACATAGTAGCATTTATGCACCCTTTTCATCGCCAAATTTAATGTTCTCTTTTTCAAATGATTCATTGTGACATCAAATTGTTTATTCTATTAGCTCTAGTTGGCCAAATAAATGGTAACAAAGAACTAACTTTTCCCATGTAGAATAAGGAACATCTTGCCACATGTTGGAGAAAGATTTTCCTAAGGTGCACTAAGTTAAATTAGGTAACAATTGTTGAAGGTTAGTATCTCGGATGTCATAAGGGGTATTCAAGAATTTTTAGTTGTAGAAGGACCATCTTGGATATTCTAAAAAAAAATGTAGCTCAATTTTTGGATAGTTCATTTCGTTAGTCCATCTTGCTTGGTGTAGATTATTGGAATGTTGCTCTATTAAAAATTTCTCAATGAGCATATTTTAAATGGTTCATTGTAGCACCAAATTGTTAGCTACATATGATCTAATTGGTTAAGTAAACACTCTTGGAAACCTCATTTTTATTACATAGAATTAGGAACATTTCAATGAATTCTAAACTAAAGCATTCTTGAGGTATGAAAAGTCAAATCAAACAAATATTTATGGAGGTTGTAATGTTGGACCTCTTAAGAAATACTAGAGAACTATGAAGTATAAAAAGGCCATATTGGGAAGGCACGTGTGAATTTAGCTCTGTTTTGGGATATTTCACTTGGTTTCCATTTGGTGACCTCGTCTCTATTGATGCATTTACTTACAATTTTTCTTAATTGCAATGTGTTAAATGACACATCTTTCACATTTTTTGTTGTTGTAGATATCAACCAATTTTACTATCTCCATTATCTGAATATTTCACCTTGTCACTTGGTGTAGCTTGTATATCTTGGTGAATACGTAGACTTTATCATTACATTGCATGATTAAATGATTGTAAAATAATCAAACCAAAATTAAATTATCATTTTCCAACTCATTCAAGTACCCAATTAATTACATACTTAATATTATCATCATACTTTCTTCAAAGCATCTTCATCAATCAAATTGTATGGCACTCTACTGAATTAGCACAATGTCTATCTGACTAAGACTTTGACATCAATGACAAGATAACAACTAATATGACTCTTTCACATAAATTCATAGCATTATTAGTTGGGGCTAATAATCTCCCACTTTGGATTAGATGGAAACACATAAGCATCTAATTGTACATTAAAAACATTACACAAGATAATATGTATGCACTGATAAAATTATCATTTTTTAACTCTTGCACATCATTCAGGTTCTTTGCAACATATTTCATCATTAGCATCAATATTCACCGTTTGTCCCCCTTAGGATATGTTCTCTTTCCATTCAAAAAAATCTTCATTCTTTTGCATCAGCTTCCAATTTGATATTTCATTCTTATTTTTTATTCTTTCCATTTCAAATAATCTCTCCCTTTTACTTAATCTCTACCCCTTCAAAAAAAATTTCAAAGGTTACTATAAGTGCCAATGTAAAACTTATAAAACCTTGTAGTTATACCTTTTATGTTTTGTGTACAATAGTTTCATTACAATCATCTTTACGACTTCAAGAAACAATCCCTAAAGAGTGAACTCTTGCATGGACTCCAAAAAGATATTTTAGCTCATCCATGAACTGATGCAACATGCATCTTTATTTACTAAATCTTGGATAGGGGAAAGACCCCCAACTTACCTCCTAGATACTCAAAATAATCTTTAAGTAATGTCTTAGTAAATATGTCTTCAATTCACACTTTAGACTTCATACTTTCAAGCCTTGTTTCTATTGTACTTCCTCCCTCAAGTAGTGATATTGGATTTTCTAGGCATCACCAGACACTTTGACATATTTATTACACTATTTTTATCACAATAAATAGGAACATGCTTAATTATATCTCCTCTTGCATTCCTTCTAACAATAGCTTAATCCAAAAAATATTTGAACAATTAATTGAAATAGAAATATACTCAACTTCAATATTAGATTGTGAAATGAAGCTACGTTTTGTCCTCAACCATATTATGAATAATTCACTTGAAAAGAAAACTTCATCACTTGCATTTTTTCTATTAGTAACATTACCAGCCCAATCAACATCTATATATACTTTAAGAGTAAAATCACCATCCTGTTTGGGTAAAAGCACAAACCTGCATCACCCTTTTGTAAAGGAAAATGATAACAAAAGTATAATTGTTCATCTTCAATGACCTCAAACTGGTATTATTATTTAGAATTTGAAAATGAAGAAAACTAATGAAATATATAGAAATGGTTAAAGTTTAAGATTATAAATTTTAATAATTATTTGGAATAAGAAATGATATATTTTCCTAATTTTTATAAATAAATTTTTAGTTGTTGAAAACAATTGAAAAATAGAGATTTAGTTCCCACCATAAAACTATATGGAAATAAACTTATTTCCTTTTGAACTCAGACTATGTTATAGATAACACATATAGCTAGAACAATCAAAAATAAAAATAAACTTTAGACCTATATTTTCTCTTTTATAGTGATTCAAATTTCAACTCACCTGACATCGATAGTTTTTACCTCCCACCACATTTTTGAAAATAAATGAAAATAAATCTATTCTAACCAAAAGAAAAAGTATACATTGTAAAAGGAGACTCTCTCCTCTAGAACATCATATAATTTTATTTTATTTTTTATATGATTTAATATTTTTTTGTTTCTCTAAATCAACATCTTTTCGAGTGTTAAAATATGTTGTTATAGATTTTTTTAATTACAATATACTATATCTAATTAAAACACTATAAAATCGATATAAAAATATTCTTGACTTTGAGCTCTATAAGATGGTGTTTATGTTTTACTAAAAAAATATCATAACAAATAGTAAGAGTTATTGAACTACCAATTCTCTGAAATAATTTTATGTCTTTAGTAATTGGATACAAACTAGTATAAAACATGCATTTAATAGACATTTCCAATTGGAAAAGTGTGAAACCATATATAACTTAGCTAGAATGAATGTATCTAGAACATATATTTGAGAAAAATTGATTTATGGATAGAAATACTCAAATTCAGTCATTCTGATAGGTTAACCTGAAAGGTAACATAACTTTGTACTTTTACCCATTTAGAGAATAATTCAAACTCTTAATTCCCTTTAAGATAATGAAATATCCTCTTGATAGGTGTCATGTGTGTTTCCTTAGGTTTAGATGAAAGTCTTGAAATAATTCCAACAACATGTCCAATATCTAGCCTACTATGTAAAACACATTGCAATTTACCAACCATTGATCTATGTTGTGTTTCAATTACCTTATAAGAGGTATATTCTTTTGATAATTTCACACCAGTTCTCATAGGAATTGTAAGAAATTTTAAGAATAACTAAGATTGGGGGCGGGGGGAGGGGGGGTCAAATCAATTACTGGAGGTCCATATGTACCATTTAAACACTTACACATAAATATTCACTGTTCTACTTATCGTATTGTTGCTCAATTTCTATTATAATGATAAAATTACTATCTCAAACATAACATGATTTTATTAATGAAAACATTATTAAAAGTAAAAACATATAAAGAATTCAACACAATTTTGACATTAGTATTTTATGTGAAAACCTAATATGGGAAAAAAATCCAACAACATGTCACCACATTTTTACTCTTTTGAAGTTAGCCCTATTAGGAGCCAACCCTATTAAAGGTTACAATACACACTATAAAATGTAACCTAGTTAGAGGATTTAATCAACCTATTAGTAGAGTCATTGTCAAAAGAGTTTGATCATTCCATTTATACTGTAACTTTGTTAAAGGATTTATACAAAATGTTAAGTCTTCCAATGATTGTTATGTCAATGTTTGTTAACAATATTTCAACTATTAAACTTTTTACAATTATTAGAAACAAAGTAATAGGTTTTGATCTATATGTTTACAACTCACTTTCTAAGTCTAGATCACTGTTCAATCCTTGTACTGATTCACTCATAATCTCCCCATTGCCATCTATGTTCTTGATTCACTTGGCACCCCTTCAAGAAATCAATCTTCACATAACAACAACACTTAAGCCATCCTGGTTAGATTCACTTATCAACATTAGCATCATCTATATGAGCAATCTCCTTTAGCTTCACATTCACTCACACACTCTTGTGTTCACCCTTGCACATATTTGATCCACCTTTCTCTGTATGATTCGCTCTCTCATTGATCTCCTTATAAGTTCATCTCCATCCCTATCTAAATATTTTATTGTTTCTTTTCTATTTTCCATGATCACTATAGATCTTAGGGCTTATGATCAGGTTCAACATGATTCATTGTATCTATCCATCTTCTTGATCTTCCTCTAGAAACTTTTCTAAAATCTATCGATTAGGTACTTACCTTATCCTCACCTTGAATTTAATGATCCAACTCATCAATCTTATCTTCAATATAATTTACATCTCCCAAGAAACTAATTCAATTGGCTCAAAGTCAAAATTTCCTCAAATTCATTCTCAATATTATTACTCAATAATCTCTAAACTTTGATACTTGGTCATTGGTCACTGTAAAAATATCAAGCTCGGTATCAACTATCTTTCTCGATCAATATGGATATTCAGTCAACACTAGATTTTCTTGGCACTTATTGTAGCTCGGTTGACACTAGCATCACTTAGAATTCCTTAGCCTTTTTACTCTATTGGTTGGCTTGAATTAACTTTCTTGATGTAAACAATATCGGTTTTCTTAATCAAATGTCTATTTTAATATCCTTTTCATAACTCAACCTTTCCTCTAGGTGCTATTGTTATTAGAAATTTCTTAAATCCTCTTAATCAATCAAATAGATATGATATTTAGATTAGGTAGAAATATGTCTTATCAGATAGATTAAACATCAATGACAAAACAACAGTAATTCCAATTGTAAGTTTCCAACAATCTCCCTCTTTGTTGATGCAAACATCACAAACATCTTCAATACTAGCAATAGCTTAGCAAAATTTATTACCATAACATCCAAAAGACTTGTTACTATCATTTTGATTATCCTTTTTTATTTTCTCCCTCTAAAATGATAGATCTCCCTTTTGGATACATATCTCCCTTTTTGTATATTGTTTCATTCATTTTCTCCTTCTCTAAGCTTTTGTATGTCTCCCTCTTTTTATATATTCTCCCTCTGTCTCTTTATCTTTGTCATAGTATGTTTCCCTATTTGACAAAAATTCCAAAGACACTTAGCTTGTTCTTTTGTTTTTCAATTCCACATACATCTAAATTATGTTAATTTTGCATGTCTAATTGATTTTTGTCATCTTCCTATGACTTATCTTGTAATTTTGTACTTGACTATATACCTTAGGCATTTCCCAAAGTAGAGTTGTATTGCATCAATGTGTAAGAGATCCTGATTAGCACATTTGATGCAATGCATCTTGTCTTCTTAATTATATTTATCTAGGTGAATCACTCTAAATTTACCTCTAAGATATTCACGAACATCTTTAGGTAAGGCTTTAGTGAATATGTCAGCAATTTGTCTTTGGTGTGCACATATTATAACTTAACTTCTTTGTCTTGAACTAGTTCCCTCAAGTAATGATACTTGATAACAATGTGCTTTAGCTTAGTGTGCATCACTAGATTGTTTGAAATGTTGAATCTGTAATTTCTTCTTTCATACCTTTTAGTAATTGCTTTATCCACATGATATTTGAACATTTTACTACAGCTACCACATACTCAGCTTTAGTTGTTGATTGGAAAATATAATTCTACTTCTTGCTTGTCCATGACACCAATATCTTTCTTAGAAACAAATGCACCTCCACTAGTGCTTTTTCTATCATTAATATTTCCTTCCCAAATTGAGTTAGTGAATACATTCAGTTAAAATGTTTCTTTTATTGTAATACAATCCATAGTATTTTGTACCTTTTAGATATCTCATTATCCTTTTCACTACCATCATGTGATTCTCTTTAGGATTTTCAAAAAAATAGTAACTATCCCAATTGCTAATGAAATATCTGGTCTATTGTGAATAACATATTATAATTTTCAAATCATAGATCTGTATAAGGTCTAGTATACTTTAGCAGAATCATCATTCTTAGATAGCTTAATGTCTTGTTGACATAGGTGTGCTCCTTGAGCATGAATCTTCCATACCAAAAGTCTTTAGTATCTCCTTGATGTATTTGGATTGAGTAATAAAAATATTTAACTTCATTTGACATACTTGCAATCCAACAAAGAATTTGATTTCACCAAACATAGACATTTCAAATTCCTTCTTCATTTCATCAGAAAATGATTTTTACAATGCTTCTTAGCCTCCAAATAAAATATCATCAACAATATTTTGGCTAACATTACTTCATTGTTCTTACCATTCTTCAAATATAGATTATTGGTATCATTTGTCCTCTCAAAACCAATCTTCACCAAATAGTTATGTAATCTTTCATGCCCTCTTGGGGTTTGTTTCAATCCATAAAGGGCTTTGTTTAGTTTACATATCATTTTCTTCTTGTTTGGGTCCACAAATCCTTCAGACTATTCAATGTACACTTCTTCCTACAATATATCATTTTAAAATATAGATTTGATATCCATTTGATATAACTTGAAATTCTTGTAGGCTAGGTATGTAAGAAAATTTCTAAGGCCTTCAAGTCTTGCCATAGGAGTGAAAGTTTCTCCTTAATCAACTCCTTCTTGAGCATATCCTTTGCATACCAATCTTGCCTTGTTTCTCTTTACTTGTCCATTTTCATTGAGTTTTTTTTCTTAAAACCCCATTTTGTTCCAATAACATTTTTGTCTTTAGCTCTTGGCACTAAAGTCTGAGTATTTTTCTTCTCAATTTAGTCAATTTTCTCATTCATTTCCTGAATCTAGTCTTCATTGTCTAAGGCATCTTTTACTGATTTAGGCTCAAATTCACAAAGTAGGCATGTATCATCTTTAAGTATTTTACTTTTCATAACACTTGATTCAACATCACCAATGATTTTTTTAGGTTTATGATGTCTTCTCACATATTATTCTAGCATAGTTAATTTCCTTCTTTATTCTCCTATAGGTTCATCTTGAAAAATAATCTCAAACTCATTTTCTCTTTCTTGTTTTGGTCCTGGTCTAGCTTTTTTATACTCAACAATAACTATTTGATGGTCATCATTTCCTCCCCATAATTTGACATCTTTAGTTTGTTTCTCAACTCCCACTCTCTATTGCTTGATAATTTGTATTTGCATTTTATTGTTTCCTGTCTGTTGGGGTACTACAACTTGATTTTCTTTTTCATTTTGAGTGCTAAGATCACCATCATCCATATAGATGAATATACTATAATCTTTAGATTATTCATTGCATGAAGTATCACTTCTTTCTACAAACTCATCAACTTTCACATTTTCACTTGCCATAGCTTTGTTATTGTTAGAGTTCAAACATTTATAGAATTTACTCTTGGTGGAATATCCTAGGAATATACCTTCATCACTTTTTACATCAATTTTTCCATTCCTATTAAATGAATTACTTATCTCCATAATAGCTATGAACATCGGTGGGTCCATATAGGTCAAAATGAACCAATTCCAAAATATCACTAGCAGTGTATGTTTTGTTCTTAAAACTAGACTTGGTCAT
Source organism: Cupressus sempervirens (assembly GCA_028749045.1). NCBI lineage: Eukaryota > Viridiplantae > Streptophyta > Pinopsida > Cupressales > Cupressaceae > Cupressus > Cupressus sempervirens. The sequence continues at coordinate 170,116,187 of CM053786.1, read as the reverse complement.
ATTTCCCAATTGACATTGTTTACACATAGCATTGTTAGGCTTGTTTAGGAAACCCTCTTACTTGCTTCATCTTACTGATTTTTACAAAATTGTTAAAGTTCACATGACATAACTTCTTGTGCCATAAACAAACATCTTCTTGTTGTGCAAACAAGCATGTCTCATTAGATAAATCGAGATAGAACAAGTTACCTTTTGTCTGATCACCACTTCCAATCAGCTTACTATAAGCATCAAATATCTTGGCCTTCCTATTATGAAATTCATCTTTTTAACTTGGATTTTTCAGTTGTGAAGTACTCAACAAATTATAGTTGTCTTTCAACCCAATAAATATTGTCACATTTTATCTTGTTAGTTAGTTGTATAGTAGCTTTACCTTTTACAAAACATGGGATATCATTATCAAATTCAACACATCCACCTTTTTATGGACTAGTATCCTCAAATTTTTCTTTGTCACTAGTCATATGATTGGAGCATCCATTGTTAATTATCCATGTATCATTTTTGTTTACATATAAGAGCAATGTAGTTTTCTCATCTTCATCATCATTACTCTTAGATTCATTGTCAATTTATCTTTCATCAATATAATAAAATTTCTTACCTCTATCATCCTTGTTTCTCTTATAGTCTCTATCATAGCTTCTTCCTTTGTACTTTATTTCCTTCTTTTTATCCTTATCCTCTCTATCATGACACCTAGTAGCAATATGACTAACCTTGTTGCATGAAAAAAAAAATAGAGAGTTTACCTTTTTATTTACATTTTACTCTTCCAATTTTTTTTGAAATAAGGGATTCAAGTTCACCAATTTCATCATCAAAACTATCACTATTACTCTTTACATGTTTTCCTTTCCTTTTGTTGAGAACTAATTGTGACTTGGAAGTAAATTCAATAGTAGTAGGTGTGAAACAATAAAAGATAGAAATCTCAAAAGGAGTAAGTCTACCAATTAGACCTTCTAAGGTTAAAGTGTTACTTGGTGTGCATCTCAATTCTTGCATTGCTGAAACTCTAATAGCATATATAGGGAGTATAGTTCTCAATACCTTGCTTATTACTATTTCACATTTGATTTCTCCTTTAGTACCGTGAATAGAATTAACAATCTCTTTGACTTTTGTGTAGTATTGCACTATATTCTCACCTTACATCATTCTCATGTCATCAAATTTACCTCTCAAACTCTCGAATTTGGCTCTCAAGACATTGTCATCACCTCTTTATATGGTTTTTAATTTGTCCTACATCTTCTTTACACTATCACAACCTTTTAAGTTATCAAACTTATAATAGCTTAGGGTTGAGGCAATCTCCAAAATTTCTTGATTTCTTGATTTCTTCTACTTTAGAGTAGTTCATCTCTCAGAGTAGTTGTTACTTTTACATTCTCATTCCCTACAAAGTTGATACCATCATCATTAATATTGGATATGTGCCACTTGATCAAGGTTTGCCAAGGTTTGCCATGTAGGAAAGTTCTCCTTATTTATCTTTGGTGCATCCCTCTTCTGATTCATGATCTTTGGCTTTAATTACCTTCAATTTTTTCTCTGTAAGCACTAGGCTCTAATACCAATTGTTAGAAATTTTTAGAATAACTAGTGGGGGGGGGGGGGGGGGGGGGGGTGGGTTAATCAGTTGTACTCAAGGTCTATATGTACCATTTAAACACATAAACATAAACATTCACTATTGCTCTTACCTTTTTTTTGCTCAATCTCTATTGTAATGATAAAATTATTGTATCAAACATAATATGCTTTGCTTAATGAAACCATTATCAAATGTAAAAACATATAAGGCATTCAACACATTTTGACACTATGATTTTACTTGGAAACCCAATTTGGGAAAAACCACCACCAACATGTCACTAGTTTTTCACTCTTTTCAAGTGAGCCATTTTAGGAGCTAACCCTATTAAATGTTTACAATACATTCTGTTAAATGTGACCTAGTTAGAGGATTTAATTACCTTTGTAGGAGTGGCCTTGTAAGAGGACTTTGATCATTCTATTTAGAATATCACCTTGTTAAAAGATTTACATAGGATGTTATGTATTCAAAATGACTATTAGGTCAACCTCTATTAAAAAGATTTCAATACAAACTATTTACAATGATTAGAAAGAAAATAGTAGGTTTTGATCTATATGTTTACAACTCACTTTGTAAGTTCAGATCACTATTTGATCCTTGTTTTGTTTCACTGATAAGCTCCCCATTGTCATCTTTGTTCTTCATTTACTTGGCATCCCCTCAAGTATTCAACCTTTGCCTAACAACAACACCTAAGCCATACTTCTTAGATTCACTTATCAATATCAGCCCTTAGCTTAGCATTCACTCACACACTCTTGTGTTCAGCCTTGTGTATCTCTAATCGACCTTACTCTTTGTTTTTTACTCTCTCATTGATCCCCTTATAAGTTTTTCCTCATACCTATTTAAATAGGTTATTCTTGCTTTTCCATTTTCCATGATCATTGTAGATCTTATGGTTTACAATTAGGTTCAACATAATTCATTGTATCTATCCATCTTCTTGATCTTCCTTTAGAAAATTCTCAGGAGTCTATCAATTAGATATTAACCTAATCCTCACCTTGAATTTAATGATCGAACACATTAATATTATCTAAAATTCAATTTACATCTCCCAAGAAATCAACTGAGTCAGCTAGGAGTCATAATTTTCTCAAATTGATTCTCAATACTATTACTCAGAAATCTCTAAATTTTGATGCTTGGTCATCACTGAATTACTTGATCACTATAAACACATCTAGCTTGGCATTAACTATCTTGTTTGGTCCATTCTGATGCTTAGTGAAAACCAATTTTTCTTGACATGTACTATAGCTCACTAGCATTACTTGAAATTCCTTAGCCTTTTTACTCTATTGCTTAGGTTGGCTTAAATTTCTTGATGTTAACAATCACTTTTCTTAATCAACATCTATCTAATCAAATATCCATTGTAATATCTTATTCATAACTCCACCTTTCCTCTAGGTGCTATTTTTATTAGTAATTTCTCAAATCATCTTAATCAATCAAGTAGATATAACATTTAGATTAGGTAGCAATATGTGTTATCAAATATATTTGACATCAATGAAAAAAAATCAATTATTCTAATTGTAAGTTTCTAGCAAGGTGTACCAACTAGTCTTGACTCATCCATTCCAAATATTTCCAAAACTTCATTTACATATTTAGAATGAGTCACATATATATCATTATTTGTTTGATGAACTTGTAATCTAATGGAAAAATGATTTCGCCAGACTTTGACATCTCAAATTCTTTACTTATTTGACTAGAAAATCATTTATATAGAAAATCATTTCCACCAAATATTATCATCAACAAATATTTTAGAAATCCACAACATATTTACACATTCACTCTTCAAATATAGATAACTATTCTCACTTGTTCTAGAAAATCCAATTTTAATAAAATAAGAACATAACCTTTTATACCATACTCTTGACGCTTACTTCAATCCATATAGTGTCTTGTTCAACTTGTAAGCTAGGTTAGTCTTATCAGGTTCAATAGATCCTTATGATTCTTCTATGTAGAGTTCTTCTTCAAGTATTCTATTTAAAATTGCTAATTTGACATTATTTTGATAAACTTTGAATTTCATGTAGGTAGAATAGGCCAACAATATCCTTACTCTTTCCAATCTTTTCATAGGTGAAAAATTCTCACTCAATTCAAGTCTTTGATTTTTAACATTATTCTCACTTGATTTAGGTTCAAATTTCTTCTCAAGTTGTATTGTCTATTACTTAGTTAAAGAAGGTTGTTTCTGAGTATCTCTTTGTTGTAACATAGGTAGTGTATTATATACATCTTCATACACATATACAATTTTTTAATAATCTTCAAGTTCCATCTTTCTTTCCATGTTCTTCTTGTAATCAAACTAATCAATTCTCACATTTGCACTTTAAATCATTGTGTTAGTAGCTTTGTTCAACTATATTTATATGATTTTCTCTTAGATGAATAGCCAAACACAATTTCTTTATTTACTTTTGAACTAAAATTATCATTCCTTGCACCCTTATGACTATAACACCTGTTGGTTTAAAGAATAATTTTGATAGCTGAGTGTTAATACACTTAACCATTTTTCACTATACATGTCGAGCAAAGAGTAGGTGCCAAGTGATATCAAGTGCCGAGTGATATCAAGTGCCAAGTGATATCAAATGCCGAGTGATATCAAGTGTTGAGTTATTCAAGTGCCAAGTAACATAAGGTGCCGAGTGATATAGTTTTGTTTAGGTGTCGAGCTATCTAGGAAATAGCATGTGCCGAGCATCAGTAATGCTTCAGGAGCCGAGTAACTCAGGTTATCAGCATAAGAGTTTGTAATTGCACAAACTATGATGTAAACCATTTTTGTAGCCGACATAAGGTAAATCTCGAAAGATCTAGAGATAAGAAAAAATCTTTTACATTTCCTATGCAATCTGCATGCAGCCAATTGGAAAATTGAAAAGGCATGCAACCAATCAGCAAAAAGGGAAGTATTGAGCAAGAAATTGAGATTCAATGTGGATCGTAGATCCATATCTAACCCTAAGTCTTTGAATTCTTTTTAAGGAAGATAAAAGATTCACTATAATGATGATGAGAGAAGGAGAATAGTGTTAAGGGAAAAACGTAATAGAATTCAGTGAAAGAAGACATAGAGAGTAAGAGCAGCAATTCAATATTCAGTTGATCAAAACAAAGCAAAGGAGATGAATAGAAATCAGATCTCAGAGGATCGAAATCAAAGAGAGAACCCGAACAAGTGCCTGCATTCAGCAATCAAGGATTGCAAACTATTAGGTTTATAATACCTAATACTCTCTTACCATTGTATTAGAAAGGAAATCCTATGTAGATAGGTTGTCTTAACAGCTATTTGTAGATCCTTATCAAAAGGTGATTAAATCCTTTAACAGGGTGACACTTCATGTTAAGTATTTGTAAATCCTTTAACCAGGTCACTATTGACACAGTGTAAAGCCTTTAACAGGGTAGGCCTTTAATAGCGCAGACCATCAGAAGTGGTTGAACAATATTACTACAGTGAATTTTTGTGGGTATCATCCCCACCCCAGTTTTACCTTCTTATTTTTGGAGGGTTTCTGGATTACCAAATTCCACTGTTATGTGTTGTTGATGCATGTCTTAGTTTCATATTTTCATGATGTATTTACATGCATGCAATTTACTTTCAGATAAAAGTTTTATTGGATAAAGTGTAATACTTCTGATTCACCCACCCCCCCCCCCCCCCCCCCTCTCATCAATATTCTTTCCATATTTGAATATTCCAACAACACCTACTTTCAAAAATCTTGAAATAACATACATTGGGTGTATAACCACACCATAGTTCATAGGGTGTCTTGTTTGTTCTTTTCTTCAACTGAACTTGGTTTAGAGTATAGACTAAAATGCTTATAGCCTCTCTCCAGAACATTTGTGTGACAACTTTTTTAATCAATAATGTCCTTACACAATCCACAATTGATTTATGTCTTCTCTTAGCAATATTCTTTTGTTGTGATGTCCTCGATGTAGATAATTGTCTTTTGATACTATTCTCAATATAGAAGCTAGTGAAATTAATAGACATAAAATCACCACCTCTATCAAATCTTTGATATTTCAATTATTTACTAGTTTCTTTCTCAACTCTATCCTTATATCATTTCAACATATCAAAGTCATGTGATCTTACCTTCATAAGCATGATAGTCATCATCCCAGTGTAATCATTAATAGACAATATGAAGTATATGTCACCATAATAACTTTCCACTCTCATTGGTCCACACAAATCAGTATGCATTAATTAAAAAATATCATTAGAAATGTGCAACTTGCCTGTAAAAATTGATTGTCATCTAACTCAACTAACATTGTTTGCACATAGCATTCTTAGGTTTACACAAATTTAGTAGCCTATTACTTGTTTCCTTTTACCAACCTTCACCATATTCTAAAAATTTATATGAAGCAACCTCTTATGCCACAACCACATATCCTCAACTTTAGCTAACAAACATGTATTAATAGTAGGATCAAGATAAAATATATTACCTTTTTTTGGCATACTAGCTCCAATTAAATTATCTTCAGCATCATAGATCTTGACCTTTCTATTTTGAAATTGCATCTTGTGACTCATATTTTTCAATTGAGCAACACTCAAAGGATTATACTTTATTCTTTATACCCACTACACATCATCACATCTAATTTAATCATTCAACATTAGTGATCCTATACATTTCATTGGACATGGAACATTAGTTCCACCATCATCAATTTGTTCAAGTTTGTCAAACTTACTTATGTTCCAAGTTGTGTGATGTGAGCATAAAATATCTATGTTCCATGTGTCATTCTTGATAAGATGTCAAATAAAGGCCTTTTCACTCTCATACCTTTCTTGATTGGGATCTTCCTTGATAGAAACAAATACCATCTCAACTAATTCATTCTCATCATCACAAAAGGACTTAATGCATTCTTCTTCAGTTATGTAGGATGACATCTTCCCTTTTTCTTTGTAGTCCTTATTCTTCTTGTACTTTATGTCACTCATACTTCTGTTAGGATAATTCACTGCAAATTGACAAATTTTGTTGCACTTAAAATAGATTACGGATTGTTTATCTTTTAATTTAACTTTTCCTCTTGACAATCTCCTTCCAAAAAATGTTTCAATATCATCCATATCATCTTTAGATTCATATTCAATCTCATCTTTACTATTCTTTTCTTTCTTTGAACTACTAATAGTTAGTGAAGACTCAAAAAAGTTTCAAGTGTAACCAAACTATTATCATAATTAATCAAATCAAATACTATCAATTGACCAACTAAACCATCAAGTTTCGTATAATTACTAGGCATATCTCTCACTTCTTTAATTGCAAAAGCTTCTATAACATGAATGGGTATATGAGATCTAAGAATTTTACTTACAATATCAAAATCAGTTATAAATCCTCCAACACCTCTGATTACACTTACTACTTCCTTGATTCCCTTCTTATATTTAACAATATTCTCACATTCTTTCATTCTCATATTCATCATACTTTCCTTTTAAAATTTCTACTTTAGCTCTTAGCACATTTGGATCTCCATTATGTACATGTTTCATCATGTCTAACATTTGTTTAGCATTATCAAAGTTCTTGACATCATCAAACTCAAGGTCATTCAAGGTAGATATCATTTTAATCATTAAACTATTATGATCTCTCTCTTGGCAATTTATTCCAAGGTCATAGGAATGGATGGTGTTGTCTATTAATTATCCAGCTAGTATGTAGCATTATCACCAATTCTAGACAAGTATAGTCTCATTCTATTTTTCCATGTGGAGAATTATCCTTGTTCACCTTTTGTACCTCTCTCTTATACATCTTTAGATATTTATCTCAAGTTCCTACAAAATTCTTCTTCCAAAAACTTGGCTTTGATACCAATTATTAGATAGTTGAGGGAGGGGGCAAGGTGAATCTATTATGTCTAGTTATCCTACTAGCCTTTCAAACACTTTAGTACCAATACATATTCATAAACATTAGCATCAATTATTTAGTAATATCATTCAACTTCACAATTCAATCTTGTAATCAATTTACTTCAAACTATTATCTCGCTAATTTTATTAATATTGAGTATTAGGAATACAATTTTTCTTTTACTTTATTATTACTTAATTGTTTCTAATTATAGTATTAAGTAAATATCTTGAAAATTAACTTGTAACATAAAAAAAGCATACATTTGATACCATAAATGGACTATGGGAACCTTATAGAGGGAAAACCCTCATGGACTAGAAACCCAAATAATTTCACTCTTCTAAAGTGAGCCCAACTAGGAGTGAACCTTGTTAAAGGTTACGTGCACATTTATGGTGTGAACTGGTTAGATGGTTCTAAATAAAAGATCATCTAGACATTATCACTATTTGATCTATTCTAAAGAGTGGCCTTCTCTACTATAAACATCACTAATTGATGTTACCTTATAGGATTTAATAGACTTGTTAGGTTTACTCATTTAAGATGTTTTTTAATGTCAATGGTAAGAAAGTAAAAGTCAAATGATCTATTAGATAGGAACTACCTTGTTTGTTTAGATCTTTGTTCTACTTTATTTTCTTTCTCTGTAATCTCTATTTGGCTGATTTACTTTACAATTTCACTATGCTCTAGCTCTACTTGATATTTCTTCCACTTAGCTTAGTTCACTTTACTCTATTCTTTCTCTTTGCTTCACTCAAATCACCAACTTAACAATATAGATCAGCAACCAAAAACTTTCTTAAACACCTCTTTAAATAATGAACTCTCTTCTTCTAGCTTAATAGATGAAAATCCCTAGATCTCAGATTTAGTGTATTTAGTCACTTAGAAAATAGAACTTTTATTGAGCTTTTTGCTCATCCTTATCTTTCTTGAATCTTCATTATATTTTCTATTCATTCAATCTTGTAACTAAATTTTTCTTTCATCTTTGAGCTTGTCGAATATTCTTTATTTTCACCATTACTCAGCCTCAGACCTCATCTTTCGTAACTTGTTCTTCTATCTCATACTCAGTGAATATTACATTTCACTTGGGTAATACATCACTTTGATTACATATAACTTACTTGGTTAACATTGGCCTTCAACTTCTCTTTTTCAAACACTTGGTTATTACTTTAGTAGCTTGGACAATACTATACTTCTTCACTCACCTTGCCACTCGATGTAACTTGTATAGCTCAGTGAATACATAGACTTCACAATTACATTACATGATTGTAAAATAATCAAACCAACATTATATTATCATTGTTAAACTTATTCAACTGACCATTGAATACCATACTTATCCATTCTGTCATTATCATACTTTGTTTAAATCATCTTTATCAATAAAATCCTCTTCATTAATAAAGTGACATGGCACTCTAAGAATTAGCATAATGTCTAGCCAACTAATTATTTGACATCAATAACAACATATCAACTAATATGACTCTTTCACATACATTCATATCATTCTTAGTTACACTAGCTTATATATATATATATATATATATATATATATATATATATATATATATATATATATGTATATATGTATATATATATATATATATGTATATATGTATATATATATATATATATGTATATATGTATATATATGTAATATATATGTATATATATATATATATGTATATATGTATATATATATATATATATACATACATACATATACATATACATATACATATTTGTGTATATATATATACATATGTATATATATATGTGTGTATATATATATACATATATATGTGTATATATATATATGTATATGTATATATATATACACATATATATACACACACATATATACATATGTATATATATATATATATATATATATATATATATATATATATATATATATATATATATCTGTGTGTATATATATATACACATATATATATGTATATATATGGGTATGTGCAGGATCATAGTGTGCCAAAAAGTGGCGATTTGAAAATTTTGTAGTTTTGAAATATCTCAAACCATTTCAAAATCTATTCCAACTTTTTTCCCACCCACCCTTATACTAAATAAAGATAATTAATATCTTTATAAAGTCTACTATATTTTTTGATACCAAATCTATATGGTCAACTTTAAAAACATCCTAAAAATGTGGTTTTGTCTTATTTTTATGTGATTTTTACTTCAAACATGTAGTTGACAACTTTTTTTTCACCAAAATTTGATGAAATGAAAAGTGTTTCTTAAGAATGTTCTTATCTTTCCATAAATGTAAGATTTTCCAAATTATGAGTTTAGTAAGTAATTATTACTTATTTTCTAATGGAGCTACGTATAAAGTGTTGACTGACACACTACTTGAAAAACAACTATAACTTTCAAATGGTAGAACAATTTTTAAATCCAAAAGATGCATCACATTCCATGTTTCTTCTACTATAAGGAAAATAAATGCAAAAATGAATTTTATAGAGTTTTGAATTAGTTAAGGTGGTTAGACATGAGAGTTTTTTTATTCCAAAAATACTAAAGTCAAAAATTAATTAATTTTTATTTATTTAGAATAAAGGTACCCAAAAATATCTGTCACATCTAGGCATGAGTTTGCTACTTATATCTAGAATATTATTTTAAAATATTATCATTTAATTTTGATTAAGGTGGTCAGACATACGTCTACTTCTTATTTTTGTTCTAAATTTTTTGTAATATTGCATTTAAGTTCAAAATTTTGACCAATCAATTTTTGTTTTTTTGAGATAAGTCCTAGTAGTTTAGAAACAAGATTCAATTTGTTAGAGATTCTTTTCTCTCAAATTTTTGGTATAAAGTTAATAACAAGTAGAAATTTGCATGTCAAGTTGACATAACCCTAATTTTCTGATTTTTTATTGCCACTTAAGGGCATAGTTTGGTTGACCATGATCCTGCACATACCCATATATACACATATATATGCATATATATACATGTATAGATATATATATGTGTGTGTGTATATATATACATGTGTATATATATACACATGTATATATATATATACACACATGTATATATATATATATATACACACATGTATATATATGTGTATATATATACACATGTATATATATATATATATGTATATATGTATATATTACGCCAAGAGTAATCATTCTCAAGGTGCTTATTTTTATTTAATTTCAAAGTTATTTTAATCAAAATTGGGATTTATGAAAAAAATAGGCACCTCAAGAACGATTTCTTTCGACGTAATATATATATATATATATATATATATATATATATAGGTATATATAAGCTAGTGGCAGTCGCGGCACAATAGGAAAAATATTTACTTTTTATTACGCCGAGAGGCGTTCTATATAATGGCAGCACAAATGCCTAGCATAGGAATATGCCAAGATTCCTTGTCAATAAAAAAGAAAAGGCAGGAGTTACAAAGTTCTAAATTAAATATTAAATTATTAAATCATAAAATAAAAAATACACCCAAAATAGTAGCTGGCCGAAATAATAGAATGCCAAATGGAGTCTGAAATAATAGGCCTGAAAAAATAGGGCCCGAAAAAATAGGACCCAAAAAAAGAGGCCCAAAAAATATGCCCCTAAAAAATAGGGCCCGAAAAAATAGGGGCAAACCAATTTCAATATGATTTTTTTTTTTGTTAAATATAATATTGCATGCAGATTCATGCCCTTTTTTTGTGCGGAGTGGGGGAATTTGAAATAAATTCATGGAATGTGAAGAGAAGTCTATTGGGGGAGATGAGGAGTCTCTCACAAGCTATAAAACAAAGGCTCCTCATTTCATTTTCATTTTATATTTTTGCAGGAAGGAAGAGGTGGAGATTATTGGAGGATTAGATTGGAGTTTTTGAACAGGAATAGATTGAAGTTTCGGAGTAATTTTTTTGCTGGTGAGATTTCTATTTTCTATTTAGATTTAGATGTAGACATAGATTCAGATTCAAAATTAGTTATAATATTCTACTTTGATTTAGATTTCAATTTCATTTAGTTCCATTTAGATTTCTAGAATTATATTCGAAATTGTTTACACTTACATTTAATAGTTTAATCTTGCATGTTTGATTTAGATTTATATTTGCATTCAAAATCTTTTGAGTTATATATTTTATAATACTTTTCATTTGCATATTTTAAAAGTTCATTTTTCAAATTAGTTTTAGATTTGCATGTTTCATACTAGTTTTAGATTTACATATTTCAAAATATTTTTAATCTCCACCTCTCCCTCCCTATAAAAACACAAAATGAAAATAAAATGTGGAGCATTTGTTTTATAACCCACGAGAGACTCCTTATATCCCCCAATAGATGTCTTTTGACATTCCACGAATTTGTTTCAAATTCCCCCACTCCCCACGAAAAATAAGCATGAATGTGCATGCAAAAATAAATTTAACAAAAAGAAAATGTTATATATTTAAAAATTTAATGAAATTATTTCAATCCTCTTTTTTTGACCTTATTTTTTCAGGTCCTATTTTTGGCCCCTTTTGTCAGGCCCTATTATTTCAGCATCCATTTGGCTTCATATGATTTTGGCCAGCTATTATTTGGAGAATTTTTTTATATTTTACAATCTAATAATGATAAAATATATACTAAATATATGATTCATGTACTTTAAATAAATCATTAACTTTAATAAAATATAAATTGTATTGATATGGTGACATTGTCATCCACATAAATGATAAAATTATATTTTGAAACATGAAAATATAAATACTTTGAAACATGCAAATGTAAAACTATTATGAAACATTCAAATCTAAAACATGTAAACTAAAAATATTTTGAAATATGTAAATCTAAAACTAGTATAAAACATGCAAATCTAAAACTAATTTGAAAAATGCACTTTTAAAATATGCAAATGAAAAGTATTATAAAATATATAACTCAAAAGATTTTGAATGCAAATATAAATCTAAATCAAACATGCAAGATTAAACTATTAAATGTAAGTGTAAACAATTTCGAATATAATTCTAGAAATCTAAATGGAACTAAATGAAATTGAAATCTAAATCAAAGTAGAATATTATAACTAATTTTGAATCTGAATCTATGTCTACATCTAAATCTAAATAGAAAATAGAAATCTCACCAGCAAAAAAATTACTCCAAAACTTCAATCTATTCCTGTTCAAAAACTCCAATCTAATCCTCTAATAATCTCCACCTCTTCCTTCCTGCAAAAACATAAAATGAAAATGAAATGAGGAGCCTTTGTTTTATAGCTTGTGAGAGACTCCTCATCTCCCCTAATAGACATCTCTTCACGTTCCACGAATTTATTTCAAATTCCCCCACTCCCCACAAAAAAAAAAGCATGAATCTGCATGCAATATTATATTTAACAAAAAAATAAATCATATTGAAATTGGTTTGCCCCAATTTTTTTGGGCCCTATTTTTTAGGGGCATATTTTTTGGGCCTATTTTTTTGGGTCCTATTTTTTCGGGCCTATTATTTTGGCCTCCATTTGGCATTCTATTATTTCGGCCAACTATTATTTCGGGTGTATTTTTTATTTTATGATTTAATAATTTAATATTTAATTTAGAAGTTTGTAACTCCTGCCTTTTCTTTTTTATTGACAAGGAATCTTGGCATATTCCTATGCTGGACATTTGTGCTGCCATTGTATAGAATGCCTCTCGGCATAATAACAATCAATTTTATGAAAATTATTTCTCCATGATGATGTGAGAACATTATATATTGTTGAATTTTTAATAATTCTAATGCAATTTTTATTGCAAGGATTAAGAATTGTGATCAATAAATCTCCCTATCATTAAGGAATCTATTTAGAATTATGATTTTATTTCTTAATTAATAGATTTAGTAGCCACGTCCATTGAATAAATTTTTCATACAACAATAAATTTATTTTATCTTGTTTTCTTCTGCATGAAAGTTATATTGAACAATGGGGAAATAAAACTGCTAATAGAACTAATTAGAAGTAAAAATTTGAAACCGGAGAAAAGAATGAACTATATACAAAATATAGATCTGTGATGGTGTAAATACATGTCACATTCTTCAATGATTAGGATTCTTTTGCGACCTTTATTTGAACAATGATTGTGAAATACTTCTTTCATCATTGAGGGAAACCCATCCACTTTTGTAGATGTGTCACACTGAGATTTTTATGCATCTTCCATTTCCTCAAAATAGTCAATTGGAAATATTGCTTCTGTACAAATTTAATTGTAGTTGTGCGTACCTCTTTAATTATTTGTAGGCATTTGTCAAACTCGATCTAGAAAAAATCATTTGAGATCATTGAAGTAGTCAGGCTCTAGTATCCAAAAATGTCTGATTCTCTATTTGAGGTATCCATAACTCAAATAGTAACCTGAAAACTTATAAACAAAAATCAACATATGGAAATAATTAGAATGAAAAAGTATTAATAGTTAACATAAATTCTTTCAAATGAATAATGTTCAAAATAACATAAATAAAAATCAAAAATATTTCAAATGAAATAGTTAGATTGTAATGTTTGAAATATGGTGGCATTGTCTTCCAGTTTTCAAAAATTACAAACATAAATATTAATAAAAATCTACATATACTATGAAAAATATTTAAATAAAACACATATATAATCTAATTAAATAATGAAAAAATATAAACTAAATATATGATTCGTTTATTTTAAATTAATCATTAACTTTAATAAAATACAATTTTTATTGATAAGGTGACCTTGTTGTCCACATCAATGATTAAATTTAATTATGAAACATTAAAAATATAAATATTTTGAAACATGCAAATATAAAACTATTATGAAACATACAAATCTAAAACATGGAAACCAAAAGTATTTTGAAATATGCAAATCTAAAACTAATGTAAAACTAAATTGAAACATGTACATTAAAAATCTACAAAAGTAATGTATTATCAAATATCTAAATCAAATATTTTTTGAATTCTAAATCTAAATCAAGCATATAAGGCTAAACTATATGAAACTTTAATCTACTCCTCTTCAAAAACTCTAATTTGCTCCAATAATCTCCATCTCTTCCTCCCTGTAAAAGAACAAAATGAAAATGAGATGAGGAGCATTTGTCTTATAATTTATGAGAGAACCCTCATCTCCCCCAATAGATGTCTTTTGACATTCCACAAATTTGTTTCAAATTCCCCCCCTCACAAAAAATAAGCATGAATGTGTATGCAAAATTATATTTAACAAAAGATAATGTTTTATATTTAAAATTTTAATTAAGTTATTTCAACCCTATTATTTTGGCCTTATTTTTTCAAGTCCTATTTCTTCGGTCCACTTTTTTGGCCCCTCTTTTCAGGCCCTATTATTTCGACATCCATTTGGCTTAATATTATTTTGGCCAGCTATTATTTCAAGAATTTTATTTTATTTTATAATTCAATAATGATAAAATATATACTAAATATATGATTCATCTACTTTAAATAAATCATTAACTTTAATAAAATACAAATTGTATTGATATGGTGGCATTCTCATTCAAATTAATGATAAAATTATACTTTGAAACATGAAAATATAAATATTTAGAAACATGCAAATGTAAAACTATTATGAAACATTCAAATCTAAAACGTGCAAACCAAAACTATTTTGAAATATGCAAATCTAAAACTAATATGAAACATGAAAATATAAATCTAATTTGAAACATGCACTTTTAAAATATGTAAATGAAAAGTATTATAAAATATATAAATCAAATAGATTTTGAATACAGATCTAAATCTAAATCAAACATGCAAGACTAAACTATTAAATGCAAGCCTAAATAGTTATGAATAGAATTCTAAATTTAAATGAAATTAATTGAAATTGAAATCTAAATCAAAGTAGAATATTATAATGAATTTTGAATTTCAATTTAGGTCTACATCTAAATCTAAATGAAAATGTAAATAAAAAATAGAAATCTCACATGCAAAAAAGTTACTCCAAAACTTCAATCTACTCCTATTCAAAAACTCCAATCTAATCCTCCAATAACCTCCACCTCTTCCTTCCTACAAAAACATAAAATGAAAATGAAATGAGGAGCCTTGGTTTTATAACTTCTGAGAGGCTCCTCATATCCCCCAATAGACGTCTCTTCACATTCCACGAATTTGTTTCAAATTTCCCCACTCCCCACAAAAAAAAAAAAAAACATGAATGTGCATGGAAAATTATATTTAACAAAAAATAAAATCATATTGAAATTATTTTGCCCCTATTTTTTCGGACTCTATTTTTTGGTCCCTATTTTTTCGGGTCCTACTTTTTTGGGCCCTACTTTTTTGGGCCCTATTATTTTGGACCTATTATTTCGGCCTCCATTTGGCTTCCTATTTTTTTGGCCAAGTATTATTTCAAGATTTCTTTTTTAATATTTAATTTAAAAGTTTGTAACCACTCCCAATTCTTTTTTATTGATGGAGAATCTTTTTTGGCATATTCTCGTGCTGGGTATTTGTGTTGTGATTGTATAGAATGCCTCTCGGCGTAATTATTAGTTAGGGATAACAAGTTCCTAGTGTAGAATCTTGTAGCATGCAAGCTAGTTGGAATCTCTTAGCTTTTAAGATTTCATATTGGAACTTCTCTTGTCTTAGGAAATCTATAATGAATTTCAAGTATAAATGGATACTTTGGAAATGATTTTTTCTTCTATTTGTCTTCATATTGCTATGTGTTTTTGGTTGTGAGTTGGTAAGGGTAGTGTAGTTCCTTCATCAACACTCTACATAATGATGAAGCCATTAAGAGGGAGGAAATGTATATTTGTCAAATATCTTTGTACTTGATTGTACCTCCCTATCTACAAATTTAAGTATTTTAGATGTGATTCCCTATATTATCTTTAAATCAAAAAATATCATCTTAACAGAACATGTAACTTTAGAGGAAATGCAATTTTCTATCTTTAGTTTAAGTTTTAATAAGGCTCCAAGGCTTGATGAATTCCAAACTATATTTTTCCAAAAAGGTTTGGGATATAGAAGGTGAGCGGAAGTGGGAGGTGGTGGAAAAATTAGGGGTTGGTGGGTTTATTATGAAGGATCTTTATAATACTTTCTTAACCCTTAAATCCTAAAAAAGATGCAAATATGAGCTTTGATGACTATATCTTAATTTATTTATGAATTTTTTTTTATAAAGTGGTGATAAAAAGAATCAAAGTGGTTCTAAATTATGTGACCTCCCGAGAACAAAGTGATTTCACACCTAATAGATTATGGCCCATGAGGAAATACAATCGATAAGGAATGCAGGAAAAAAGAAAATAATGACCCAGCTGGATGTTAAAAGGAATATGACAATGTGAATGCAGATTTTATTAAAAGTGCTACAAAGATCCATTTTTTCAGCTGAATTGGTAAAATGGATAAAGGCTGCATTAATATACTTAGATTCTCAATATTGGTGAACGACAACACTCAAGGTTTATTAAATTAAGTGTAGAGATTATTAGACATTGAGACCAAATTTTCCTTTTGTGTTTCATTATCTTGGCATAAGTACTAGGAAGGCCAATCACAAGTATGAACCTTAGTGGATAGTGCAAAGGCGTGAAGGTGGTTGATGGCATTGACCCTTTATCATAGTTATAGTTTTTTTTATCATACTTATTTAATGAGGAAAGATAATACACAAGATGCAAGGATAATGAAACCTATAATTGATAGGTACATTGTTGCTTCATGTCAATATGTTAATTGGGAAAAATCTAAGGTTTTCTTCTTGAATATAATAATTCAAACATGGAGGAATACATGTAAGAACTTAGGGATGACAACAAAAAAGTGATAAGTAACTATTTGGGAATTCCATTATTTGAAGGTGCTTGTTGAATTAATTTGTGCAAGGATCTAATTGATAGTTTTGTTAAAAAAGAGGAGGATTGAAAAAGTATATAGTTTACTTTCTAGGTAGGATATTGTTGTGTTATATTTAGTTATGATGTAGCTATTTCTATATATTAAATGAGTTTCCTTAAAATTCTAAAAAATGTAAAAAGATGTTTGGAGAAAAGCATGAGGAAACTCTTTTGGAATAGTGCTATTAAGAATGAAAAAATACCTTTACCAAGAATGGGATTAAATCTGTAAAACCAAATCATGTGGAGGTGTAAAGATAATAAATTGATAGGTTGTGAATTTAGTTGTAGGAGATAAACTGGGGTTGGGTATCTATTTGTTCGTAAACAAATTTATCGCTACAAGTGATTCTACATAAATGACTTTTTTTCCCTAGATGGGAAATGAGAACTATTCAAATAGTTGAATAGCCTATAATCAACATTACCAGATTGTAATGTTCCTCTATGTTTGAGAGGGGCATCTCCCTTTTATGATTGGGGTATTTGGCATTTCACAGTATTTTTCAAATAAAAGTACAAAAAAGAATATAAAACTAAAATAAAATAAAGTTCACAAAGGGATAAATATTACAAAAAAAAAAAAATTTAGCACAAACAACAATGACGAAAAAAGAAGCATAAGAGATCCTAACATATAAAAAATATACACTAATCTTAAACATTCAAATCAACATATCAAGAAATGGATGCATCATTTGCATCAACTACATAGGTAGAAAAAGGTAATGGATTCCATAAAATACATAAAGAGATTGCCAATTTGACATATGAAAACTAGTAATAATAACTCATGAATACATCTAAGACATGACTAAATGCATTGTTCATTATCTCTTTGAAAATATACAAGTTTAAAAACTATTCTATTATTAATGAAAATCCAAAAAAATATTTTAAAATTTCTTTATAATATCCCCATTCTTGTGGAAAATTCCCCCTGTTACATTAACAAATCTTTGTATTTATAGGCTCTCTCAAAGGATAACCACTTTGTAACTACCTAGTGACTACCATTTGAATTAGTAATTAATTGAATTAAAGTATAGAAGGTATGTATGTGTTTTTGTAACTAAATCTTAACTTTCAACAAGATGAAAGTTAAAATCTTGACTTTTACAATTATAGAGCCGAAAAGCTAACTTTAATCACAATGACATAATCACATTTACGTAAGAACAACTTGAAACCCTTTAATTTGAAAGGAAAAAAAAATATGCCCACATTGTTGGTATGAGCATCACATTCACTTCAAATGAACTAATCACGAACATCATCTTCTCCACCTTTCACATTCATTCAATATAAGTACTTAGTTCAAACTATTTCTTTTAAGTCGCTTGTTAAGTCGTTTCTTTGTGCTCTCATTTTGATCCTTAAGAATGAACTAGAAAATGGGCTTCATATACATATATCCATCCAAATCAAATATTACACAAATTACTTGTGTAATTGTGCATCCCTATCATTCTAAAATGGGCTTCATATACATTTATCCATCCAAATCAAATATTAGACAAATTACTTGTGTAATTGTGCATCCCTATCATTCTATTGACTCCTATAAGTTGTCATCTTTTTAAGACATGTTGACAAACAATACTTGTTCGTTGATGGATTTCCATGATAATAGAAGGGAGAGGACATTTTGCATTTGCTAATTTATCTTTGCTTTCAGCTATGCAGAACTGTCAAAGATCTCAAATATATCCTACGTCTCTCGTAGTTTAGAAAGGGACACCTTGCCATTTATTTTTATCGGCCTTCTTTTACAACTTTGACAACTTTTTTTTACAACTTTGGCAACTCTTCAAAATTGCCTGTGGTCAAATTTCATCAACTTACCCCAAATTTGAATCGATTTTTCGTCACGTTTTTATTATACTAATATTGAAGGCTCCTTTTTATACAAAGCTCTCACTTTGGCACTTATATGTCTGTTGATTCTTAGTTTTAAAACTTCAGACCTGTACTTTGACGCAGTTCATGTCTCTTTGTTCCCACCAATGCTATTTATTTTTGAAAGTTTCTAAATTTTACAAACAAGTTGTCTTTCATAACTCTTTTAAACCAATTCCTTTCATCTGAGTAATCGTGTACACTGTAAATACTCTGTATATTCTACAAACAGAGAAAATGTCGATACAGGTACTATGTTCGACACTTTTTAATATTTTTTTGCCATTACAATTCCCTTGAATGTTTTTAAAGCCTCCCCAACCATATATTTTGTATTGAAACTGCCAACATTACATGCTGTGATATTAAGCTAGAGACTTTTCAGATAAGCAGGCCAATTTTCGCTTTAAATAAGTCACGTGTCCACCTACATCCCTCATTAACTCTGAAGTATTTTCATATTTTCATAATTTTATGAAGAGCTTGCCCATCTATTGTTACTAAGACGTGAAAAATGCTGCCAGAGGTTGTAAAACACGACTTGAATCAACATTGTTTGGATATATTTAGTCAGCGACACTTTGCCAAATGATTGATAAGCGCTTGTTCAAACCCAATCCGCGCGCCGTCTTGCACGGATATGTTAAATATCAAATCCCCATAATACGATCTATCTCCACCCTTAGATAATATTGGAGACTCAAAATAAGATGCATGCTCCTTTCTTTTGGGTGTTATTAATTCATACCGATCGTCAAACATATAACATCCATGTTTTCTGTCGGGCACTTTCGGCTACAACATATGACAAAAACCATCTCATTAATCATTATTCTACCATAGCTCTGCATCTAATATATTCCTGAGATGTGGCTGCATGATTTGAGTGTATGCATTTCTTTCTTGAGAAGCCCACACTTTTACAAATTCTTGGATCAAGTCCAAACTAGCATGCTTTAACTATGACATAAGAAAACTATCTTCCTCTCATTTATGAGTGAAGGTTACCGCTATAAGATTGGAGTCTTGTCAAGCTCTTGCGAACTATCATATGTGATGATTGTGCAGCCATTGCACATTTGTGATACCATGCATCTGTTCTATCAATCAACCTCTGTATCCTGTGAAGCAGCCAAGAATTAGCTATCCCTCGGTGGGGTTTGGAATTTTGTGTTTTAAGGTTTGGACTGGCACTCTTTGAAATCTTGGGAGGTTAGGATTAGGGAAAGGGTCTTGGCCAAATTTAGATTCTAATCCTTAACTTAGTTTGGGGAGAAATTGAAATGTTCACCCTTAACTTTTCCATTTCTTTAGTTTTACATTTTTTTACTATTAGAGATTCCAATAATTAATTCTTAACCTTTCTTGAAATTTTAAGGTTTAGGATCAAATTTAAATGTCGATAAAAAAGAATGAAACATTGACCTTCAACTACTATCTTCTTCTCAAAAGTTAAGATTTTTATTTTAAATTTTAATATCAAACTTTAAAGAATGTAAAATTAAATTAAAACACCAACTTCTAGATACCATAACTTTTGACTCGTAGCTCTATTTTGTAAAATTGAAGTGCATAAGGAAGTTTACAATGAGTTGGAGAGTTTAAAATCATGATATTACCAAAATTCAAAAAGTGATGGACTATTTTTATGTCAAAATTTTAATGTTGTGTTGCACATTTTGACATAAAAATCTGAGCAAGACAAATACCAGAGCAATACTATTCAAACTAGATAGGGCAAATACCAGAGCAACACTATTCAAACCTAAATATGTTATGGGCAAAAATCCTTAAAGAAAAATATATGGGCACTAATGGTCATGAGAGAATCTTAACAATACAAAACTTTGTAAAGGGATTGGTTATGTGGAATTTTATCTTAGAGAGTGGGAAGATTGTTACAAACTATTTGACTTGGCAAGTTGGTAATGGAGGCATGGCTCCCTTTTGGAATGACTCATGGAATGGTCTCCATTCTCTAAAATAAAATGGTGAGCTTCATGATTTTAAAAAAAAATTCATTGGTAAGTGAAGCATCAAAATTCACAATTATGTGAGATTAAAGAAAACAATATTTGGTCAATAATCGGAGTGGAGTTTAGAGAACATGGGGCTATTTAGTTAGCAATAAGACTTAATGCAGAATCTCTTTCAAATTAAAAAATGCTTGATAATTGAGAAAGAGGATAGGTTAATTTGGTGAGCAACTAAGAGTGGGTAATATTCTGTTAAGATGGGTTATTGATTAATGACTAATGGTAATAACGTAATGGATTTTCCAACTATGTTATGTTAGGGAAGATATCAAGTCTACCCAAAGTTGGCTCCTTTGCATGGCTAGCAATTTAACGGAGAATCTTGATAGGAGAAAGGAGAAAAAAATGTGGCTTTTTAGGGCCTAATAAGAACACATTATTTGGAAAGGCTTCAAAGAATGTAGATTATTTATTAATGCAATGTAGGTTTTCTATGGATTATTAGGAGATGGTGAGATCTAAGTTAGGCTAGGTAGGACCATTGCAAAATACCTTGAAGGAAGATTTTTTTGGATGACCAAATAAAATGGAAAATTATTTTTCCATCTATAGTATGGCATGTGTCGGCCTTCAATTATAATTTAGGAGATTTAGAAGGAGTGCAAGCAATGAATCTTTCAAAGTGGGATGAAACAAGTGGCAAGAATAAAATTTAGAGTCAATCTATCAATTAGAGAAGTGATGAGTGTTGAAACGACACAAATCAACCTAAGTATTCTCTAACTTATGATGGATAAATTTATTTAGTCAAAATTGCCAAGCATTTGAGTAAATTTTGGGAGTAAACTATCTTTAGATAATTGAACGATAGTGAAAGAAAGATGGTTAAATGGATTTTTCCTAAAAATAGGTGGATTAAACTTAACATTTATGGGGCTACAAGGGGTAATTCATGTCCTTTGAGAGGTGGGGTGATTGCAAGAGATTCTCTTAGAAACATGATAGCCTTTGCTAGACAAAAAATCAAATAAGAGACAAATAATATGGTGAAAGAAAAAGTGACATTAATGGCTCTTCAACTATTGAGGATGTTGAATATTAAAAATGTGCGAGTTGAAGGTCACTCACAAATAATTGCTCAAGTCATATAGTAAGGTAAAACTTGTATGAAACTTACAAGGGATAATTGATGCTATTATAAGACTGCTTGATTGGTTTAGGGAATTTAAATTAAGCCATTTGAGGAGAATAAGTAATTTTGAAGTTAATGTTTCATCCAAGTGGGCTCTACCCTTTGTAAATGAGGCACAAATAATTTTAGAAAAAATATGGTCTTTAAATATGGATTTTCCATTTAGGTGGGTCACCCCTAGTAGGTGTGAAATTGTCTCATATGGTTTATGTGCCTTCTCTCCCATAATCAGTCTTTATCAAAGATATTATTAAAGGATTATTAGGTGCAATTTGAGGTAGATGGCTAAAGCGAGGCTTTCATTATCTCTTACTCTTCTAACTACATCAAAGTTTTACAAATTGAGTGAGCAAAAGGAAGCTTTATTAAGAAGTGATGATAGAAAAGAATAGGATGGGACAAGAAATAAATTAAAATCCCTTCTTGGCACTACTTTTAAAGGTGGTCAATGTTAAGTATCATTTTTACACAATGATAATGCCATAAATACATGACATAGATTTTTCTCTTGAAAGATTGTTTTCAAGATCAGTCCCAAGGTTCCTTTAGGTTGTCAGTCAACTACTAGGGTAATTCAATTAAGAGTGATGTGATTTTTCACAAGGAGGCCTTTGTTGCTTCTAAAAATTAATTTATAAGATGGTAGAAAAAATGAGATTCACAATATTTTTTCTTTTCTTTTTTTTTTTATTTATGAAAATTTAATATGTAGCTATAATGAATTTCTTATATTAACCAATGATGAGAAAAAAAAAAAAAGAGAGTAGGGTAACAAGAGATTAAATAAAATTGCATTAAAATTAAATCATTTAAAGACATAGACCAGCACTAAATACTCTGCGAATTAGATTTTCAAGTAGATGAGGAAAAACCCATGTAATCTAGAGTAGTGCAACCACAAATTTGTAGATGCAATCATTGAATGAAAAAACTAATAGGTAAATGATTCACCATAGCTCATTAGATTATGCATTCGAATCTAACATATGCGCACACAAGACAAACTAATCTTAACAAACAAGTAGAAATTACCTCTCTAATTAGTCACAACAAAGAATTCACAATAGTAACAAATTCCAAAAAATATAATGAACGTAGACATTAATCACAATAAAACAACCACCTTTATCGTTATCATAAATTAGTCATGGAAATTCATAAAAATATAATCTTCAGTTAGAAATAACCACATAATAAATAGTTGCAACAATTGCACACACTTTATTACAAAATGTCAACCCATAATACATTGTACAATTCTACTTTTATTGTGTAGCAACTCTGAAACTATGATTTTTAGAGATAGGATTTTCTATACAAAAATAATAACAAAAATTATGCAAATATAACATTTTTATGCAAAACTACATGCTAACTAATTTCTAACTAACTTGCACATATTCTTATTGATTTAATATGTTAATCAATCCATTACATTCCAAAAAATACAAAATAAAAGAAGATGGAACAACAACAAATATTAATCTTCAACAACTAATCCAAACTCTACTTCTTAAAATATCACCTCAATTCTTTTTTCATTCTTATTTTCCCTTCCTCAATAGTATCATTTGTATTCTTCTCTTGGATACCTTCCCTAGGGACCACCTTCTCTAGTTTTGTTTGTTCTTTTGTAGGAGTATTCTAAGTAGGAATCTTTGGACTCTTTACCTATTTTGTGGGTATCTCCATATTAACCTCTTCAACTTGCTTATCTATCTCAATCACAAGCATCTCAATAGGTAGAGTCTCTTATTCCTCACATTGATTTTGGAGAGCAATATCAAAATATCTAATGTAAAACTAATCAAATCCCCAATCCTCTTACATGTCCTACTTATCTTGTATAGATTTGTCCATTGTGATAGGACTATCTTAAAAGTGGTGAGGTGTAGCTTATTTGTGATACATTCTCCTTTCCTAGGTTGTAGTAATACTTTACCTAGTTCTTTTGATGAGAGATACATCATCATCTGAATCCTCTCCTTCCTCTGCAATGGACTTCATAAAATGATATGGTGTGGCACTACCCCTCTTTCTCTAAGATAACTTTCCCTTCTTATCCTCGAGCGCAAACACTAAAGTAGGAGTTTTCTCTTGTATATTTATTTCTACCTTTTGGAAATCTCCTCATCCAACTAAATCTCCTCTTCCTCAATAGGGACTTTCCTTTATTTCATTTACCCATCTCTTGAGTCACCTCATATGCAACTTGTAGGAAGTGTCTATAAACTATTGTCGACTTATGAGAAGGTGTGGGTGCCTAAGTCAAAATTGTAACCTTATTCCTTTTTCCCTTATCTATCTTTTGTGGAGCTTCCATTTGTGGCCTTTGTGATATAGGATCCAACTTAAATGGCCTTGAGATAAATCTTAGAATGAGGTTGCTAATGTGCCTAGCCTTGTGTTATATATCATCATTTTTGAGGTGATCCACCTCGAAATTCAACTTTGCTTGTGTTGCCTCCTAATTTTATAGTGTTTAAAGAACTAGGAAGTTGAAATAAAATAAATTGAAGGGTAGCTAACTCTTATGATTGATGCATTTGAGTAGAATTTGGGCCAACTAATAGGGAAATAATTCCTCCTACACTTTAGGCTCTACAAAAACTAGGTGGGTAGACCTTACATTCGTCAATATTACCAGTGCTAAAACATAAATCTAAATCTTACAAAGCAGATATATCCCTTGATTCTTCTTTACTCATGAAAAGAACTAGATGTGTACTAACTAATAACATAAACTAGAAATTTATAAGCTAAGTGGGGTCTTCCTTTTAGCTCCTAAACAAAAAGGAAAAATTCATTTTGATAATCAAAGATTTCAACAAGATCCATAAACCAAACAATAAGAAAAATGTATATCCTATAGGTATGATCATTACTTTATCTATGAGGGTATGGAGTCATGAGAAACTAAGTCATTGCTTTATGCAGTCATTTAATAACTTCAGATATATGAGATGAAACCTTACAATACATCACAATAATAATTCTAATTCAACCTACTTATCATAATCCCTGTGTAATACCGAAAATTCCTGAATTCCCAACAAAAAAATTTGGGAGCACGAAATATAAATGGGTATCTAACAACAAGAGAATGGGAGAAAGAAAACCTTTGTTAATTTCATTCCTAAAACTAAACTTGTCTACACATTGGAGAGATCCAAATCACAATGTATTTATTGGAATTATTTAGAATAAATGAGAGAGCATCTAAATCAATTATCCAAGCTCCATATGTACAAATAAAACTTTTCACATGTTAGTGAACCCATATCCATATAACATATTCATCATGCATGCATCCATTAGATCATACAATTACTTAAACTTGTTGGTTATTGTCAAAACAACTTTGCAGAAATGTAATCACGAAACATAATAGATTCAATAACATAGTTGACACAATGATTTTACATGGAAACCCAATTTGGGAAAAGCCACCAATAACATGCAACTAATTCTCACTCTTCTGAAGTGATGCCCTATGAAAGGCCAACCCTGTTAAAGGTTACAATGCACACTGTTCAATGTGACCTAGTTAGAGGATTTCAATCACCCTATTAGGAGTGAGCCTTGTTAGAGGAATTTAGATCATTCAATTGGAATGTAACCTAGTTAAAGATTTACAAATGACTATTAGGTCAACCTTAATCCAAAGAATTTTTACTAGATTGATACAATGACTAGAGAATTATAGTAAGGCTTGATCTGATAATAACTTACAAATCACTTTGTAGATTGCAGATCTTTGTTTTAGTCCTTGATTTAGCTTGGCTTTCACACACATCAACTCTAATAGCTTGTTCACCCTTCAAGAATCCATACTCTTAAGTCTTATTACTTTGCATGCCAATTGCAAACATTATACTTCATCCACCATATGAAACACCACCCTAGAATCCTTATCTTTCAAGGGTTCTCGCACATGCCAACTATTGTTTCATGCCTTGTATACCCTTATAAAGATAAATTAGATCCTTTCCCTATCATCCTTCATTATCCATTTTAGGGTTAGGAAGGATTAGGTAGGATTAAATGAATCTACCCATCTTTGCATTTTATTCCCTTATAAAAACATCTCCTTCAATCCTTTGAATTCAACTCAAAATAGCTCATCCTGAATTCTATGCCACCAGCGCATCAAGCTTATCTTTCATATAGTTCACACAATCCAAGAAATTAAACTTGTCAACTCAAATTCATTGAATTCAATATCTTCATCATAATGCTGACACTCAGCATTAACTTGCTTCCGATGCTTAGTACATATTGTGTTACTCGACATCCACTATCAAATCACTTGGCACGAACTAAAGTTTACTGGTGCTCAACATCAACTAGACTTTACTTGGCTTACATTGTGTGAGTCGGCATACGCTAAAATTTGAAATTTCTTGGCTTCAACTAATTTTCTACTCAGCTTAGACTAAGTTTTCTTGGTACCTATTGTGTAGATTGTTAAGCTTGGTAGATTGAATTCATTTATCTTGTTCTTCTAAACTTAATTAGTGTATCCATCCTTCACAACCATAAGTAGATAATCAATGCACTATAATATCATTGTGTAAATTGATCTTTGTACTTCTTTTCCATATCATAACTCAACCTTTCCTCTAAGTGCTATTCTTACCTAATTTTATCAAATTCTCTTCATCAATCAAAAAAATGATAGTACTCAAATCATCTAAGCAATTGTCTTAGGTCAACAAGTAGCAGTTTTGACATCAATGACAAAACAATGATTCAAACGCATATTCATACTTGTATCAATCTATTTTCAACAATATCCCTCTTTGGCATTGCAAACCAAACTTAATCAGTAGAACCAACAATAATACCAAAAACAAAATAATTCCTTGTATTGAAAACTCTCTGTCTATTAGCAATTTTCATCTTATGAATAGGTTACAAAATTCTATTTTGATCAATAGACAACCAATCAATTCATCCTTATGACTATGTCTAGATTACTTCTTATATCTCCCTCAACATTATTGCCCTCTTACTAAGAAAATGTAATCAATAGGTATACTATCTCCCTTTGAGTATATAGTCCATGCTTCTTTTGTATCTTCTTTCTCCCTTTCTAGATTGCTAGATTGCCCCCTTTCTTTCATTGTCTTTCTCCATCTATTGGATTTCTTCCTTTCTTTGTCTTCCTATCTCCCTCTTCAATAATAATTCCAAAGAATTGTCATCTTAATATGCAAATATGAACATTTTTTAGTTTCTTCCTTGGTCACCTAGCTTGTCAGTGATTTATAGCTCTAGCTCTTTGATTACTTTAGGTAGCTCCTAAAGAAAAATCTACTACATCAATGTCTACCATATGTCAAGTATCTTGTTCGATAAAGGACACTTCTCATTCTTCTAAAATAGCCTATGAAAGGGGTATCACCCCTAGTTTACCTCTTAGATACTCATGAGCATCCTTAGGTAAAGCTATTGTGAAGATATAAGTTATATGCTCTTTTGTGTTAAGATATTCCATCTTCACCTATTTATCTTGAACTAACTCTCTCAAGTAATGACACTTGATTGCAATGTGCTTAGTCTTTGTATGCATCACAAGATTCTTCAATATATTTATAGTACTTGTATTATCACAATAAAGTATCATAGGTTCACTGATTTCCTCTTTCATACCTTTTAGTAGCTTTTTGATCCATACAACAATTTACTAGAGTAGCAACATATTTAGCTTCAATAGTAGATTGAGATATGCAGTTTTATTTCTTACTAGTCCATATAATCAGCCTCTTTTTGAAGAAAAATGCTCCTCCACTCATGCTCTTTCAGTCATCAAAATTTCCAGTTGAATCAGCACAAGTGTGGGCTCTCAATTAAAGTTTCTCATTTTTCTTATAGTATAGACCATTCTTTTGTGTTCCTATTAGATATTTCATTATTCTCTTAATGACCATCAAATGATTCTCCCTGGGATTAGCAGAGAATGTAGAAATTTTCCCAACAAATAATGCAATATAACATCTGCTATGTACTACATGTAATTTTCTAATTATAGAGATATACAATGTTTGATTCACCTCAACCAAATTATCATTCTTAGACAATTTATGCCATGTCACCATAGGTGTGCTTACTAGGTTGCAATCCTCCAATCCAAAAGTTTTTAGTATCTCCTTTATATATTTTGACTGAGTGATGTATATACCATATTTCATCTGACGTACTTTCAAACCCACAAATAACTTGATCTCTTCAAACATAGACATTTTGAATTCTTCTTTCATTTCATTTGCAAAAGCCATACATAAAGTATCTTGACCTCCAAATATGATATCATCAATCTTCAAGAACATATTATTTTTATTATTAATCCTCTCAAATCCAATTGTTACAAGATAATTATGAAGCCTTTCATACCATGCTCTTGGTGCTTGCTTCAAACCATATAATTTTTTTTGCAGTCTACATACCATGTTCTTGTTGTTAACATCAAAAAATCTAGCTCACTATTCTATATAAACTTCTTCTTCCAATATATCATTCAGAAATGTAGACTTAACGTCTATTTGATAAACTTTAAAACTTTTGTACGTAGAGTAAGCAAGTAGAGTTCTCACTCCTTCCAATATTGCAATAAGAGAAAATATTTCTGCATAGTCTATCCCTTCTTCTTGTGCATATCCTTTAAAAACTAATATTTCCTTGTTCCGTGTGATTTCACCATTTTTATCTAACTTGTTTTTGTACACCCACTTGGTGCCAATCACATTTTTTATCTTTTGGTCTAGGAACTAGATTCCATGTCTTATTTTTCTCAATTTGTTCAATCTCTTCTTTTATGGCTTTACTCCAGTCCACATCTTCTAAGGCATCTTTCAGTATTTCAAGTTCATGCATGCTAAGAAAACATGTATCATTTCTTATCTTGTTCCTTGTCATTGGTCTAGCATTTTTATCTCCAATGATTTGTGCAGCAAGATGATGTCCCTTGACATACTTTGACAGTCTTGGTTCTGCTCTGTTTTCCTCATTTGGTTTCTCAACTTCTTAATCACTATGTACATCTCTATTAGGTAATTCAACATCTCTTTCATTTACACTAATCTTAGAAACAACAGATGTCTCAACTTCATTCTATAACTCAGCACATAAATGTTGCTCAGTTCCTGAATGCAACTTAAGATTCATAGTGTGTGACTCAATAGTCACTGAAACTTGCCATGAATTTGCAACCTAATTTACAACATCTTCATCAACAATCATACCTTCATAAAAATATACAAATAATTTGTATTCCTCTGGTTCCTTCACAGGTTCAGCCTCACGTACTTTAATATTTTCATCAAATTTCACATTTGTAGTTTCAGCAACTTTGTTATTATTAGTTTTTAAACACTTATAAGATTTACTTCTTGTGGAATAGCCAAGGAATATATCTTCTTCAATTTTTGTGTCTAATTTACCATTCCTAAAATCTTTGAGAATATAAGACTTGGTTCCAAATACCTTAAAATATTTTACATTTCGTGAGTATCCATACCATACTTCAAAAGGTGTTGAATGATTACCTTCCTTAACTTGTACACAGTTCAAGGGATAGACAACTATACTTACAACTTCGTGTTGATCTCATACTAGCTTTGACAAGTGAGTTTTTATGCACTTAATTTATTTACTTAGTTCATGTCAAACAAGTAGTATATGCTAAACACAACATGTATAAGTTAGAGCATGCTAAGTGAACAGTGAGTGCCGAGTCACTCAAGTGCTAAATAGATACTATATGTCAAGTGATTCAGGAGTTGAGTCAGCAGTGCATGCCAAGTCATTTAGATGCCAAGTCACAGTATTTAAATTAGTATATGCTGAGCATCAAAGACTTCAAATGTTGAGTAACACAATTTTTCATAGTTGTTTGTATTGGCACAAACTACTATTTAAACCATTTTTGAGCTCACTTACATATTGAATTACTATAATTTAGTGATAAAGATGAGCCTTAAGTTGGAATCCCTATGAATTACATGCATCCAATCAGGTAAATGAAAGGTTTAAGTAGAAAAATGGATAAATCACATCCATTGATTAATACCTATCCCTAAGTCACCTAGGTTTTCTTAAGTAGGACAAACCCTAAAATTTCTATGAGTGTGAAAGGGAATGTATGAATGATCAAGGAGAGTCTGCATATGCAAACTAGGAGATTCATGGTGACCAAGGTATTGTGATCTAAAATTGCATTGCATAATAAGTTAAATGAGAACAAAGGAAGGAAATAGTGAACAACAGAGAGACATATGATCAAGAAGGATCAAGAATACATCAGTTTAGAGGTGATATGTCATCAAGAAACAGAGTGCTAACCATAGGATCACTGCTAAGATATTCTAATAGGTGAATCAGTTAAATTTATTAACAGAGTAATCCTAACAGGCTATATTGAAATCCTCTAACAAGGTGTTTACTTAATTGTTAGTTGAAGTCCTTTAACAAGGCACACTTTTAACAGGCTATTGAAATCCTTTAACTGGGTAAGACCTAATAGTATTTGTAAGCCTTTAATAAGGTAGACCTTTCATAGGGTAGATCATGTTTCATGATCAAACATTGTAACCTTCATTGGATACACTTTAATACTATAGTAATGAAGATTTGTGGGTGTCATTCCCACCCCAATTTTACCTTCTCATTGGAGGGTTTCTAGGTAATCATATCTAGTGTCATCTATGGGTGAATGCTTACTTGTTTACATGCTTTGGATGTACATACTTTACATGATATTTTAGTTTACTTATTGAATGTATGAGATGGATGCGTAGTGAATATTTTATGGGTTAAAAGTTTGAACTACTGATTCGCACCCCCCCTGCTCCTCATAAGTTTACCTTTCCTATTGTAATTCCAAAAATTGGTATTAGAGCCTAATTATTTGAAAGAAAAGCTTTACAACTTTGATGAAAGATCTTAGAAATGGAAGTCTACAAGTTGGGAAAGATCATTAAGAAATAGGGAACTAAAATACAACTCATTCTACATCAATTGGATGAAGCAAAAGATGATCCAAAGAAATCATTGAAGAGAAGGAAGGAAATTTCCATTTTGGAGAATGAAACACAATACAAAGAGATGGACACTACTAAGCTATTTCCAAATGGAGACTCAAATGAATTTGACACAGCAATTGCAAATCTAATGGAATAGAATAGAGCCCAAGCTGAAGAAATAAAAAATCTCAAGTTAGAGAAAGAATCAGAAGTCATACTACTATGCGAGGTGATTGAACAAAAAAATAAAGCTATGGAAGATAAAGCCATGATTGAAGATGACAAAAGAGTTTTGACTAGCAGACTAGAAGAGAAATCATCAAAGGTTGCTAGTATTGCCAACATGCAATTGGATACTTTGGGTCAAATGATGAATTCCAACTACAAATTGAATGTCAAGTATGTTGAGATAACAACATTGAAGTTACATAATGAATAGTTGAGTAATGATCTAAAAAGGGAAAATGAATTTTCTAAAAACTTTAATAAACCTAGTGAAGCCATCAAATACTTTGAGCAATTGATGAGATCCGCTAGATCTAACAATGATACATCTAGACTAGGATACACAAGTACTGAAGAACGAGAGTCATCCAAAGTATTGAAGAAAGGAGTAACAAAGATAAGAATTCCAAACCTACTTGTCATATCTATGGTAAGAAAGGACATACTACCAATTTGTGTTGTAGCAAGATTGCAAATCAGAATGTTAAGCAAAAGACCATGGGTCATTATCATAAGTGCAACAAACAAGGTCATCAAGCACATGAATGCAGAATATAGCCCATGTACACTAAAATATTTGAATGATATTGATATAGTTGTCAAAAGTATGAACATAGAGCTTTTGAGTGCAAATCCGAACCCATGTAGTCATCAAACAAGAAAATAAAGGTAAAGAACCCTGGCAACTTTTATAATTGGGATTATAATACAAAGTATAGTTGTCACTAATGTCAAGAGTATGGACATATTCCTAAGAATTGTATAAGAACACACTTCAAGACTAACTAAAAAATGTGGTTGAGTCAAATCACATGTTTTAGCCATTTGAAGATTGGTCACATCAACCGATATTGTCCAACAAGGTCAAAGGCACCAAGTTGTGAGTTCCATAAAAGAAAAGGCAAGGTAGATACTGAAAATGTTAGAAATGAAATAAACAAGACATGGAAGAGAAAGGAGAATTGCAACACATCAAGTGAAGAAGGGATCACTTCACCCAATGGGTCAGGTGATCACACCTCATCAAACTAAGTAATCAAGATGTATGTGGAATTCTGAAAAGATTACATAAGAATGAATAAAGATGCAAGGTGTTTTTAGGAATAAAAGATTTTTTTAAAAAAATTTTGTGTTACTGTCGAGCATGAAAAGTTTCCTATGATTGTTGAGTGAAATGCTAAAGGATGTCAAGAAAATAGACTGGCTAGTTGTTGTCAAGCTCATAATGGTTGCCAAATGAATGAAAGGACTAGTGGATGCCAAGTGAGCCAAAAATTAGTTGATGTCAAGCTTACAACTGTGTAAGCACTTAGCATTAATCGCAATATTTCAAAGGGGTATTTGATCAATTTCTTCTCATTTAACATCATTCAAAATTGAGAAAAAGAAAAAAAAGCTAAAGGCAATCTAGAAATTACATCTCAAGCATTTACAGGAGATTTGAATAGTTATTTGACATCATTTAATCATATTTTGTAATGTATTTATCATGTGTTGAGCTACACTATTTCAAATTTCATAAACCCTAGTTTTGTAATATGGTATCTAGTTCAAAAGATGTAGAAGGAAAAGAATTTTTGAATGTTTAGTTGGTTAGCAACAAGGTAAAACAACCTATTTTCAAGGCCATTCTAGACATAGCATACAAACAAGATCCCTCTAGTGCATTATCTATGATACCACCACAAGTTTTAATGATATAGGATGTCAGAAAATGTTATAATTGTAAAATTGGTAGTATTGGTGACATGGAAATTAGAGAAGCATATGGAAAACTATGTGAAAACGTTGTGTTAAGGGAAGAATTTAAGATTGTAGAAAAGAAAGGGTTAACTCGTGCCTTAGGTTTCCCTAATGTTTTCAAAACTGAATGAATCGGAATTATTTTGAGTAGAATTCATGACAGCTCAGTGTGGTGAGATAATGGGCCAATCAAAATCTCAAAGAGAATAATCCATAGGGTAATAGGGTATCCAATCCTAGATCGGCCAAAGACTATGAGAAGTGAATCCAAAGAAGTCATTGAAGGACATGGGAGCTATGTGGAACAAGAGAGGAATGACCATAGACACCATCACAGATCCTCTGATAGATTTTGTAGTAAGGGTAATTGCACATAAGTTTTACCAATCAAGTAGATTAAAAAGTGTACCTTGCATTGCTGTAGATATGGGTTACAAGATTGTGAAGAAGGATCATACATATGATCTTGCCAAGCTGCAGCTACAATAATTGATTAAAAACCTAGGAGCAACAAGGAAAACAAAGAGCGCTCAATGTAAATTCGGATCTGTTTTGATATGTATCTTCTTTTATGTTCAGAACACATTTCCTAAGTTTGGTACTATTGCATGAAAGGCCGATAGGTCTGTTGTAGTTCAAATAGGAGCATTCATTGAACAATTAGGTGAAAATTTTGAGTCAGTAATGATTAGTTATTTTGAGAACTTCAAGCAATCCATGAAGAAGAGATTAAGTATTCCAGTGTCATTAGTGAAAAAACATTATGATGATGTTAGTTTCCTAGTTGATGCTGATTACACATTTGTTCAAGCAGTAATTCCAATAATAAGATGGTTAAGGCCATTAGATTATGAAATTAATGTTGATGAGGCCTCTACAGCAATAATAACATTACTTGTAGAAGAAATAGACAAAGATGCCAAAGCATTTGGTAACTACGAGATGGCCAAGTCTAAAATTACTATAGAGTTGCATACTGCCTCTGTCATAAAAAAGAAGGATAAATTGGTAAAGAAACTAAAACAAAAATTTAGTGAAGGTGCAAAGTAGGAAGATGAAGAGGAAGAGGACATAGAGGAAGAAGACACTCAGATTTAAGCACAACTTACATTGACACAAGGAAATGGTGAAGATGAACAAGAGGAAGAAATAGAGATTGTAGAAGGTGTTGAGGAAGAAGAAGCCAAGGAAGCACCTATTCCTACTGATTAGAAGAAAACAAAGGCTATTATATAAGTAGTGACAAGACCTAAGAAGGTTGCTAAACCAAGCTAGCCAAAACCTATAGCACCTACCACAAGAGTCAGCACATGTGTCATTGCACAAAAGGCTAAAGAGAAAGCCAAGACTATAGAGAAAGAAGGTGGAGCACAAAAAAAGACCAAGGAGAAAATATATTGCTTAGGGTGAGATTGATGAGGAAAGAGTTGAATCTTATGACACTAGCCAATTCCAAGTGGTGAGTCATAATCCATCTTTAGATCTAGACAATATATGTGAGAATGTTATAAATAATGTAGATTTATCAAGATTTTCTCACATTGATTTTGAAAATCTTGGAAAAGTTGACAATAATCAAGTGGAGAAGGAAATATATGCCATGATAGCTACTTTTAAGAAAGCCCCTCTACAGATTGCTAACTCCATACCTAAAAGCCTATATGAAAAAGTTGAGTGAAAAACACATTATTGTTTGAACACTAAAAGGCAAATTAGAGAAATTGCCCTAGCTCAAGTTATGTCTAAACTTAGCAAGGCACTGATAGGTAATGTCATAAAGAAATATGTTGTTAGATTTGTTCGTAAATATAGAGCATTCAACTTATTACAAAATGACATAGAAGATGTTGTAAGGAAGACTACACAGATGTGGAAAATTACATATAGGCTAGCTACAATCAAAGTGGGAGAACAAGAGCCTATTGAGGTTAAAGATGATGAAAATGATGATAAAATGAAGGCATAGTTGAGGGAGGTTCTAAAATGAATGCACATGATAAGGAAACAACTGAGAAAGAGTAGCAATAGGAATATAGTGTACAAGATACACAAATGTTGAATGTTGGCCCTCCACAAATGACAAGTGTTAATACTAAAATTGTTAGAGTAAAGGATTTTTTTGATCTCACTATTTAGAACATCAATCCCTTAACAAAGGAAGACTTGAAAAAGATACTTGATCAATCTACACTACTGGCAAAATTGTGTGACAACCCTATATTGGTGAGTGTAGATGAACTTCAAAAATTAGTGACTAAAATTATAAGGGAGGAAGTGAAAATACAAGAACCACCTACCATCACCCCTCAAGTTACTTTTGTACAATCTTCAGATAATGTACCAGAAATTGTACCAAAAAAGGTTGAGAAAAATGGAGAGGATAAAGTGGAAACACAAGTCACTAAGGAATCATAATGTCAAACAAGTTAGATGGATTCATTTGCCCCTCTAGCACAAGTTCAAGGTGCAATTCAAGGCAATGAGGTAGAGAAGGAAAAGCCTGAAGAGACTGAGTTGACATCCAAGCCCAAGGAGAAAGAAATAATTCAAGCACTTGTAACGTTACCAGCATCTGACACTTCTTCTAGTCACACTCTTCAAAGGCCAAGCATAGATGCAACACCTTTGTAATTCTCAGTGCTGAGTCCAACTTCATCAAAGGTAGAAGAGGTAGTAGCGTATGGAGATGTAAGCCTAGATGAAGAAATTATATTCCCTAAATTTGATCTTGTGACAATAACGATTGAGCAGATGGGTATACTTCAAGAATAATTGACCAAAATATTGGAAAAGGTAAGTGATGCAGACCTTAATACTAATGCAAAATTACTAGAATGGTTTGAGAAAAAGTTTCAACATAAAGTGAATGAGAAGATATCCAATGATACAACAATTACACAAGTTGCATTGGCAACTAAGATAGACAATGTGAAGAAGGTACTTGAGAACATTTTCTCATTGTACACCAAACTATGTAATCCTACATTCTTCACACAAGAGGCAAGGAATCAAATCTTGAGCTTGGAAAGTCAAATGAATTCATCCAGAGCTAAATTTCTCATGACTCCAACTCAAAGTGAGAAACACTTGAGGACCCTAATGCAAACCCAGAGTAAGTTAGCAACACTATCTATAGATGAAGCTAACATAAGTGCTAAAATGATAATTATCCAAACTACTTTGACTCCTCAGATGGAGATTTTGCATAAGGAGTTAGGCTATGCAAAAACTCTTATGAAGCAAACCCCAACCTTTCTGCATTAGATGGCCTATTACATCTTGCTGCCAAGCTGGCCATCCAAATTAAGTCTTTGGAGTTAGCTTGTGAAAATTGGGATGCCACTCTTAAGATCATTCTTGAGGTCCATAAATCCTTTTTGGATAGACACACTATTAGTGTATGATCCATTGACATCAGTGTCAAAAATGGGGAGATCAAGAAAGAGCTAAGGGGAAGTAAGAGCATGAGGGAGAAAGCAAAGAAAAACAAGCAAGTAAAAGAGTATCAGCTGAGGCACATCTACTTAGTAGGAGCAACATTTTGAGTACAAAACTAGATCAACCAACTCAGGGGGAGTTATAAGATTTTGTGGTATAAGTTGTTGCAAAATTTTGATATTTTGAAATTTTGTATAGAAGCTGAATAGGAATTATGTTATGCTCTTAAGAATAAAAGTATTAATGCATGACCAAGTGTTTTTGACACTCATGTCAAAGGGGGAGATTGTTGATCTTAGATTGGTTTTGACAAGTGAGTGTCTATACACTTAAGTTATTTACTTAATTCATGTCAAAAAAGTAGTATATGTCGAGCACAACATGTATAAGATAGATCATATTGAGTGAACAACGAGTGTCGAGTCACTCAAGTACTAAGCAAATAGCATATGTCGAGTGATTCAGGAGCCGAGTCAATAGTGCATGCCAAGTCATTGAGATGCCAAGTCATAGTATTAAAATTAGTATATGTTGAGCATCTGAGACTTCAAATGCCAAGTAACATAGTTTTGTCATAGTTGTTTGTATTAGCACAAACTACTATGTAAACCATTTTTTAGCCTACTTACAAATTGAATTATGATGTTTCGGTGATAAGGACAAATGTTAAGTTGGAATCCCTATGAATCAAATGCATCTAATTAGGTAAAGGGAAGGTTTAAGTGGAAAAATGGATGAATCAAAGACATTGACTCATACCTAACCCTAGGTCACCTAGATCTTCTTAAGGAGGACAAACCCTAAACTTTTTATGACCATAAAAGGGAATGCATGAATGATCAAGGAGATTTTTGCATGTGCAAGAAAAGGCATTCATGGTGACCAAGGTATTATGATCTAAAATTGTATCATGATTTGAAATTACATTACAGAGGAAGAAAATAGTGAACAACAAAGAGACGTCTAATCAAAAAGGATTAAGAATACATCAGTTTAGAGGTGATCTATTATTAAGTAGCAAAGTGTTAACTACAAGATCAATACTGAGACATTCTAATAGGTGAATCAGCTAAATCTCTTAATAGAGTAGTCCTAACATGCTATATTGAAATCCTCTAACAAGGTGCCTACTTAATTGTGAGTTGAAGTCCTTTAAGAAAGCACACTTTTAACAGGGTGTTGAAATCCTTTAATAGGGTAAGACTTAAGATTCTTTGTAAGCCATTAACAAGGCAGACCTTTCACAAGGTAGATCACGTTTCATGATCAAACATTGTAACCTTCATTGAGTACACTTTATTACTATAGTAGTTAAGATTTTTAGGTGTCATTCCCACCCCAGTTTTATCTTCTCATTGGAGGGTTTCTGGGTAATCATATCTAGTGTAATATATGTGTGAATGCTTACTTTTTTACATGCTTTGGATGTACATACTTTACATGATATTTCAGTTTACTTATTGAATGTATGAGATGGATGTGAGGTGAATATTTTATGGATTAAAAGTTTGAACTACTGATTCACCCCCACGCTAGAAGTTTACATTTCCTATTATAATTCCAACACTTCTCTCTAGTATTTCAAAGCAACATTTTTCTCCATCATGATTTTCCTAGTAGAGTCCATTACATATATGTTCCTCCTTTCAAAAATTTTGTTTTGTGGAGGGGTCCTAGGGGAAAATGTCTATGTTTTGATTCCTTTGTCATTAAAAATCATCTCAAACACATTTGATATAAATTCTCCTCCTCTATCAAATCTCAAACATTATAGACTTTTACCTATTTCCTTCTCAACTCTTGCTAAGTACCACTTAAACATTTGGAAAGCATAAAATTTATTTTTCAAAAACATAACTATCATCATTCTAGAATAGTCATAAAAAAAATCATAACATACTATTCTTCTTTGTAACTTTGCACATCAATTAGTTCACACAAGTCAGTATGAACAATACCTAATATTCTTTTAGAGGTATGAGTCTTACTCTTAAAACTTGACTTTGTCATTTTGCCTAACTGACATTGTTTGCAAATCATATTATCAAGTTTCTTTAATTTAGGAAAACCTCTAACTCTTCTCATGTTACTAATACTAACCAAGTTATCTAAATTTACATGACACAACCTCTTATGGCATAGTCACACATCATCAAATTCTATGACTAAAAAAGTAGCATTATCCATATCAAGGTAGAATAGACTACCTCTAGTTTGATCACCTTTTCCAATTAGTTTTCCATCAGTATCATATATCTTAGCAATCTTGTTTTTAAACTCAACCTTACAACCTAAACTATTTAGTTGCAACACACTCAACAAATTATAGTGAAGTCCTAGCTTGTGAATGATTTATAGCTCTAGCACTTTGATTACTATAGGCATGTCCTAAAGTAAGATCCACTACATCAATGTGTAACATATGTCAAACATCTTGTTTGATGTAGGGTACTTCTCATTCTTCTTAGGTAGCCTTTAATAGGGGTATCACCCCTAGTTTACCCCTTATATCCTCATGAGCATCCTTAGGTAAAGCTTTTGTGAAGATATCAACTATTTTCTCTTTAGTGATCTAACATATTCCATCCTCACCTCTTTGTCTTGAACTACCTCTCTCAAGTAATGATACTTGAGTGCAATGTGTTTACTCTTTGTATGCATCAAAAGATTTTTTGATATATTTATAACACTTTTATTATCACAATAAAGTATCATAGGTTTAGTGATTTCTTCTTTCATACGTTTTAGTAGCTGTTTGACCCATACAATGTTTGTACAATTTACTACAACAATAACATATTCAACTTTGGTAGTAGATTGAGATATGCATTTTTGTTTCTTGCTAGTCCATGTAACCAACCTCTTTCCAAAGAAAAATTCTCCTACACTCATGCTCTTTTCATCATCACTATTTCCAATCGAATCAACATTAATGTAGGCTCTCAATTCAAATTTCTTATTTTTCTTATAGTATAGCCCATAGTTTTCCATTCCTCTAATGATAAACCTATACAATGTTTGATTCACCTTAACTGAATCATCATTATTGGACAATTTATGTCCTATCACCATAGGTGTGCTTGCTAGCTTAGAATCCTCCAATCAAAAAGTTTTCAGTGTCACCTTTACATATTTTGATTGAGTGATGTATATATATACCATATTTCATCTGATGTACTTTCAAACTCACAATGAACTTGATCTCTCCAAACATAGACATTTCAAATTCTTCCTTCATTTCATTTGCAAAAGCCTTACATAAAGTATCTTTACTCCAAATATGATATTATCCACAAAAAATTTAGATAGTAAAATACCTTTTCCTTTCTCTATCTTCAAGTACAGATTGCTTTTATCATCAGTTCTCTCAAAACAAATTTTCACAAGATAATTATGAAGTCTTTCATACCATGCTTTTGGTGCTTTCTTCTAACCATATAAAGATTTGTGTAGTCTACATACCATGTTCTTGTTGCTTGCATCAAAAAATCCTTCTAGTTGTTCTATATAAACTTCTTTGAATATACCATTTAGAAATGCAGACTTAACATCCATTTGATAAAATTTAAAACTTTTATATGCAGAGTAGGCAAGCCAAATTTTTACTCCTTCCAATCTTGCAATAGGAGTGAATGCTTCTCCATAGTCTATCCCTTCTTCTTGTGCATATCCTTTACAAATTAATCTTTCCTTGTTCCTTGTGACTTCATCATTCTTATCTAACTTATTTTTTTACATTCACTTTGTGCCAATCATATTTTTATCTTCTGGTTTAGGAACTAGAGTCCATATCTTCTAAGGCATCTTTCACTATTTTAGGTTCCTACATGCTAAGAAAACATGTATCATTTCTCAACTTGTTCCTTGTCATTGGTCTAGCATTTTTATCTCCAATGATTTGTGCAACAGGATGATGTCTCTTGACATACTTCGATAGTCTTAGTTCTTTGTTTTCATTATTTGGTTTCTCAAAATCAAAATCACTATGTATATCTAAAATTTATTCTATAACTCGACTCATGAATGTAGTTTGATTCCTGAATGTAACACAACATTCATAGTATGTGACTCTATAGTCACTGAAACTTGTTGTTGATTTGCAACCTAATATACAACACCTTCATCAATAGGCATACTTTCATAAAAATATAGAAATGATTTGTATTCCTTTAGTTCCCTCATAGGTTCAGCCTCATGTACTTATGTATATTTATCAAATTTCACATTTAAACTTTCCACAACTTTGTTTAGTGTTAGTATTTAAACACTGATAAGCTTTACTTCTTGTGGAATAGCCAAGGAATATACCTTCTTCACTTTTTGCATCTAATTTACCATTGCTGAAATCTTTGAGAATATAACACTTTGTGATGTGAATATCAGGATTTAACTGTGTGAATATCTCCTACTTATCAATTGATGAGCTTAAGGGGCTTTCTAATGAATGGTTCATAAGGCACAACACTTGGTGAAGGTTTTGCAAATGGGGTTGCAAGCTTTGGGTTTAACTGTAGAGGAAACTCTGTAGTTAAGCGCGCTCAGGCTGGAGTAGTACTGGGATGGGTGACCTCCCGGGAAGTCCCGGTGCTTCACCCCTGTGAGCATCACCTAGATCCAATGAGTGCTAAGTGTTCCATTTATTCTCATGAGAGATGGATTCATGTTGAATCACTACTCATGAAACATGGGTCATCGAGTTTGACTCAAAATCACACAGTTAAATCCTGATATTCACATCACAATTTGACTAGCTGTGGAAATCATCTCCTACTTATCAATTGATGAGCTTAAGGGGCTTTCTAATGAATGGTTCATAAGGCACAACACTTGGTGAAGGTTTTGCAAATGGGGTTGCAAGCTTTGGGTTTAACTGTAGAGGAAACTCTGTAGTTAAGCGCGCTCAGGCTGGAGTAGTACTGGGATGGGTGACCTCCCGGGAAGTCCCGGTGCTTCACCCCTGTGAGCATCACCTAGATCCAATGAGTGCTAAGTGTTCCATTTATTCTCATGAGAGATGGATTCATGTTGAATCACTACTCATGAAACATGGGTCATCGAGTTTGACTCAAAATCACACAGTTAAATCCTGATATTCACATCACAATTTGACTAGCTGTGGAAATCATCTCCTACTTATCAATTGATGAG
This sequence comes from Cupressus sempervirens, assembly GCA_028749045.1. Lineage (NCBI taxonomy): Eukaryota > Viridiplantae > Streptophyta > Pinopsida > Cupressales > Cupressaceae > Cupressus > Cupressus sempervirens. The sequence goes on along the minus strand of CM053786.1, from coordinate 170,073,994 downwards.
CTTAAGGGGCTTTCTAATGAATGGTTCATAAGGCACAACACTTGGTGAAGGTTTTGCAAATGGGTTTGCAAGCTTTGGGTTTAACTGTAGAGGAAACTCTGTAGTTAAGCGCGCTCAGGCTGGAGTAGTACTGGGATGGGTGACCTCCCGGGAAGTCTCGGTGCTTCACCCCTGTGAGCATCACCTAGATCCAATGAGTGCTAAGTGTTCCATTTATTCTCATGAGAGATGGATTCATGTTGAATCACTACTCATGAAACATGGGTCATCGAGTTTGACTCAAAATCACACAGTTAAATCCTGATATTCACATCACAATTTGACTAGCTGTGGAAATCATCTCCTACTTATCAATATAACACTTGCTTTCAAATACCTTAAATTATTTTACATTTGGTGAGTATCCATACCATAGTTCAAAAGGTGTTGAATGAGTGCCTGTCTTGACTTGTAAAATGTTCAAGGTATAAACAACTATACTTAAAGCTTCTCTCCATTATTTCAAAGAAACATTTTTCTCCATCATGAGTGTCCTAGCACAGTTCATTATAGATCTACTCCTCTTTTTGGCAATTCTAATTTGTGTAGGGGTCCTAGGGGTAGATATATGTGTTTTGATTCATCTGTCATTACAAAACGTCTTAAACTCATTTGATGTAAACTCTCCTCCTTTGTCAAATTTCAAACATTTCAGACTTTTACCTATTTTCTTCTCAACTTTTGCTAAGTGCAACTTGAACATTTGGAAAGCATCATATTTCTATTTCAAAAAAATAATTTTCATCATTTTAGAATAGTCATCAACAAATAGCATAATATACTTATCTTGTTTCTAACTTTTCACATCAATTGGTCCACACAAGTTAGTATGAACAATTTCTAATATTCTTTTAGAGGTATGAATCTTACTCTTAAAACTTGACTTTGTCATTTTGCCTACTGATAATGGTTGTGAATCATATTTTCAGGTTTCTCCAATTTAGACAAACCTCAAACTCTTCTTATGTTACTGATACTAACCAAGTTATCAAAATTAACATGACATAAACCTCTTGTGCTATAGCCACAAATCATCAAATTCTATGACTAAACAAGTAGCATTGTCCATATCAAGGTAGAATAGATTACGTCTAGTTTGATCACCTTTTCCAATTAGTTTTCCATCAATATCATATATCAGGGTCAGTGCAAGAAGTTGGGTCTCACTTTTGGCCAAAAAGTGGAAGTGTTTTTCTTGTTTTTGAAATATTTTGTTAATTGATGCCAAAATTTGAGCCAATTAGGGATCAAATATAGAAAAAATTCAGCAATAAAAATTGTAGTGCCTGCGATCTTTTGGAATATGTAATTTATTTGTATACTCGTATGATAGATTATTTTTTGGGGATGGATCTTTAAAAACCACTTTTTCAAAATGCATGTTTCAGGACCATAGCTCGATTGTGTACGAACACCATAATTTGACACAAATAAATGAATTTTTGTGAATCCTTTTAAATAGAGTTACCTAACACGCCAAAGATTGCTGAAAATATTTTTCTTGAATTTTTTAAAGAATATTTTATTATTATTAATTTTTAATTGGCTATAAAGCTAAATTTTAAAACCTTTCATCTACGGACACCATAATTTGATCAAAATTTCACTTTTTTCAATTTTTTTTTAAAACTTCAAAAGAATTGAATGTAGATTAATGACATAAATTAATTTAAGAAAAATTATTAAACAAAAAAGTTATTAAAGTTTTAGTGAATGTTACTATTTTACATTTAGGTACCACCTTTGATTAAAAAATAATACAAAAATAGTAAATAAAATCATAACACTATAAAATTTACATTTCTAAAATCAAGACAGTGAGAGCTCTAATGGTTTTTTGTTTCATAAAAAAGTTTGATCGAGAAGACCCTCTAAACATTATGGCAAGGCATGAATTTGCCAATTCAATGCCTTAGCCAAATCTTGATAGGTGAAGGCATAGGCTTGGTCTCACCAAGCCTATCCCAAACCAAAATCTGAGGTAGGAAAAAAAAATCATGCCTCATGTTGTAAGAAATGGGCACCCATTATTTGAAATTCAAAATACGAGTACTTGTTTTGAAAAACTAAAAGCGGCATGTGAAACCCCCCCAAAACTTTAAAAAATAATTTTTTAAAAGAAACGAGTACCCATTTTTTACTTTTAAAAAATGGGTACTCATTTCTAAAAAATTCAATTTTTTTTATTTTTTGAGAATCAAGTAGCCATTTTTTGAAAATAAAAAAATGGGTGTCCAATTTTTAAAGAAATGGGTACCCATTTTTTAATTTTAGGGTCAGGTACCCGAGCCGAAAAATGGTTCCCATTTTTAAAAATCGAGTACCCATTTCTAAGAGGTCACATTTCACGGATTTGACTTTCATGAAATTGCAACCCAACTTTGTGCATTCACCCATCTTAGCAGTCATATTTTCAAACTCAACCTTACAACCTGAACTATTTTGTTGTGACAGACTCAAAAAATTATAATTAAGTCCTTCAACATAATAAGCATTGTCACATAAAATATTTTCTATGAGTTTGGTAGAACCTTTTCCTTTTATTAGATAGGGTGCATCATTACCAAACTTTTTACTATTTCAATCATAATAATTCAAGGTAATGAACTTACTTTTATCTCCAATCATGTGATGTGAGCACCCACTATTAATGATCCATCTATCATTCTTGTTTACATAGAACACTAGTGTAGTTGCCTCATCCTCATCAGAGTCATCCTTCATTGCAACATGCACCTCTTCATCATCATGATCATCAGATTCATCTTTGGTTTCTTCTTCAGAAATGTAGCAAGACTTCTTGCCTTTATCTTTGTAATATTTTTTGTTTTCACCTCTTCTACTTTTGTACTTGTCTCCACCTATATAATTCTTCTTCTCTGGACATCTAGCAACAATATGACCAACCTCATTGCAATTGAAACACATGATAGGCAACTTACCTTTGAATTCTCCTTTTCCTCTTTGAAATCTCCTTGCTAGGAGTGCTTCAAGTTGTTCTACATCTTCCTCCTCTATATAACTATCACTGGACACATTTTTTACCTTTTTCTTCTTCTTCTCATTAGGTTCCTTCAATACAAGCTTAGCTTTGAAAGTAGATTCAACATTGTCAGATTAGAAATTATCAAAATTAGATAGCTCAAAAGTAATGACCCTACCTACCAGACCTTCAAGAATTAGATTATAACCTGGTACACATCTCAGTTCTTGTATAGCAGAAACTCTAATAGCATAATAGGCTTGATCTGGTAACAACTTACAACTCACGTTGCAAATTACACATCTCTATTTCAGTCCTCCATTCTACTTGGCTTTCACATGCTTCAACTCTGATGCACCCATACCCTTAAGTCTTCTTACTTTGCATGCCAAATGCAAACACTATAGTTCGGCCACCATATGAAACAACACCCTAGACTCCTTGTCTTTTCTTGAATTCTCGCACACTCCAACAGTTGTTTCATGCCTTGTATCCCCTTATAAGGAGAAATTATCTCTTTTGTCATTCATCCTCCATTGTCCATTTTAGGGTTAGAAAGGATTAGGTAGGATTCAATAAATCTACCCATCTTTGCATTTAATTCCCTTCTACAAGCTTCTCCTTCAATCCTCTTTGAATTCGTCTCAAAATGATTCATCTTGAATTATGTACTACCATCTCATCAAGTTTATCTTCCACACGGTTTACACAATCTAAGAAATCAAACTTGTTGTCTTAGATTCATTGAATTCATGATCTTCATCATAATGCTAACACTCAACATTAACTTTCTTCTAATGCTTGGTACATATTACGTTACTCGACATCCACTATCAAATTGCTCGACACGAACTAAAGTTTACTAGTGCTCAGCATCAACTAGAATTTACTCAGCTTACACTATATCACTCGACATACACTAAAATTTGACATTTCTTAGCTCCAAATCATTTTCTTCTTGGCTTACACTAACTTTTCTTGGCACCTACTATACAGATTGTTAACCTTGGCAAACTCAATTCATTTATCTTGTTCTTATAAACTTAATTAGTTTATCCATCCTTTGTGACTATAAGTAGATAATCAATGCACTATAATATCACTGTCTGAACTGATCTTTGTACTTCTTTTCCATATCATAAGTCAACCTTTCCTCCAGGTGCTATTGTTACCTCATTTGATCAAATATTCTTCATTAGCCAAACAAATGATAGTATTCAAATCATGTGTGCACTTGTCTTACCAAGAAGTAGCAGGTTTGACACCAGTGACAAAAAAATGATTGAAACACATATTCATACTTGTATTAATCTATTTTCAATAGTATTTTCATTGAAAATCTTGCTAGATTCCTCATCACAGTGAGAAGAAACTCAAAGATTCAAAACCCACAAAAATATAACAATAGACCTAACATTTTTTCTCTAGAATAAGAAACTATACATCTAATGTCCATGTACAAGAAAATGATGAAGAATGTTGGAAAACCAAGTTATGGAAACTTGCTCGACAAGCTAGAAGCAACCCTACAAAATGAGAGAAGAGAAGAAGAAATATAAGCATGAAAATCTTGGATTTGATGTAATGGTTTTAATTATCCACTTTAATATTTTCTATGTGTTGAAGTAAATCCTATCTCTTCTCTCCCGAGCTAATAATGGATCAAATCTCATCATTTAATTGCAACAATTCAAGAAAATATCCCCAAAATGATGAGAATACCCTTTTGGAAGAGTACCAGATCTCCTACTAAAAATCTCACTTAAATGCCCACCAAATGGATGCAATGGTGATTTATATTGTTTCTCACACTTTCCTCTCCAAATTTGGTGACAACCCAGATGTCAAATTTGTAAAATGATGTCTCTAACTGCCATTGATGAGTCACAAGAGGCCGAAAAAAAGACAATTGGAAAAAGCCCTAGCTAAACAAACTTGAGAATAACTTTCTACCATCAAGACCTACCCTTTTTTGGCCAAAAAAAAATTGGAAATTTTGTATGAAGAGCTTTCTCATGGTTTATGATACTCATATATTTTCTCAATATTTGCCATAGTTATGGCCCTCTAAAAGACATGGGTGAAGAAAATTTACAAACCTTTACTCATTCAAAAAAATTATTTTCTTCAACTCATCCTGATTGTTCTACGACTTTAGCAGTTAGGCCCCACGTCAACTTAATACATTACCATTTATCCTAATGTAGGCATTCCCTTGAATTTGTGCACTCGCTTATTTCCTAATTTTCAAAGATGTGCCTTCAACTTTCAATCTTTATTTTCCCTCCATTATCCTTACCGCTCAACTACACTTTGACTACCATATGGAAGCATCAAATTGGTTTGTTCATCCTCATCATTGCTCAATAAATATCCCTTGGGTAACCCTACCACATTATTTCCAAATGTCATTATCTGATTGGCCCATAGATCAACCTCATCATCTCTTTCCATGTAGGCGCCCGTGATATGTGGAATAATCTCACATTTTTGTGATGCTGTCATAAATTCTTGTGAAATTACAATATCTTGCCATGTGTCTTCTATTGATGCCATCCTCTCTACCTAGGTGCCACATATCATTTCCTAATTTGTCAGTTCTGCCACTTCAAATGCTACTAGGCACCATCTCACCATGTCTCTACCGCCACTAACTGGGACTTGCTCCACCACATGTATTCATCTCATATTTTGTGATCTTTCTCCAAGATTTTTTAAAAACCCAACATTTTGACATATAGCGGCTTTTCTTCATCACAGCCATCAACTTCCTCTTTCCAATTGTCACACCATCATGTTATCTCATTTAGGAAAACTCATGGACATGTGGATTTTCAATGCGCATCTCAATAATGTCATCTACCACAAGGATCATGCCACATGTGGATCTCCATTTTTGTCTGTGAATTCCACATCATTACCATTAGATCATGGGTCTGACTATTCACAATTTACATTAATGAACCAGATTGAAGCTTGCGGATCCCACAAACATCTTACACCTCTTTTCATGAGGTGCACATTTATCTCCATTTCTTTACGAATGCGGAATAGTGTAATTTTAAAGACCTACAATTTGATCACGCCAATCCAATATTTGATCCGCTAACTTGTTGACATATGAAGGCCAATAGTCATGGGTGTTTTGTTATTCCAATCTTATGTCTCTCTGTTTCATGAGACTTTTCACATGTAATGTTATTAGAGCTTATTTATATGTTACTCCTACTCATTTGTAAATATCTTGTATATACATTAATACAATTCTATGGCCTAGATATAGCCACATTTCTAGTGAACTAGGATAAATCTGGTGTCATTTGTTTCTCTTCTTTAATTGGAAATTCATCTATTATTTTCTCTCATGCATTCAAACCTTTCAATTGGTATCAAAGAAAAACTTGTATAGATTTAAAATTGATGTTGAATTTATAGGAAAATGGAGGATGCAAAAGTAAAAAAATTCCCAGGCAAGAACTTTATCCTATAGAAAGTTCAAATTTGCTCTTTACTAGTTAAGAAAGACTTATCAGTCATAATCAAAGTAAAGTCTAAGAAACCAACTGTAATATTGAATGAGGATTGGGAAAAGACTAATGAGAAGGTGATGGCATCAATTTTTCTCTTCCTATCACAAATGTCTTGTTCAATTTTTTGAACAAAAAGACAATGAAGGAAGTTTCAGACAAACTTCAAAGTATTTTCAAATAGCATCATCTGCAAATAAAATCTTCATTATGAAGAAGCTCTACAAGCCGAATATGAAGAAAGGGACTACAATGTCAAATCATATAAATTATTTGAATACTTTATTATGTCAAGAAACCTTAGTTAGTATGACTCGAGATGATGAATTGAAAGCCATCATCTTATTGTGTTTCTTACCTGACAACTATGGTCCCGTAGTTACAACATAAGCACCTCAAACTCCACGAAGACAAAGCTGGTCTATGATGAAGTTGTTGCCACTTTACTAAGTGAAGACATGAGAAGCAGTAACAAAGACTCCTCATCTGATGATATTCTCACCATGGTCAGCACCAAGTAGAGGAAAAGAAGCCATCATAGAGGTAACAATCATTACAATCAAAGGAAATCTAGATCACCCAATTGATCAACGTCAAGAGGTAGGAATAGAGAGTGTTGGTTTTGTAGTAAGCCTAGTCACTCAAAGAGAAATTGTCAGGCTTACAAGAAAGAATGCAAAAAAGTAAGGAATATTAAAGAAAATATGACTTTTGAAAAAGATGAGACTATTTTAATTCTTTCTACAAGTAACATAAAATTATATTCTTGGGTGACAAATTCCTGAGCCTCCTTTCATGCCACTTCGTATAGAGATTGTTTCACAAATTATCATGAAGGACAATTTGGAGAGGTATTTCTTAGAGACAAAAAATCTTGTGAAATAGTTGGCAAAGATTGGATTTTTTTAAGCTAGAAGACAAAGGTCAATGGTTGTCAAAGGATGTTCACCATGTTCCCATATTAAGGTGAAATCTAATTTCTATCAGTCAGCTTCTTGCACAAGGATATCATCCATTCATTCATCCAGATACTTGGAAAGTCGCCAAGGGTTCAAGGATCATTTCCAAGGGAAATAAATTTCGTAGTCTTTGGGTATGTGCAGGATCACGATCAACCAAACTATGCACGTAAGTGGCAATGAAAAGTCAACAAATCAGGGTTATGTCAACTTGACGTGCAATTTTCAACTCGTTATGAAATTTCTATAAAAAAAGTTAACAGAAAAGAATATCTAGGAAATTGAATTTAGTTCCTAAAATACTAAGCCTTATCTGAAAAAAATAAAAATTGATTGGTCAAAATTTTTAATTTTAATGCAATAGTACTAAAATTTCAGGACAAAAATAAGAAGTAGATGTATGTCTGATCACCTTAATAAAAATCAAATGACATTATTTTCTAATAAAATTCTAGATATAAGAACTAGACTCACTTATAAATGTGACACATATTTTTGGATATTTTTATTCTAAATAAATTATTAATTATTAATTCTCTACTATATTATTTTTAGAATTAAAAAACTCTCATGTTTGACCACCTTAACTAATTCAAAACTCTGTAAAATTAAAAAATAATTTTCCTTATAGTAGAGGAAGAATAGAATGTGGTGCATCTTTTGGATTTTAAAAATATTGTACCATTTGAAAACAATTATTTTTTTTAAATTAGTGTGTCAATCAACACTTTATACGTAAATCTATTAGAAAATAAATAATAATTACTTACTAAACTCATAATTTTACAAACATTAAATTTTTGGAAATATAATAATATTCTTAAGAAACCTTTTTCGTTTCAACAAATTTGGGTGAAAAAAAGGTTGGCAATGACATGTTTGAAGTAAAAAACACATAAGAACAGGCCAAAAACACGTTTTTGGGACATTTTTCTGGTTGAAAAAGTAGGGTTTCTATCTAAAGATATAATAGGACTTCTAAATGCATTATTTTTTGGGTTTGGTTTAAGGATGGGTGGAAAAAAAGTTGGAATAGATTTTGAAATGCTTTGAGGCATTTCAAAACTACATAATTTTCAAGTCTCCACTTTTTGGCACACCATGATCCTACACATACCCCTTTATCTCTTTGAAAATTCTACCAAAGTAGGCACTGTTATGATAGTCATGGAAAGTGGTGCATCACTTTGGCATCAAAGATTAGGCCACATGAGCAAGAAAGGCCTTGAGGTAATGCTTAAAGGGGATATACTATTGGGTCTCCAATAAGAAAACTTTGAGTTTTGTGAACATTGTCTTTATGGAAAGAAAAAGTGGGTCAAATTTTTGAAAGATGGGCATGACATGAAGGAAAGACCATTGGAAGTGAACTCCTATGTCTTTGGTCCTATCAAGGTAGGTTCTTTAGGAGGTGCAAAGTTTTTAGTTACTTTCCTTAATGATTGTACTAGGAAAGTTTGGATATATATGGTGGCCAATAGATCTAAAGTATTTTCTAAATTTAATGTTTGTAATGCTCTTGTTAAAAACCAAAGAGTTCACAAGATTAAATACTTGAAAACGGATAATGGGGGAGAGTTTTGTTCATTGGAGATTGATAATTACTGTGTAGATAATGAAATTCAAAGGGTGAAAGTTGTTTCCTACACCCCTCAAGAAAAAGGGGCAGTGGAAAGACTCGATATGACTATACTTGAGAAAGCTCAATGTATACTTTCAAACACAAATTTTGGAAAAGAGTTTTGAGTTGAAGTATGTAATATATCAGTCTATTTAATAACTTGTAATCCTTCATCAAGGTTGAACTTCATAATTTTGGAAGAGGAATGATAAGGATGAAGAGTCTCATACTCTAATCTTTAAATCTTTGGATATCAAGCCTATGTACATGTGCCCAAAGAAAAGAGAAGAAAGTTGGACTCCAAATCTCAAGCTTTAATATTTGTTGGATATGGAGAAGATTAGTTTGGCTACAGATTTAAGATTTTAACTAATAAGAAAATTATTAGGAGTAGAGATGTAGTCTTTAATGAGAAGGTATTTCCTCATTCTAAAGATGAGACTCCTATCAAAGAATACATTCCTTTATTTGATATGATGGACAGTAGATAAAACTCTTAGCATTATAATATATAGTTGTTATATCCCACAAATAACTCCTCTCCTACATCAATACTTGCCCCTACCCTTGTCTCTTCCTCATCTATAGAGGATACATGGAATATTGAGGTAGAAGGCTTCATCTCTGACTCAAAAAATGATGGTAATGAAAGTTTGAGAACCTCAAAATATTTTACCAATTTAAATGAAGTAGACTTTAGAAATTTTGATGCTTGACATGTTACTCGAGCTCTTCATAGCCATGAGAAGTAGGATACTCTTAGTCTATGGGATCAAAGGCATGATAAAAGTAATTCTCAGCAACAAACACATGTTCAACTATCAGTTACACTTCCAAATTGTGATGTCTCACATCCCTTGACTGGTACACCACTTGGTGGCTTGGAGACAAGCACATTGAATGGGCCCATAACAAGTACTCATAGTCTCTTAGGAGATCAAATGTATGATGCTACAAAAAAACAATTTTTCAAACCCACAACCCATGGCATCAACAATACATAGAACCTTCTTGAAGAAGGACATGGTATATCAAAATCTTTAGATTACACTCCACTAGAGTCTGCTATACATGAAGGATTTTCAATTTGATAAATTCAGTCAAGTGAGACACAAATCCGCTATATGACACTCAACTTATATCAGCCACAGAGACATTTTTCATCATGGATAGAAGGCACATTCACAAGCACACATGACATGCTTGATGACTCAAATAGGCTTATTTGTGCTCCATTCTACACTAATGAAATATCAAATCAAGATCACTTACAAAAAAGAAATAGATATGCATAATTCAATACATAGAACTTGTAGGGTTTAACATTGCCCACCAAAGAACATAATAAAATAGAGAACCAAAGTGCCATGACTTTGAATTGCAATAGTCATAGGGGTATCCAAAATTTGAATTGACAAACTATACTCACTGGTTCTCCATTGAATTAATTCAAGATGAAGTAGAGAACACAAAACCCCATTTAAGGAAATCTATTAAAGAGAGAAGAATGCTAGATAATTTTTCATATTATGAGCTTATTTTTGTGGAAGAAGTAGGGCCTTCCATATTGGTTTCAAAACTTTAGAGCCAATGACTTATAAATCCTTTCTCAAAGATATAAATGGGGAGAAATGGCAAGAAACGATGCATGATTAAATGAATTCCTTATTGAATAATAGAACTTGAGATTTGGTTGCCCTTCTGCCAAATTAAAGAAAACTTAGGAACAAGTGGGTATACCCATTAAAAGAGAAAGCGAAAGGCAAAAAATACTTCAAGGAAAAATTGGTAGTAAAGGGGTATGATCAATAAAAGGGGATAAATTTTAATCAGATCATCCCACTGATTGGTAAAATGACAATGATTCAAACTATTTTCAAATTAGTAGTAGTGTGGGATCTTGAACTCAAACAACATGATGTCAAAACCGCATTCCTACATAGTGATGTAGATGAAGAGTTATATATGGAGCAACCACAAGGATTCATTAAGAAGGGACAAGAACATCTTTATTGTAGATTGAATCAAATCTTGTATGGCCTCAAGCAAGCCCCAAGATAGTGGTATATAAAATTTGATCGCTTTATGGCTAAACATGTTCTTGTTAAAGTACAAAGTTGTGTCACCTTTCAAGTTGACTTACCAGAATGACTAAATTTGAGTATTTCTATCCAAAAACTTATTTTTTTTCCAACATATCATCTAGATAAATGCATTCTAGCTAAGTTATATATGTTCTCACACTTTTCTATTTGGAAATGTCTATTAAATACAAGTTTTATACTAGTTTGTATCGAATTACTAAAGAAATAAAATTATTTCAAAAAATTGGCATTTCAATAACTCTTACTATTTTCCATGATACTTTTTTAGTAATATATAAAAACCATTTATAGAGCTCAATTTCAAGAATATTATGATATAGAGTTTATTGTGTTTTAATTAGTTATAGTATATTTTAATTAAAATTTTCTAAAAATATGTATTTTAACAATAATAAAGATGGTGATTTTGAGAAAGAAAAATATTAAATCATATTAAAAAAGATTAAAATTATATGATGTTGCAGATGAGAGAATCCTCTTCTAGAATGTATAATTTTTCTTTTGATTAGAATAGATTTTTTATAAAAAATGTGGTGGGTGATGAAAACTATCAATTTTAGGTGAGTTGAAATTTGAATCATTATAAAAGAGAAAATATAGGTCTAAAGTCAATTTTTATTTATTTTTGTTATAGCTATATATATTATCTATAACATAGTCAAAGTTTAAATGGAAATAAGTTTATTTCCATAAAGTTTTGTGGTGGGAACTAAGCCCCTAATTTTCAATGTTTTTCTGCAACTAAAAATTTAGCTATAAAAATTAGGACAATATATCAATTCTTATTCCAAATTATTATTCTAAACTATAATCCTAAACTTCATCCATTTCTACACATTTCATTAGTTTACTTTGAATTTTCAAAATCTAAATAATAATAATAGTTTTATGTCATTGAGGGTGAATACTTATACTTTTGTTAGTCTTTCCTTTACAAATGGGTGACACAAGTTTGTACTTTTAATATACAATTTCACAAGATGTGAATCAGATCCATGTATCTACTTCAAGAAACTTCCTAATGGTGAGTTTTTCATTCTTCTTCTTTATGTCGATGACATGTTAGTAGCTGACACAAATAACAAAATAGTTAATGAGTTAAAAGAGAAATTAGCAAGAAAATTTGCAATGAAAGACATAGGGGCAGGCAAGAAGATTCTTGGCATGTTGGTCACAAGGGATAGGAATAGGAGGGAAATCATTTTTTCTCAAAAATAATACATTGACAAAGTTGTTGATAGATTTGGTATGGTTGATGCAAAAGTTTCTTCTAATCCACTTGTTGGTCATTTTGAGTTAAGCTCCAAATTGTGCCCAAAAATACAAGAAGAAAAGGAATTCATAGAGAAAACTCCTTATAAATCAGTAGTTAGTAGCATCATGTATGCCATGGTTTCCAAAAACCCTGACTTTTCTCATGTAGTGGAGCTATGAGCAAGTTCATGAGCAATCCCAGAAAACCTCATTGGGAAGCCATCAAATGGAAATAAATTATCTAAAAGGGATTTTAGATTATGCCTTATGTTTTGGAGGAAATAAAGTTTAGTTGCAAGCTTACACTAATTCTAATCTTGTTGGAGACTTGGATAAATGAAGGTCTACCACTAGTTATATATTCATGTTTGTCGGAGCAATGATTAGTTGGGCTTCATTGTTGCAACATTGCATTGCACTTTCTTCAGTTGAGGCTGAATACTTAACTCTTTCTGAAGGTGCAAGGGAAATGATTTGGCTTCAATAGTTTCTTGGTGATTTGAAAGTTCATCAAAGAAAATATAATCTAGTTTGTGATGGCTATAGTGTTCACTCACCACAACATTGCTCTAAGCACGTTGATGCACATGCTCACTTTGTGTGTCATGCAGTTGAAGAAGGCAAGCTAAAAGTTATTAATATTGATACCAATATCAATCTAGATGATATTTTAATGAAGGTTGTAAAAAAAGAGAATTTTGAGTGTGCTAAGACTTCTCTTGGGCTTATGAAGAAAAGATAAATCATCATTTAAGTAGGGTATTGGGTGATCAGCTGCAACATTGGTTATCCTTTAGGTAGAAGTTTGTTGATATGTGAAGTCCAAAAATCATGGGTGTTTTTTCCCTCCAATCTTATGTCTCTTCATTTAATGAGACTTTTCACATGTAATGTTATTGGGGACTATTTATATGATGGGGAGAGATAGGGTAGACTAACCAGTCTATGCCACTAATCCACAACTAGGATCTTAGTGTTCTTCTGACACCTAAGTTGGTCTATAGTATTTCCTTCTACCTAGAGAATCTCGTAACCTACCCTAACCTTCCCACTAGGTTAAGTGACCAAATCTTGCAGCATGGTACCCTTGTTCTTTTAGTAATTCAATTCCTACAAAGGCATGTATAGGTCTACTAGGGATCCACAACACTCCCTAGCCAAACCAAGATTTCCATGAGATTTAAGGTGTTATTGGAACACTTTTAGTACATCTAAATTGATGGTGACAATGGGTTCATACCTAGTTACTTAGTTTCTTCACAATAGGGTAACTAGAGGAGCCCCTAATGAGGCCTACACTTGGATTTGTAGGGCTTATATCTACTTTGCCTCAAAGATTTAGCACATCTATCCTAAAGAACATCTACTGCATTGGACCCATTCCCAAGGACTTTTAGGGTCTTAGGCTACCAAAAGGCCGTACAACATTAATGGTGAAAATGAGGGTTTTGGAGGGTTTTAAGGGCTTCTTGCTATCCCCACTTACTGGACACCTTTCTAAACTCAAAAAAACTTATCCTTCACAAGATGACACCTTCACATATTCCTCTTCATTCCCTCAAAAGGGAAAGTCATTAACTTTCTTTCTTTACTCTTGAGAACTCTTTCTCTTTTGTTTGCTCCTAGCTTGTTTTTTCCTAGCTCACCTAGGGCTTTGTCAAAAAATTATTTGCAATTTTTTCTAGGCCCTTGCTTGCATATTGTTACAAATTAGGGTTTTTACTATTGGAATCCAAATAAGCAAGGTTTTCCCATGGTGGAAACAAGAACTACAACCCATTTTCCATTGCACACTTCAAAACTAGTAGTGCACAATTACTTTCAAAGAAATTTACAAAACAATTTATAAAACTTGAACACAAATAAAAAAAATGCAACTACAATAGAGAAGACACCATACACAAACTAATTCATCCAACAAGATGACAACTAAAATGTTATTTACTTCAAAACAAAGCCAAAAACTAGTAACTAGTGCTATAAAACTAATCCGGTGGATAATTTCAGTGAAAATTGAAGTGTCTTCAAATCTCCAAATTTTTGTACCATCAAAAAGATCTCAACATCTTGATTCCAATGCAACTTGAACAAAGAAAAAAGGAGTCTGTTCATGCAAGTTACGCATGGTCATAGTTTTGGTCAACAAGTAGACCAGAGGGCTAGATAAGGGGTGAAATCAAACCACCTCAAAAGTGGTCAACAATGGGTTTCAAATTAAATATCTTGTCACAAGCTTTCCGACGGTGTTTGTTTCGTCAAAAACGGACTTCATATGTAAAAGTTATGGCAATTTGAATTTTGGAGGTAAAAAACATCATTTTGAACTCTGATGACATCATGGTGGAATTTACACGTCATTGGCAAGTGGATGGAGGAATTGGGTCGGTGGGGGTCAAACTGCCAACCACCCTTCTACCAAAATTAGACATTTCCATTAGGCCATGTGGAGTATTCAAAATACATTTGTCAAACTTTCTATTTCAACCATGCATGCCGCCAAAGCCATTTCAAAAGATGCATAGGTGGGAGTTGAACCCTCGACCTGGCCACCCCTAAAATAGCTACGTGCCAATACACCACTGATGTGGCTCGTTAAATGCATGGAAGATGTGTTATTTAACCTGTATCAAACAGCAGAGCCCCCTTAAAATAGATTTATTTGTTATTTTTAACAACATTAACCCCTAAAATTATATAAATGCCAAAATGTAAAAATGGCAAAGGGGCTTATTCGAAGGGGATGTTTTGTTTTATACCCTTAATTGGTTTTGAGCCAATTTAGGCAAATTATTTTGTATAAAAAGGGGGGTAGGATGTCATTTGGAAAAACAAGGGAGACTTGAGAGAAATTGCTCTTGGTGAAGTTTTTTTAAAGGAAAAGGGAGATTTTTCTAAGAGATTTTTTGGAGCCATTTTTGTACTTCAGAGTATTGTTATGCTATCGAAGTGCTAGAAGAAATGGTCTTCTTGGGTGCATATTTGTAATTGATTTTTTGGAGATAAATCGGATTGGTCATACTCTATTGGAGCCGACCCAAAGACGTAGTTATGTTTGTGGCGAACTCCAAAATCAAACTTTGTTTGCACTTTCTATCTTCTTCTCTCTCTCAATTCTATTTATTTCATCTCAAGCTTTTGAGTTTTTGATGCTTAATTTCATTTATGTTAAATGTATTAAGACTTCCACTAATTTGATTTTATTTAAGCATTCAATACTGCAATTAGTCTAGATCTGTCCATCAGATCAAAAACATTCACAGTTTGGTGCAGTTGTACGGTGGTCATAGTAGAAATAAATTCCAACTCTTGGTCAGGGTTCCTCAAATCTTAAATAGGTTCCTCCTGGGTGTGTGGTTAGGTTTTAGGGATTTATGTTAGCCACTTTACAAATTAGATCTTTATTGAATAGAGGGAAAAGTTGCTCAACAACTTTGAAAAGTTCGTAGCAACTTTGGAGCAACTTTTATTCCCCAAGTAGCATTATTTTTTTCACACTTTAAGACCATTGATAGGTCTTCCCAAAACATCTTTGGGAGTTAAAACTTCACCAACTTACCACATCTAATACATCCAAACTCTTAATGATATCTATATCATATGGTGGCAATTTTTGCATAACATTGTATTGTTTAAGCAAGTTTTGGTCTTCCAAGCAAATAATCCACATTGGAAGTTCTTCCAATGCACACATGTTATCATAGTGCAACAAAGACACCTAACTCAACCTTTCACCAACATGTAAAAACAAGGATCTTAGAATGATACCAACCTAAGGTTAAGATACCATTCCCAACAAAGACCAAAGAGGAATCTTTAAGAACTATCCTAGCCTAAACATACAAGCATGAGCTAAGACTCTTATTATATTCACATACTCCTTATGTGACATTCATCACACCAAAAATGAAATAGTGGGAGCCTTGGAAGGGTTCTCCTACACCATACTCCCCCCCTTAGTAGAAACTAAAGCACTTTGGGGTCAAGAAGAGTTGGATCAATGCAAAACTTCTTGAAATGTCCTTCCTCCACCCAAGTGGCTTTAGATTCAGCTTGATTATTTGATTTTATCAAATGCTCCATATAAACTTGATACTTTGTAGCTTTCTTTACTCTAGATTCCAATACTTTCTCTTCTTTGGGTGGCTTTTTCTCAAGTACTGCATTGGTGTCAATGTCTTGTAGAACCCTTGGTGGAGTTGTACTTTTTTGATTGATATCTCCTTTAAATTGGATCATGTCTGCAACATTAAACATCAGTGAGATGGCTAAGTCTGATGGAAAGGCCACTTTTTAGGCATTCTCTCCATATTTAGCTAGAACCTTGCATGGACCAACTCTTCTCATCTGGAGCTTAGTGGGCATACCTTGTTGCATTCTTGTTTTGTTAAGGTAGACCATGACATAGTCCCCAATCTAAAACTATACCTCTTTCCTCTTCTCATCCATTTTGGCCTTGAGTCTTTGAGTAGACTCCAACATGGTTTTCTTCACTTTTTCTTGAACCTCTTTGATAGTTTGATTAAAATCTTCAGCTTGTCCACTTTTTAAATCCATAGGACCTAAGTCTCTTAACTCGTTCACTCTTCTAGGGTATCTTTCATACACTATCTCCAAAGGACTTCTTCCCATGGTCTTATTGATAATATCATTGTAAGCATATTTACCCTATGGTATAACAAGATCCCAAGTCTTCACATACTCCTTTGTTAAGCACCTTATCAAGTTACCAAGCACCCTGTTGATGACCTCAATTTGACAATCATTTTGAGGATGATATGCTAAAATGAAAGAAAGATTAGTTCCCAGCCTTTTCCATAAGGTTTGCCAAAAATGACCCATGAACTCGCTGTCCCTATTAGCCACAATACTTAGAGGGAGTCCATGAATCCTAACTATCTCCTTGAAGAAGAGACACGCTATATAAATTGCATCATGAGTAGTTTTAAATGGAATGAAATGACTCATTTTAGAGAACCTATCCACTACAACATAAATTCTATCCATACCTAATTTGGTTTTAGGGAGTCCAACCACAAAATCCATACTTACACATTCCCAAGGCCTATTTGGAATTGGAAAAGTTTGATAGAGCCTTGCATTACTTGAACCTCCTTTAGCTCTTTGGCATATTCTAGATTGTTCAACATATATTCATACATCCCTTGCTAACTTAGGCCAAAATTAGTATCTCTGTACTAATTCCAATGTCTTCTTTATGCCAAAATGTCCACTCAAGCTGCCATTATGCTTCTCTTGAATCAAATTTTCCCTCATGGATCCCTTAGGTACACATAGCTAAACACCTTTGAACAACAATCCATTTTGAAGGGTATAATCTATGAATTCACTATGGAAATGGTTCTCACGCTCTAGGCATACCTTCTAGGCTTGGGAGAAGTCTTCATCCTCTTCACGCAAATCTTTGAAACCTACTATTCCAATGGTTTGCAGCTATACTTCTTGGAAAGTCAAAAGCTTTCTACTTAAGGCCTCTACTACCTTGTTGAGATGCCACTTCTTATGCTTCATTGTGAATGTAAAGGATTGTAAATATTCCATCCACTTCAAATTCTTGTTACTAAGCTTATCTTGAGTGTTTATGTAACTAGATTCTTGATTATCTGTAAAGACAAAAAATTCTTTGGGTAGGAGGTAATGTCTCCACTTCTTGAGATATTGTACCAATGCATACAACTCCAAGTCATAAGTTGAATACTTCTTCTTTGCCTCATTGATTTTTTCACTAAAAAATTTCATAGGTCTTCCTTCCTGACTTAGTACTTCCCCTACTACTACATTACTTACATCACATTCAATAGTGAAAAACTTATCAAAAGTAGGTAAGATTAAAATGGGTTTTGTAGCTACCTCTTGTTTCAATGTTTGAAATGCCTTCTCTGTTGCCTCCATCCATTTGAGCTTTGTTTTCAGTCCTCCTTTGATGGTATCTAATACTGGTGCACAAATCGCACTGATGTATGTCACAAACTTTCTATAGAATTGTGACAAGCCATAAAAACTTCTAACTTTAGTCGTTGTTCTAGGAGTAGGCCAATCCAATATTTCCTCCACTTTACTTGGGTCTATTTTTAGATTACCCTTGGACACTACAAAGACCAAATAAACTAATTCTTGCTCCATAAATACACATTTATCCAAATTAATGGCTAGTTACTCTTCCTGGAGTCTCTTCATAACCAATCTCAAATGTTCAAGGTGCTCTTCCTTTGTTTTGTTATCGATGAGTATGTCATCTAGATACACTACAACAAATCTACCTGTGAAGTCCTTCAAGACATCATTCATCAATCACATGAAGATGCTTGGGGCATTAGTGAGACCAAACGGCATTACAAGGCATTCATACAATCCATGTGTGGTTTTAAAAGCGGTCTTCCATTCATCACCTTCCTTGATTGTAATTTTCTGATAACTGCTCTTTAAAGCTAGCTTCGTAAAGTGCATAGCACCTCCTAAAAAATCCATCAAGTATTCTTTCTTGGAATAAGGACTATATACTTGATGGTGATCTGGTTAGTAGCCCTTGAAGATGTACAAAGCCTCCACTTTCCTCCTTTTTTTTTCTGCTAAGACCAGTAGGACTACACATGGACTAATGCTCTTCTTATTCAGCCTTTGATCCAATAATTCTTGCATTTGTCTTACCACTTCTTTATTCTAATCTATAGTAAGCTTATAGGCTATTTTGTTATGCAAACAAGAATTAGGTATAAAGTTAATTTGATGGTTTATTTCTCTTTTAGGTGGTAGTATTTCTAGTGTACCATATGAAATAATGTCCTTGAAATCATCAAGAATCTACTGCACTTCAAGATGTATTGGCTACAACTTTGTATCTTCCTCCTTTAGCTTCACCATAATGGCACATCCTATAGTCTCCTCATCTTGTAAAGCTTGCAAGAACCTACTACTACTAAGTAACACAATAGGTGTCTGAGAAGTTTCCCCTTCTTTCTCTATTAAGGACTAAATTTTGAAAATCCTTCCATCCTTCTTGAAAGAAATAACATTTTCCTCTCCATCATAGATCACCTTCCTATCAAATTTCCATGGTCTTCCCAATAGAATATGACATGCATCCATGGGTAAGACATCACAAAGCACTTTGTCTTTATAGGCTCCAATAGAAAACTCCACCCGTGTTTGCAAATTAAGTAGTACACTTTGCTCTTGATTCACCAAGTTACCTTATAGGGATTTGCATGGGGAACCTTTTTAAGTTTTAGCTTCTTTTCTGCATCCTCTAATATAATGTTGTTCGTTGATCCTAAATCCACTACAACCTTGCAAACTTTACTTTGGATCTTGCACCTAACTCTAAAATGAGCTCTCCTCTATTTAGGTTCACTTTAATTGGGCTGCCTTATGAGTACCTTTCTAATCATCAAGTTCTCACCCATTTTTTATTCTAATTTTTTGACTTCATTAGTGCATAAGCTACTACTATCTTCTTGGGCATAAGCTATCCTCTTCTCACTATTTGAGGCTAATGATTTATCAGGACACCTATAGGCTGGGTGTCCAAGTTGTCCACATTGATAAAATTTCATGGTGGAAAAGTAGGAGCTGCTCCTTCCTACTCCTCTCCCTCTATTACTTTGAGATTTTCTTCCCCTACCAAAAGATCCCCTTGTGCTAATTTCTAAAATTTGTTCGAAGAGTCTACTCTCCCCTTGGTTTCTTGATTCACCACCTCTACTAGAGCCACCTCTTTGACCTCCTCTAGAGTCTCTACCTCTTCTTCTATTCTTAGAAGTACAATCCTGCTTTCTTTTCACTTTTAGGGCCATTTGATAACATTGATGAACTATTTTAGGAGTGACAAGGTTGTTGTCTTCTTGAATAGACCATTTGAGTCCATTCATATATATTTCCAACCTGATACTTTCATCTTCTACCACTTTAGAACTTAAGCATAGCTTTTGGAATTCTTTAGTATAAGAATGTACATCCATGTCTTTTTGTCTCAAATTTTGACTCCTCCTATGTAGCTGTATTTTATAGTCTTCAAGAATGTAAGCTTGTTTGATTTTAGCCACCATTCCTTTCCAGGTAACAATAGGAGCTTTTCCTTCTTTTTCTCGCTTCGTTTGTACAAGTTTCCACCAAGTTAGAGTAGTACCTCTCAATGTTGACATTTCCACCTTACCTTCTAAGCATTATAGACACCATCACATTCAAAATAGTTCTCCATTCCTTCAATCTATTCCATGATGAGATTAGGATCCATCTTGCCACTGAATAGAGGAATGCCTTCCAAGGCTTTGTTATTTATTGCCTTGATTGCCTTCAAGAAAGGCTCTTCTGGAAAAATAGGGTCTAGTTTGGAGTTTCTTCTTCCAACTCAATGTCTTTCTCTTTAGCCTCCTTCTCTTCTTTCTACTCCATCTTGTCCTTAACTTTATCCCTGGTGTCTTGGACCTCGCTCAACAACTGTTCTAGTTGTGTCAATCTTTCTCTCAAAGACCTATTGTCTTCTTCTTGTTCTTCTACCTTATTGGTCAATTTAGCATTGGCTACCATTGTGTTAGAATCACTAGATTCACTAGGTGAAAACATTCACCTTGCTTTGCACTTTCTTTATCTCACACCTTTGTAGGCTCTGATACCAATATGATGGGGAGAGATAGGGTAGACTAACAAGCCTATGCCACTAATCCACAATTAGGATCTTGGTGTTATTTTGACACCTAAGTTTGTTTATAGAATTTCTTTCTACCTAGAAAATCCCTTGATCCTCCCTAACCACTAGGTTAACTAACCAAATCTTGCAGCATGGCTCCCTTGTTCTTTTAGGAATTCAATTCCTCAAAAGGCATGTATAGGTGTACTAGGGTTCCACAACACTCCCTAGCCCAACCAATATTTCCATGAGATTTAAGGTGTTATTAGAACACTTTCAACACACCTATCCTAATGGTGACAATGAGTTTGTACCCGATTACTTAGTTTCTTCACAATAGGGTTACTAGAGGAGCCCCTAATTAGGCCTCCACTCGAATTTATAGGGCTTATATATACTTTCCCTCAAAGATTCAGCACACCTATCCTAAATAATATCTACTAAAATAGACCCATTCTCAAGGATTTCTAGGGTCTTAGGCTTCCAAAAGGTCGTAAAACATTAATGGTGAAAATGAGGGTTTTGGAGGGTTTTAAGGGCTTCTTGCTATCCCCACTTACTAGACACCTTCCTGAACTCAAAAAAACATATCCTCTACAAGATGGAACCTTCACATATTACTCTTCATTCCTTCAAAAGGACATGTCAGGATCTTTCTTTTTTTTCTCTTGAAAATTCTTTCTTTGTTGTTTGCTCCTTGTTAGGCATTGCCTAGCTTGCCTAGGGCTTTGTCAAAGAATTATCTGCACTTGTTTGCTAGGCCCTTTCTTGCATAGTATTAAAAATTAGTGTCTATATTCTTGGAATCAAATGAACCAAGGTTTTCCCATGGTGGAAACAAGAACTACAACCCATTTTCCATTGCACACTTCAAAACTGGCAGTGTATAGTTACTTTCAAAGAAATTTACAAAAAACTTATAAAACTTGAACAAAAATAAAAAATAATGCAACTAAAATGGAGAACATGCCATGAACAAAAATAATTCATCCATTAACACAAAAACTACAATGTTATTTACTTCCAAACAAAGCAAAAAACTAGTAAATTCTGTTGTAAAACATTCACAGTCTAATGCAGCTGCATGGTGGCCATGCTAGAAATGAATTCCAACCCTTGGTCAGGGTTCTTCAAACCTTAAATGGTTTTATCATAGGTTTTTGGATAGTTTTTAGGGCTTTATGTTAGCCACTTTACAAATTAGACCTTTTTTGAACAAAGGGAAAAGTTGCTCAGCAACTTTGGAGCAATTTTTATCTCTCAAGTAGCATTCTTTTCTCCACACTTTAAGACCATTGCTAGGTCTTCCCAAAACATCCATGGGAGTTGAAACTTCACAAACTTACCTCATATAAGACCTCCAAACTCTTAATGATATCTATATCATATGTTGATAGTTTTTGCATAACATTGTATTGTTTAAGAAAGTTTTGGTCTTTCAAGCAAATAATCCACCTTGGAAATTCTTCTAATGCACACGTGCTCATAGTTTAACAAAGACTCCTAACTCAACCTTTCTCCAAAATGGAAAAATAAGGATCTTAGAATGATACAAACCTTAGGTTAAGATACCATTCCCAACAAAGACCAAAGAGGAATCTTTAAGAACTATCCTAGCCTAGACACGCAAGCATGAGCTAAGAATCTTATTGTATTCACATACTCCTTATGAGAAGTTCATCACACCATGAATAAAATAGTGGGAGCCTTTGAAGGGTGCTCCTACATCATATATGCTACTCCTTCTCATTAGTAAATATCTTCTATATACATTAATACAATATTTTGTAGTCTGGACGTAGCCACATTTGTGGTGAACCAGGATATATATGGTATCATTTATTTCTCTTCTTTAATTGTAAATTCATCTTTTGTTTTCTCTCACACATTCAAACCTTTGATAACTTAAAATACATAGGAAAATCAATTTCCATTAACCATCCACCATTCATCACTAGTCACTAATTATTTCATAGAAACCCCACAGTTGAAAGCACATGCTCCTCTTATGCATGTATATGCAAGATGAGGAAGAACATTGTAAACTAGAAAACAAGATCATCATTAGTCATCCTTGATCTATGTCATTCCCATTTACACAAGTCAAGGAGTCAACTCCCCTCCTCATGACCCACATATCATTCTTGGAAAATTCTGAGTATACTAAAATCAATCCATTTTTTCTTGTGTCTTATAAAAAAATTTGGAAGTTAGCTCAACAGTAGAGGCTCTTTTCATTATAGTCATGAAAAAAATGATGTATACTCCAGCTCCATCCCTCTCTTGAAAAGTGCATAATGCATTGCTAATGAGAAAATTCTCTAGACTACATTTTCACAAAGTGAACAGTTGCTAAAGTAGATTCCACCAAAGCAAGTCATGGGATTTCCCTGGGACTATTTGATTCCCTTGTAAGTCAATGCAACATCTCTACTTAACCATATATCAAATTTTAAAAAAATCCAACTAACCAGCGGGATAAAGTGAGCATGTCTCCATTTGTTTAGTGTTTCCTAAATCCATTCATGGCATCACTTTTTACATGTATTTTGAGTCAACATAATATTTCCCATTTGCATTTAGTTTCTTGCACAAGGACAAGTGACCATCAATGTTAATTAACAATTCCACAAACAAACTCTCAATTTTCTTCTCATTCCACATAAGAAATCCACACAAAATCTCCATGCAATCCATGGGTAAGACTCTACAAAATGTTTAGGATAGTTGAAAATAATCTATTCTTTTCCTAGAAATTTGTGTGTTTGCAAGAACATGGGAAGATGATTCAACAATATGAAGGCTCTAGACTTTGGTCACAGTCATGCTACCAGTGATGCACAACTATCTTTCTAGTCCAGGTTCTATCCCACTAATGGAGAACACAAAAACATGTCACCTCATGAGAAATTTTTTCAAGAGTAAGCACATCTTCTTACTTTCAAAACATTCTCCTTGTTTGGACACAAATTCTTGGACCCCTGGGTAGGCTTTTTACTAACACTAATGTCAACCTTGATGCACCCTTACTTTAAAATTTACTATAGGCCTCATATTTCCCTATTGGCATGAAAGTGAACCATGCCAATGAAAAATTGACTTGCCACATACCATAGTTATATATATTTTTATCTATTGACTATAAGGTATTGAGCTTCAGTATTGCATAGTAATTTAATTTAGACAAGATTGACATTATCCAAATCACATATTCAGATCTTTAAATAAAACATCTTTGTAAGGATTCACCCCATGAGTAAAAAACAAAATGAATTGTTTGGGTTATTTACCAATCTTTATTTCAAAACATAAGATTTCTTCTTCAAAATCTTGACCCACTTTCATTATTAGGACCAATGGTAGCTTCCATTAATGAGAAGAAGTCATTATGCAGTCTCAATATTTACCCTGACTCTAGTGAGGTAAGTTGGACCCCAAAGTGGGTCTTGCTAAAAAAAAAAAAATTCAATCACCTAGCCCTTCAACCTCATCCATTGAACTCCTTTTATTGATTCAAAATGAAATTGATCACTGATTCATTATTTTAAACTCATTTTTCACATTCTTTGAAAACTGCCAAGCTTGTACTAATAGTACCTAAAACTGGTCTTAAAAACTAATAAAAACATCTGATGTGACACTAACTTTCAAAAAACCTCTTATCTGGTCCAAAAATCTCACCTACCAAATCTTGCCTAATGATGATCTTTAGGTCAAAAGATTTTAATCATCAAAGTTGCACAATTCAATTTGTCCTTCAAACAACTTGTTAGAAAATAGGAAACCTCAACTTGAATGGGGTTCAAAAACAGATCAAATGACATCTTAAAAAATTTAAAATTGAACCATTAGATGTGTCTAACATAGAGATTATATGTTTGTTTCTTCATTTTATAAGGAATAACTAAGAAAATTCAGTGAGCATGCAAAGTTGGCTACCTCAAATTGCATAACTAGATAATGGGTATAATTGAGGTTTTTTGTAAACATAATGAGCTTTGAAAAGTGTGCAAATGGATTCATGGAAACTTGTAAACTGACACGCTTGGAGTATTCTTTTTGTGAAATATAATGGTATGATTAGTTTTATCCCATCTATCATAGGTTCAAAGATATGCCATCCCAAACAAGGCTACCAACCATTATGCACATATGATCTATGTCACAAAGATAGAAATTAGATTTCCAAAATATGTTTAAAAACCAATCAAGAAAATTTTTCATAAGCTCAAACTTGAACCATAACATATTTTTGAGTGGTAAAGAAATTTCCACATTTAGACCGACCTGGTCAAAGCTATTCCAAGTCAAATAGGGCTTCTCAAATTTTTGGGCAAAATACAATAGCATGACAAAGATTAACAACCAACTTTGAGAAGCTCAAAACCCTATCAAAACATGTCAAAATGAATTTAAATTTAAAATATAATCTCTAGGATAGGCATAATAAACATTCCCAAAGTCTTGAGTCATGAGCTAAATTAGGTGCAAGATATTCAATTGTAAAGCAGGTGTCCAAATATTGTTTGACACTTAGGCAGAAATGCATAATTCACAAGTGCTCACAACACCTCACCAAATGACTCAAAAATTCAAACTAATGATATGAGGTGCACAAATATACTAAATAAAAGATAATAAACATTTGAAACACATCACAAGCCTCAAAATGATAATCTAGTACATAGGCATTAAATGCTCTAATATGAGTACTTTTTACAAAGTTTTCAAATATTGCACTCAAAATCCTTTCGCAGTTTTGAGTCTCAACAACTTGTTCATACACCATATCAATGTTACATAGATGACCCAAAATATCCTTAGTCTTTGGCTCATAACTTTCATAGAATATCTAGCTATAAGGTCACTTTTTCAAGCTTTAGATTGAATTTCCAGTAGTCTAACATTCTAACCTCATAATCATTGGAATAATTGATCTAATGATCCTCAATAGAAGGCTCATGTACCTACTCCTTTCCCTTCACCTTACTCAAATACCCTATAGGATGAAACATGATCCAAATTGAATTATATGCCTAGAATAAGTAGTTCAGGTTGTATGAATAAGATGTGCAATTCCTTCATATCGATGCTCCATTTCACTTGCTCATAGGTGCTCTCCAGCTACCTATCTATTTCAAATAATATCTACTCATTTTAGGGATATTGTGGGGGCTTCTTATGTGTTGTAAATATAGATGGAGTAACTAAGAGGGGAGGGGTGAATCAGTTACCACAAAAACAAATCCACAGATCCCTTAGATGTCTTAATATTTAGTTACTGCCAGCATTCAGTAGCCACATAGAAAAATGATGTAACTTGGTAGATGTACTATTAGCTTATTAATCATCCATAAAGATTTGACATGCATGCATAAAAGAAATAACATGAACACAAGAGACACCAGATTTAATGTGGAAACCCAATATGGGAAAACCACCAATGTAACTAGTTATTGGTTTTCACTCTTCTGAAGTGAGCCCTATTAGGAGCAAACCCTGTTAAAGGTTACAAAACACACTATTAGGTGTGACCCTGTTAGAGGATTTAATCACCCTATTAGAAGTGGCCTTGCTAGAGGTCTTTTGAACAATTCAACTGAACTGTCACCTTGTTAGAGGATTTACAAAATGGTTGTTAAACCAACTCTATTAAGAGATTTTGGAATCATTGCTGCAATGGTTAGAAAGCAACAATGAAGTGACCTAAATGAGATGCAATTGAACTTTGTTAACATAGATCTCTGTTCTATTCCATTAAATCCTTACTAATCGAATACAACTTTTCAGCTCCGCAAGGATATTTGGTCCTTCCTCAAAATTTTCTCACACAATCAATATGCTTTCATGTTTGCTTATTACACACTCATCCATACATTTGAATTCACAACTTGACCATTTATTTATACCTTACAAATTATCAAGTCAGTTCAATTACAAGTTACAATTACCAATAATCATTACATCAATCGGCTACATTCATTGCATGAAACAATTAAACTTTATTTCCTAAATAATGAATTTCTTCACTAGCCGACCCAGCTCGGTAAATACAACTCCAGAAATGATTTTCAGTGTTAACCAAGTGAAGTTTGGTAAACACTAAAAACCTTGTAAAATCCTTTGGAGACCAAGTGAACTTGGTAATAACTAATATTCCTTCACTGACCATGTGAGATTAGTAGAAACTAACTTTCCTTTGTTAACCTTGTGAACTCAGTTAACACTGACTTCGATCTCAGAACCCTTTGATGCCCAAGTGAGCTTGGTAAGAACTGTCTCCATAGTGTAATATTCAAGAATGCTCGGTAGACTCTACAATTTTCTTTTTTGACCATCTGAGCTTGGTAGACTTTTTCTAATAACTAATATAACATTTGTGTAACATCAAAGAAAACACACAATTAAACAATTGTATCCAGTAATCTCCCTCTTTGGCATTGATGGCAACACAACATGTCCTAGCAAGATGAAATTTGAAAGCAAGTCTTTTTCAGACAGAATAATCCTCCCTCTTAGATTATATACCACAAATTTCTCAAATACAAGTAATCTCACTCTGTGAAGGAATTACATAGAAAACTCTCCCTTATATAGGTAGATCAGACATTGTATAGATCTATGATACCAAATTTCTTGAGTATCTCCTTGATGTATTTAGATTGAGTGATGTAGATACCATTTTTATTTTGCTAAATATAAAGACCAACAAAGAATTTGATCTTACCAAACATAAACATTTCAAATTCCTTGTTCATTTGCTCTGAAATTCTTTGCAAAGATCATCATTGCCTATGAAAATAGTATCATCTACAAATATTTCTGCCAAAACAATTTTATTATCTGGTCCTTCCTTGATATACAAGCTACTATTATCATTAGTTCTTTGAAAACCAATCTAAGTAAGATAGTTATGCAGTCTTTCATACCATGCTCTAGGGGCTTGCTTCAGACCATACAACACTTTATGTAATTTGCAGACCATGTCCTTCTTATCTAGAGCAACAAAACTTTCAAGTTATTCAATGTAAACTTCTTCATCCAGTATATCATTAAGAAATGTTGACTTGACATCCATCTGATAAACTTTGAATCCTTTGTGAGTAGCATATGCAAGTAAGGTTCTGACTCCTTCCAATCTTGCAATAGGAGAAAAAGTCTGTCCATAGTCTATTCCTTCTTCTTGAGTGTATCCTTTGCATACTAGTCTAGCTTTGTTCCTTGATACCTATTGCCACTTAGGTTTGCACCCTTGTCCAAAGCCTATGCATGAGGACAACCTAGTGAAACATGGAAACAACCTCCAAGCTGTGGAACTTGAACGATGAGGTTGAGTCTTCAGAGAAGGCTGGTTTCCTTTGACTATCAGGATGCACCTAACTACTCTTGGAGAGGAAAAGGGAGAAGGAGAGTATGAAAAAAATCTACCTAATCTAATCTAGAGATGTGATGCACCAAAATGGAGTGTTCAGACCAAACTTTGCCCATATATGCACTATTGAACTAGAATGAAACTAAGGATATACACATTCAAACTTGCTCTAATCTAATAATCACATGTAGATCAGAAGACCAAGATGAATGACACAAGGAAATGGATATTCACTTATATTATCATTCATGGATCCAAGGAGATACAGTCATGCAGATTACAGATTTTCACAAAACACTAGTAAAAGGCAAAAAATTCTTGCACTTTCATACCAATGGCTGAAGGAGATAAGGCAGAAATCATGCAGTTCAGAGGAAAAGGGAATTTTACATTGGAGTTATAGAGCAACAACAAAGAACAACAAAGAATGATCAACCTTTACAAAGTTTACAAAAATTGCCTTTATAGTTCAGGCATAACTGAGATATCCTCTAACTGTAATTTTTCTACAACCATTGCATTGAAGTTTTGCAAAGAAAAATCATGGGGATCTGAAGAAAATTTGATCTTTTGGTGGATCCAAACATAATGATTCGGAATAGGGCCTCGAGAAGACATAAATGATTCTATTAAATCACTCTAACTAGGTAGATAGATTGGATTAGGGGGGTTGAGTGTTCCTCTTTTTTTCGTATTTACTCCAGGGTGGTTAGAATCAATCATAAGATCAGATTCACAAAAAAAACTAGCCTTCCCATGTTCTAGTTGGTGAATTAGCATGATCAGCAAGTCAATGAAACCCTAAAAGCAAAATAGGTCATGTGGACCAATCAATTCATTTCGTTTTGCCACCTAGCAGAGTCCATGCAGTTGACCATGTTTCTTCACTAACTGTGCCATCTTCTTAAAACCCTGACTGCGATGACTACAACATAACTGCCAGCCCTTTATTGTCAATCTTGGTCAAGCCCATAGAGACACATGTCACCTAGGTGCTATGTCACTATGTGTAACTTTTGAGTAGTCTCCCATAGCGCAATAACGCCTGCCGTGGATCCAAACAGATCTGATGATCATAAAGACTTGCCAAATTATTGCGCTTTTCCCTTAAGACCTCTAGGCCCATAGACCACTTGGCATCTGACTCAACAACCATACCACACTGGACAACACCTAGCATTTAACTAGTGATTCACAAAGAAACAGGTCTCGCAGAGACACGTGACATTAAAGCATTATGTCGCTATGGCAAAACAACGTGCAACTTTCCATAGTGACATAATGCCAACTATGGATCAAATTCACATCTATGGTGCTCAAAACTCTATAGAACTGTAAGCCAAGTTAGCTAGACTGACCAATGAAATGCTCCCTATCGTACTCTGACTCACCTGACAATTCGCCATAGAGAATGAGCCATAATATTTCTTTTTGGAAGGGTGGGCCTATGATGTCAACTGAGACAGGTGTCACCAAGATGTTTCCCTACATTATTTAATCTCCTCACATCTTGATAATGTAGGGAAGCAAAAACCCTTGATCCTTGAAGATTTGACAGTGATCAAAATCTATGCAGGATCGCATACCTTGTCAATTGGATGGGCCAATAAGACCTGCGTTCGTACTCTGACCTATCTGACAGTTGCCATGGAAGACAAGCCACTTGTTGATACCTTCTAAGAAAGTGGGCCCATTATGTCAACTATGCCACTCATCATTGAGGTGTTATGTCACAATGGGTATATATTGTGCAACTTCCCATGGCGCGATAATGTCTACTGTAAATGTTCCTTAATTTGGCAGTGAGCAAGATGGGTCTGTCCTATCAGTGTACCAACCAATAAGAATTGGTCACATGAAAACTGTCTAAAAAATCTTCATTTGTGGTCTGTCGAGGGAATTAGGACCCACACTTGCCTGATGTTACCACAGTATCTTTTTTTGATTGGGCATTATGTCACTAATGGTGAGAAACATGGATTTTTTGATAGCGCCATAGTGCCCTCTGGTGTCATCACCTTGCCATAGTATCACTTCTGACTTACGAATTGTAGACCCACCTGCTATGTAGCTAAAAGGAATTATGTCACTATGGGTAATCTCCTTGCATCTTTCCATAGTGACATAACACCTATCGTCTATCTACTGAGATTTGATGTTGGGGACTTGTGGGCCTGCCGAAACACTAACATGCACAGGGAAAGAAGAATTATAAGGTTAGCATTTAATTTTTTCAATATCCTTGGGATGTTTAAAATAGTATTAAACTAGGAAGTGACCATTGGACAGGCTGGTCATACAAATTTGAATTTTTGGCAGGAGACAAAAAATGGCAACAATACTTTACCATCTTCATTCAATTTGTTTTTGAATACCCACTTAGTTCCAATCACATTTTTATCTTTAGGACTAGGTACAAGAGTCCATGTTTTGTTTTTCTCTATTTTCTCTATCTCTTCATTCATAGCCTCAATCCAACTATCATTTCTCAATGCATCTTTGACACTTCTAGGCTCATAATCAACAAGTAAACAAGTACCTTTCAACATACTTCTTATCATAGTTCCTTTATATTTGTCTCCAATGATATGATCTGATGTATGATGTCTCCTAACATACTTTGCTAATATAGGTTCCTTGCCATTTGAATGAATTGTATTGTTATCCTCTTGCACTTCAACTTTAGGTTCTCGTTGTTTTGGCTCAGTAGATATTAGCTTGGGTCCTTCAGACTCAGTAGACATTGGCTCGGTAGCATCTGAATGTGACTCAGGCTCTTGTAGCTCAGCTTGAACTTCCTACAACTTGGTTACTAAAGACTCGGGGGTAGAAGATTCCAGATTGATACGTGTAACTAGTACTATATCAGGTTCAATGAAAATAAATCTCCTATAATCTTTAGGTTCCCTTCTTCTTTCTTTTTTAGTTCTCTCTATAAACTCATCAACTTTCGCATGCGTTTTCTTTCTTTTTCAGTTCTCTCTGCAAAATATTCCTTCATCTCCTTTCACATCAAATTTTCCTTTTCTAGATTCTTTCAAAATGTAACATTTACTTCCAAATACTTTTAGGTAACTTACATTGGGTTTATAGCCATACCATAACTCATAGGGCATTTTGAATGAGTCCTTCTTCAGCTATACTTAGTTCAAGGTATGAACTGCAATGTTGATAGCTTCCTTCTAGTATTTGACAGCAATGGTTTTTTCAATCATTAAGGTTCTTGCACAATCCATGATAGATCTGTTCCTTCTTTCAGCTATTCCATTTTTCTTAGGAGTTCCAGGGGTTGATACCTGTCTTTTGATTCCTCTTTCAATGCAAAAGTTATTGAATTCATGTGAAATGAATTCTCCACCTCTATCTGACCTCAAACATTTTAGTCTTTTGCCTGTTTCCTTTTCTACTCTAGACAAATACCACTTGAACTTCTCAAATACTTCTGATTTCTCTCTTAGGTACATGACAATCATTATTCTTGAGTAATCATCAACAAAAAGAATGAATTTTTTTTATCTAGTATAACTTTCAATTCCAATGGGTCCACACAAATTAGTATGCACAATTTCTAAAACTTCTTCAAACTGATAGTTCTTACTTTTAAAACTAGTCTTTCCCATCTTTCCTATTTGACAATTCTTGCATAGACCAACATCAGGTTTCTTTATATTAGGAATACCTCTTACTTTCTTGAATTTTCTTATCTTCACTAGATTATCAAAATTCACATGACATAACCTTCTATGCCATAAGCAACTTTCTTCAACTTGGGCAATAAAACATGAACATTCACCTAGTTCAAGATAGAACAAGTTACCTTTTGTCTGTGTGCCTGATCCAATCAGCTTTCCTTTGTCATCAAGCAATCTTTCTTTTCCATGCATGAATTCCACTTTGAATCCAATATTGATTAGTTGTGCCACACTCAAAAAATTGTGTTTTAGACCTTTAACCCAATAGGCATTATTACATACAAGCTCTTTGGTTACTGAGATTCTTCCTCCTCCTTTTATACAACAAGGTTCATTATTACCAAACTTCACACTACCACCATCATAGTCTTCAAAATGTTCAAACTTAGTTTTATCACCAGTCATATGATGAGAGAAACCATTGTCTATAATCAATGTATCATTTTTGTTTATATGAGAAATATCTTCCTCATCGTTATTAGAATCATCTTTTATAGTAATGTAAACAATTTCATCTTGACTATTGTCAGAATCCTTAGAATCTTTAGCCATGAAACATGTTTTCTTACCTTTTTCCTTGAATGATTTGAAATCTTTCTTGCCATTCCATTTGTGATTTTTCTTCTCATCTTTGCTTTGCTTGTTTGGGCACCTAGCACCAATATGACCAATTTTTTCACATGAAAAATAGATTAGAGAAACTTTACCTTTATATTTCCCTTTGCCTCTTGAATATTTCCTTGCTAGAAGAGCTTCAACCATCTCAAGATCACTATATGAACTTTTTTCTGATTCATCTTCACTTTCTGACTGAGATTATTTTATCTTTTTGCCTTTTTCTTTGTGTGAAAGCTTGGCTTCAAATGTTGATTCAATGTTCTTAGAAGCTGGAACATAGTTGTCATAGTTGTCTAGTTCAAATACAGTCAATCTTCCAATTATGGCCTCTAAATT
This sequence comes from Cupressus sempervirens, assembly GCA_028749045.1. Taxonomy (NCBI): domain Eukaryota; kingdom Viridiplantae; phylum Streptophyta; class Pinopsida; order Cupressales; family Cupressaceae; genus Cupressus; species Cupressus sempervirens. The sequence continues at coordinate 170,040,844 of CM053786.1, read as the reverse complement.
TATCATATGATTTGCTTCACATCTTCTTTCATGAATTGCAGAAACTCTAATTACATAAATGGGTAGCAATGTTCTAAGAACTTTACTTATAACTGTTTCTTCCTTGATATCTCCTCCAGAAGCTTTGATTGCACTAACACTCGCTTTGACTCTTTCAACATCTTTAGCAATTTTCTCACCCTCTCTCATTCTCATTTGATCAAACTATCCTCTTAAACTTTCTTCTTTGGCTCTCCTCACATTTTCATCACCTCCATAAATATCTTTCAGCTTGTTCCACATTTCAAAGGTAGTTTTGCAGTCCTTGACATCATCAAATTCTTCATAGCTTATGGCAGATGCAATGTCTATCATCATGGTGTTATGATTCTTTTTCTCTACAATATCATTGAAAAATAGTGTACTAGAAGGTGTCACATATTCTTCATCAAGATATTTCAATCCTGTATCTCCAATGGAAATCAGATGGAGTCTCATGAGACCTTGCCATGCTAAAAAGTTATCTTTGTTAAGCTTTGGAATTTCCCTTTTGTAAGACATCCTGATCTTTAGCCTAGATCCTTGAAATCTTTCCTGCAAGCACAAAATATCTAATATAAATTGTTGGAAATATAGATGGAGTAACTGAGAGGGGAGGGGTGAATTAGTTACCACAAAAAAAATCCACTAATCCCTTAGATGTCCTAATATTTAGTTGCTATTTTCATTCAGTAGCCACATAGAAAAATGCTATAACTTGGTAGATGTATTGTTAGCTTATTAATCATCCATAAAGATTTGACATGCATGCATAAAAGAAATAACATGAACACAAGAGACACTAGATTTAACATGGAAACCCAATATGGAAAAACCACCAATGTAACTAGTTACTGGTTTTCACTCTTTTGAAGTGAGCCCTATTAGGAGCCAACCCTGTTAAAGGTTACAATACACTCTTAGGTGTGACCTTGTTAGAGGATTTGATCACCTTGTTATGAGTGGCCTTGCTAGAGGTCTTTTGAAAAATTCAACTAAACTGTCACCTTGTTATAGGATTTACAAAATGGTTGTTAAACCAACTCTGTTAAGAGATTTTGGAATCACTACTGCAATGGTTAGAAAGCAACAATGAATTGACCCGAATGAGATGCAACTGAACTTTGCTAATACAGATCTTTTTTCTATTCCAATAAATCCTCACTAATTGAATACAACTTTGCAACTCCTCAAGGATATCTTATCCTTCCTCGAAATTCACTCACACAATCAATATACTTTCATGTTCGCTTATTACACACTTATCCATACATTTGAATTCACAACTTGATCATTTATTTATAACTTACAATTGTCAAGTCGATTCAATTACAAGTTACAATTACCAATAATCATTACATTAGTCATCTACATTCATTGCATGAAACAATTAAGCTTTATTTCCTAAACAATGAATTCCTTCACTAGCCGACCCAACTCGATAAACACAACTCCATAAATGATTTTCAGTGTTAACCAAGTGAATCTTGATAAACATTTCAAACCTTGCAAAATCCTTTGGAGACTGAGTGAACTTGGTAAGAACTAATCTTCCTTCACTAACCATGTGAGCTCGGTAGAAACTAACTTTCCTTTGTTAACCTTGTGAACTTAGTTAACACTGACTTCGATCTCAAAATCCTTTGATACCCAAGTGAGCTTGGTAAGAACTATCTCTATAGTGGAATATTCATGAACGCTCAGTAGACTCTGCAATTTTCTTTGCTAACCATCTGAGCTCGGTAGGTTCTGTCTAATAACTGATATGACATTTGTGTAACATCAAAGACAACACACAATTAAACAATTGTATCCAACACTTATGATACACTATGGAACCTAAGACTCTAATCAATGTAAATATTTTGAATGTGCATTAAATATTTATAAATGTGTATGCATATTTATGAATGTGCATTAATAACTATAAATATGTATAAGGCTAGAGAGCCTACAATACAATGGTAACTTTTGAGCCTCTTATCTAGGAGGTCTTGGGTTTGAATTTCCTTAACACATAAAATAAATAATTACAATAAATAAAAATAATTAATCTAGGCTTCGACTATTTACTGATATTAAAAAAAAAACTATAAATATGAAAATGCGTGTATTATATGTATGTGTGTATTTATAAATTTGTATAAATATTTACATATGTATAAATGAGTTTAAATATTTATAAATGTATGTTAATATGTATGAATGTGAAATAAACAGTTCTATATGTTTATAAATATAAATAAATGCGTTTACAACTAGCAGTAAAAAATGCAAAAACTTGTTGCTAGCCAAAATTGTTAGAACCCATATCCATATCTAAAAAATTGGATACAAAATTGTCTTAACAATGTTGATATGAGATTGTTTTGGAGTAAAGAACCTATAATGAAATAATCATTTTTTTGTCACTGATGTCAAACCTACTACTTGTTGGTAAGACAACTACTTAGTTGATTTGAGTAAGTTATCATTTAGTTTGATTGATGAGGAGGTTTTGATCAAATATGATAACAAGAACACCTAGAGGAAAGGTTTAGTTATGGTATGAAAATGGTGTACAAAGATTAGTTAAGATAGTGATTATAAAGTGTATTGTTTATCTACTTAAGGCTGCAAAGGTTGGATACATTGACTAGGTCTAGAAGAAAAAGTAAGAAGAATTGAGTATGTCAAGATTGACTAAGTGGACAACAGGTGTCAAGAAAAGTTAGTGCAAGATAAGAAAAAAATTAGTTTGAGCTGAGTAAGGTGAAGTCTTAGTGTATGCTGAGTGAACTTAGTGTAAGCCAAGTAATTTTAGTTTCTGTCGAGCACCAACAAACTTTAGTGTTTCTTGAGTTGACTAGTTAGAGATGAGTGGAAGAACATTATGGAAGTTGAGTAACAACATATTGATGTTGAGTGCCAATATTCATGTTAAATCATAGATATGATGAATCTCAGTTGACTATTTTATTTTCTTGAATTTTGTGAAGTGTTTGGAAGATAACTATGATGAGTTGGTGGCACAAAATTCAAGATAAACCATTTTGAGGTGAATTTAGAGAGAATTAAGGAAGAATTTTTTAGAGGAATCAAATGGAAAACTAGGTAGATTGATTGTATCCTACCTAATTGAGGTTGAATAGAAAAAGATCTTAAATCTCTATTTATAGAGAGAGATGGTTAGAAGCAAAGGTTGTCATGTGCAAAAACCTAAGGAAGACAAGGAGTTAAAGGTATTTCTTCATTCAATAGATGAATAGAAGAGTCTACTATTGGAATGAAAAGAAAGAAGGCTTAAGAGAATGAATGCTTGAAGGGTAAACAAGCTATTAGAGTTGAAGTGTGTGAAAGCCAACTAGAATGGAGGATTGAAACATAGATCTGTAAACTACAAGTGAGTTGTAATTTGTTATCAGATCAATCCTTCTTGTTACTTTCTAATCATTATATCAGTCTAGGGTAAATCATTTGAATTAAGGTTGACCTAACAGTCATTTGTAAATCCTTTAACTGGGTGACATTCCAAGTGAATGATCTAAATTCCTCTAACAAGGTTCACTTCCAATAAGGTGATTGAAATACTCTAACTAGGTCACATTTAATAGTATGTATTATAACCTTTAATAGGGTTGGCCTTTCACAACGCATCACTTCAGAAGAGTGATAATTAGTAGCATGTTACTGGTGGTTTTTTCCCAAATTGGGTTTCCACATAAAATCCATGAGTCAAATATGTTATTTTTCATGTTTACATTTCTATAAAGTTATTTTGACCTAGGATAGCAACCTACAAAGTATAAGCATTGTATGATCTAATGGATGCATGCATATATATGTTTTATGGATATTGGTTCACTAAGCTATAAAAAGTTTTATTTGTATATTTGGACCTTGGATAACTGATTCAACCCCCTTCTTAGTTATTCTAAAGAATGCCAACATTTGACATCAGAGTCATATGTGTAAGAGGATTAGTTTTAAGATACTAGAAGCAAAAGATCACGATGTCAAAAAGAGAGGTACTCAAGCTTAATAAGGAAAACTTTTCTGCATGGAAAATTTTGATGAAGTTACACCTAGGAGGTCTTGGAGATCATGGACAATCGACCATTATCACTAAGCATATCAATCATGTTGGAACCCTAACTACTCAAGATCTAAAAAAGAATAAAAAACATAGTCAAACATTATTGGAGATTGCCTCTACCCTAAGTTATTCTAATTTTGATGATATCAAGGGTTGTGATAGTGCAAAGAAGATGTGGGATGCTCTTCACACCATTTATAGAGGAGACACAAATGTTCTAAGAGAAAAATCTAAAAGTCTTAGAGGTAAGTTTGATGATATGAGAATGGAAGAAGATGAGAATGTTGCTCAATATTGCTAGCTACTATTATTATTGATTATGATATTATATTGAATAAAGTAATGAGAACACTACTTCCCATCTATGCTATTAGAGTTTCTTCCATAGAAGACCTAAGATATATACCAAGTTCTAATTTGACTCTGGAAGGTTTGGTAGGTAGGCTCACTACCTTTGAGCTCTCTAATTTTAATAATTTCAAACTGGACAATGTTGAATCTACTTTCAAATCTAAGTTATCATTGAAGAAACCTAAAGAGAAGAAGAAAAAGGTTAAATTTGTTTCTAGTGAAAGTGACATAGATGAGGAGGATGTAGAACAACAAGAAGCACTACTAGCAAGGAGATTTCATAGAGGCAAATGAAAATTTATAGGTAAGTTACATATCATGTATTTTAATTGCATTGAGGTTGGTCATATTGTTGCTAGATGTCTAGAAAAGAAGAATAATAGAAGTGGTGACAAATGTAGAGGTAGAAGAGACGAGGACAATAAATATTACTAAGACAAAAAGCAAGAAGTCTTGCTATATTGCAAAATAAGAAACCAAAGATGGATCAGATGATCATGATGATGAAGTGGTGTACGTTGCAATGAAGGATGAATCTAATGAGGATGAGACAATTGCACTTGTATCTTATGTGAATAAGAGTGATAGATGGATCATTGATAGTGGATGTTCACATCACATGACTAGAGATAAAAGTAAGTTCATTATCTTGAATTAGTATGATGGAAATATTGTAAGGTTTGGTAATGATGCACCCTATCTGATAAAAGAAAAATGATCTATCAAACTCACATAAAAGATTATGTGCAACAATGCTTATTATGTTGAAGGCATTAACTATAATTTGTTGAGTGTGTCACAACTGAATAGTTTAGGTTCAAAGAGTCTTATTATGTGGTTTTCCTCCTCATTTATGTCAGAGTCCTATAAAAAAATTTAGAATGCAAGAACACACACATATTACTAAAAATATCAAAATGATTAAAAAATTTAATATGTATCCTACAACAAGTTGTGCATATCTGATTTATCTTAACATAAAAAGGTTTACCCATCTCAAAACATCTTTGACTAATTCTAATTTGAGGATACATACCTATAAATTTCACAAAATACATTGTGTCTAAGTTTAGTATAAAAAATGTTTAACATGTGGATCATTGTTTTGGCTACCAATTCTGCTTCTTACAACATCTCTTTGATTAGGGGAAACACACATGTTATTTGTAAAAAAATCTTCAATCAATGATTTCAAAGCTTCACTAATTTCTTTATCCTTTCATAGAGTCTATCGCTAAATGTCCATAACTCATTTTTTGTTAGATCTTCTACTCTCTCACACCTTACAATGACTCTCCTTAGAGTACCTCTATTGATTTTCAATGTTTTTCTTGTCTTTCTCATAAGTTGAGGTTTCTTCATTTGGGTGCTTACTATTTTTCATGTAGGTACATGTCTTGTGATATTACTTGTTGACATTATGGACAAGTTTTTTTATTAGCGATTCACACTTAGTCAAATGGTTAGTAGCTAACAAGCTTATCTCATAGATTATAGTGTTAACCGAGTAATTCAAGTTCGATCAAGTTCTATAATTTTTGTTAAGTTCTAGAATTATTATTTAGTTCACACCAAGTAGTATGTATTAAGTTATTGAATATCAGTACAAATCGAGCTTCATAGTGTTTACTGAGTTGAACAATGCAAGTTGAGGTCTCTTGTATTTACCAACTCTGCAGTATCAGTGATGTGAATCTAGTGTTGACCAGGCTAGGAAGCATCAACCAAGTGATTCAGTTTATAGCAAGCTTGTAGTGTTATTGTTGACCAAGTCATACAATGTCAACCAAGTGATTCAATTGATATGTCAACTTTTACAGCATTCACCAAGTCACCAGTGTTGGCCAAGTTCATACTACATGGAAGTGAATAGTATGAATCAAGCTTCTACATCTATTGAGAGCATGATGATGCTGAATGTTGACAATGGTTACTAAGTATCAAAACCTCATCGAGTTTGTCATCAAAACCTGAGTACCGATAGTTGATTTGACTTTGTGTATTTTGGTACAACTTGTATTGTAGCCAACTTTGATGGATTGTATTTTGGATTGATATATATGTAATGTATTGTATCACATCCAAATAAGGAGAATAAGTAATGAAGAGAATATAGAGAGAAAAAGTGCGAAGTAAAAGGCTACAAGCAGTATAAGTAGCAAAAAATATTTATCTATTATAGAAAGGTGATCATTACACTCCAAAGGAATGTCAACCAAAAAATCAAAGTTACAAATTAGAGATCAACCACTAGTTCATCCTAAAAGGTAGAATAGTTAAATCCTTTCACAAGGTATAGTTAACAATCTTTTGCAGATCTCTTTACCAAGTGCATACTTCATTGTATGTTTTGTAAATCCTTTAGCAAGGTCGACCTAGCAGTCCTTATTGCTCCTAACACGACAGATCATCAGAAGTGATCAATTGTAAGCCTTAACTGGTGAACTTTATACTGCAGTCCTAAAGCTTGTGAATATCATCCCCACCACAGTTTTTCTTTCCATTTGGAAGGTTTTTGAGTTACCATATCTTGTGTTAAAGTGTTATGAATGTTTTAATGCTTTTCATTATTCAAGCATGCAATTAGATTAGAATATATATAAATGATTAATTGGTGAAATAAGATTAAGTTTTATTTGTTCCTAATTCACCCCTCCCCTCTCAATAACCTAGACTATCCTATATTTCCAAAAATTGGTATCACAGAATTGTGGTTCTCAAAAAAGAAGTTTAACAGCTTGAGAAAAGATTAGAAGCAATGGATGTATTCAGGCTAGATAAAGCTATTGACAATGAAAAGCTAGATTTGGAATTAGCTATTGGGAAACTTAAGAAAGCATAAGCGAAGATTTCTCAATCCTTGAAAAGAAGAAAATATCTTGCAGTACAAATAAATGAAAAACTCTACACTGAAGAAATAATTGAAGATATCTATCTAGAAAGAAATTTAGATGAAGCAAATGAGGCAATCAAAGATCTATTAGAAAAGAATTGTAATCTTCAAGAAGAAATTAGAAAAATGAAAAGTGAACAAGAAATTTAGTTAGTAAGATTGTGTGATGTCTTGGAAGAAAAAGACAAAACCAAAGAAGAGATGGAAGGAAAGAATAATGAAATTCAGCATATATCCCTTCAACATGGAGACTTCATTGATCAACTTACTAATGCAAATGAAGAAATCATGAAACTAAGATCAGAGAATGAAAGATTGTAAAATGATCTAAACACTAAAAAGAAACTAATGAGAGGATGATGAAATCTCAAGAAGACATGAATTAGTTGAATGAGAAAAGTTAATATAGACCTAAGGGAAAAGCAAGAATAAGATACATAGAAGAGGGTGAATCATCTAAGAAAGGAGCTCAAAAGAATCAAAGGCCTACTTCAAATCACTGTGGTAAGTTAGGTCATACATCAAAAAAATGTTGGAGTAATGGTAAAGAAAAATTCAATGGAAAGTGTTATAGTTGCAATAAGCATGGTCATAGAGCTAATTAATGCAAAGAGAAACTTAAATTTGAAGGAAAATGTCACAAATACAAGAAGCATAGGCACGAATCTTCTAAATGTGAAACTAAGATATTGAACCTAGAAGAATAGATTGTGAAAGCTATATTTGGTTGGGACTACAACACATGGTGTTGATGCCACTACTATGGAGAATTTGGGCACATTGGAGAAAATTGTGTGAAAAATCACATGAGGACAAGAGCGTACACTAGAAGTTTTTTTATTTGTACAAAACTTAGACATCTTTCCAAGAACTATATGAACACTGGGAGGATTGAAGATGAAAAGAAAGCCAAAGCTGACAACATCAAAAAGTAGATGAGGTAGCAATGGATTCTAAAGTCCTTGAAGAATGCAAATCTGAGCCACGAAGCACATGTCACTCAAGAATTGGGTGACTCAAGCATTTCTACTTGATCTCTCAAGGATGACTTGAACTAAGATTCTAAAGCATAAATCCTACATCAGTTCTAGCCTAGTAAAAGGAAATATCCATATAAGCATTCAAGATGCAAAGGGATCACCGAGTGTCTAAGAAAATTTAGACCTTACTGAGCTAGGTTGGGTTGCAAGACCCTACTGAGAAAAGTTAGGATACACTAAAGGATTAAGTGGACATTGAGTTATGGATGACTCTACCAAGAGCTATGGTCAAACTAAGTGGAAGATAGTCTATCACAGAGCAAGTGATCATACCAAGCATTTATGGCTATTGAAAATTAAAATTTGCTAAAAAGGAATGGAACTAAATTCATTTATCATCATGAATTTTTCAAACAATAGTTTTTGTGCTTCTAAGTGATATGTGTATATTTTGTTGAAAGATTTTCATATTTTCATAAAACCCAGCGAACGTGGCATCCTTTAGCAATAAAAAAAAAGAAAGGATCTAAGATGTTGGTTTAAAGAGTTGATTGGAAGGCACTAGATTTCAAATTAAGTCTGGCAATTACAAAAGAACTTGATCCAACCAAAGCTTAGTCGCAGATCCCACCAAAGGTATTACTTGTTAATGGCATTCATCCACATTTTCATTGTTTGATTCAAGACATTAGAACCCTAGAGATGGATGAGACTCTGGAAAATTTATGTCTGAATGGTGTGTTGAAACCCAAGCATCAACATTTGGAGACAAAGGGTTTGACACACATTTTACATATGCCTCGAGACTTTTAGATAAAATAGATGAGGTTTATCCTTAGCTGTGTACACAACTGGCAATTATGGTTGGAGAAGCCTATCTAGATAAAAAATAAAATGAGTCATTGAATCATAGGACTTCCAATGTTGAACAAGGAAAAGTTTACCAAAACCCTAAGTCAAGTAGAATTGGAAAGAAAAAGTCTTGCCAAGTGGAATGGAAGAGGAATGAAGATCAGTAGTGGGACTAACATGGAGCTAAAATTTGAAATTCATATTATAGCTCATAAAATTTATAGCTCCATTCATCTCAATAGTGTGTCATGTGAGGGTGTTGATCTAGCTCTCAAGGTGGTGAAGATAAACATTTCCTTTGGCCTTGCCAAGCTAATGTTGAATCAATTCAACAAGAACATGGAGGGCATCAGGACTTCAAAGAATAACCCATGTAAGTTTGGTTCACACTTGACCTATTTTTCTTCTTTATGCAAAAGTTTTTCCCATCAAAAAGGTTCAATCATATGGAGAAAATATGTATGAGGGCTATATCAAATTAATGAATATATAGTAGAGATGGGTGAGAACTTAGTCAGTATCATGTACAATTACTTTGATTCATTCAAGGAAAAGATGAACAACAGATTCAGAATTCCTAAGAAACTTGTAGAAGATTACAAGGATGATGTTTGTTTCATGGTAGATTGTGACACAGTGTACATTCAAGCAGTCAAACTGTGAGTAGTGTGGATTAAGCCTCTATGAGGTTAATATTGATGACACTAAATATATCATTGAAGCACTATTGAATGAACCTGTGGATCCCAAGGCCACATATTTTGGCACTTTTGATGAAGCCAAAGCAAGAATAGAACTTGAAATTAAGCTTCCTGAAGTAGTTAGCAAAGGAAAGAAGAGGATAGAAAAACTAAGGGAAGAAAGTTCTACTCTCCTATTGATAGAAGGAAAAGGAGATGATGTTGAAGAAGATGATGCAAAAGATGAGATAGAAGAAACAAAATCTAAAGAAGAAGAACCTATTAGAAAAAAGGGTAAGGTTATCATAACCAAACCTACCAAGCCGTATACTATAGTATTCATAAAAAGAGCATCTAGATGTAGAAAGAAATTAAAATTAATTAGGTGAAGAAGATGTAGAGGAGATTATTTTAAAAAGGCCTTCACCTACATTTCAAGAAAATTTAAAAGAGATTGATGCAGGAGTTGGCATGGAAAACTTCAAATCTCTCAGATATGAGACAAGAAATGCAGATGAGAAGAAGAAAGTTGAACACTTGATAATGTCAAAACTAGGTAAATGGAAATACTCACCTAATCAACTGGTACATCAAATTCCCAATGAAATTATGGAAAGAATCAAGCCTAGGTGCAAAAATGCTAGGAAAACTGCTAAAGATATATTTGAACAAACATTGAAGCAGTGCATGCCGAGTCTTAGTGATAAAGAGGTGAAAGATTACTTGAAGAAAAATGAAGAAAAATAACTCTAAAATTTAACACTTGCATGATATTGGTTAATGACATTGAATATGTGGTGAAGATAGCAACAACTACATGGAAGAATATCTATAATCTTCATCAAAAAAGTGATTTTGTTGTTCATGTTAGTGACATTGATGATGAAGATGACAAGGATGAAGATGAAAATAATGATGAAGAAGATATTGAAGGAGATGATGTAAATTAGAAGAATGAGGAACAAGAATAGGAAGCTACTGAGGAGAATCTCCCTAAGATTCAGAGCATTGAGGAGACCAACCCAAAGAAAATTGTAGTAGTAGTTATGGCCTCATTCCCTCACTCTCCTAGAAAATCTCTAATGCCATCAAGCTTAGAGAAAAATTATTTTGAGTTAGTTGTGCCAACCACTAGAACATCATACACAAACCAATCTCTACACCTATTCATATGAGTACTATATTGACTGAAGTATTTAGTACTTCATCTATTGAGCACCAAGTGCTTCATCTATCATTAGATTTGGCAACACAACTACTAGTTATTTCTACTATCAGTGCAATATCCACTTTTGTTGCTAGTCCTATTTCTAGTATTGTTAGAGTTCCCAATATGCAAATAATAAGTGTTAGGATTAAACCTCAAGTAGTAATAAAAATTACATGCAAATATAACCAATATCAAAAAATAATATATCACATAGAAAAGAACACAAGACACTAAGATTTAACGTGGTTCACCCAAACCCTGGGCTACATCCACCAAACAACAAGTCCAATATTATTGTGATCCAATGATTACAACCTTATTAAAATCTATAATCCCTTACAACTCAATACTGCCACAAGAACCAATTTTCGCATCCCTCCTTATGAAAACACCTAACCCTAAGCCCATTTATACAAGCAATTTTATGCCACTTTAGGGTTACAACATGTTGGCCATATGTCGGCTAGAGGTTGGCCACAACATTGGCTATGACCCAAAAATTTATGATGTGTGTATAGTACTTCCCTCATCAGTCACCACAAACTAACAATTTGCCACTTGGGGACTGATCAAACTCCACACTAGACAACAATCTCCCACTTGGAGACTAATCCTATAGCAATACCACTACCACATGGGGTTCCCACTAGATCAAACAACTGTAGACTTTGTTGTTTTTTTATTCATGTCCAATCTAGAAGACCAACTGAAGTTGAAGAGGAATTCAACTTCTCCCTTGTCACTACCTTTGTAAACATATCTACTAGATTGTCATTTGTATGTATCTTATCTCGCTTTAATTGTCCATCATACAAAACTAGTCGAATGCAATGGTACCACAACTAAATGTGTTTTGTCTCTAAATGCAAAGCTGAATTCTTTGCAATATGAATGGAACTATGGCTATCTATAAACAAATAATTATCTCTCTAAGGGTGTCCCAATTCTTCAAAGAAGAATTGGAGCCATATCATCTCCTTGGTTGCCTTTTTAGTAGAAACATACTTTGCCTCTATAGTGGATAAAGCATTAACCTTATGTAACCTAGAAACCCAACTCACGACTACCTCACCTATAGTAATAACATAACCTATAGTACTCGACCTAGTATCAATATCCCCTACCAAATCTAAGTCAATATATCCCTATAAATTGGGAGTAGAGCCCCCAAAATGTACACACTTGTTGGATGTTCGTCTCAAATATCTGAGAATCCATTTTACTGCATTCCAATGCCCAATTCCTAGATGACTCATATTTATGATAATGACTCCCACTGCATGTGCAATATCTGACCCTTTACATACCATAACATACATCAAGCTTCCTACAGCTGAAGCATAGGGCACCTTGGACATCTTATCATCCTCTTCTTGTGTCTTTGGACACATCTCCTTAGTCAACTTCAAATGACTAGGTAAAGGTATGTTGACAACTTTAGCATTCTCCATAGAGAAATTTTACAACACCTTCTCAACATAACCAGCCTGAGATAACATCAATTCTTCCTATCCCTGCAAATCTTCAAACCAAGGGTTTGTTTTTCTACCCTAAAATATTTCATAGTGAATGCATGTATTAACTAGGGTTTTAGACCCTTAATGTGATCCATGTTAGACCCAGCTACAAGCATATCGTCAATATATAAACATAAAATAATGTAGTTTTCATCATCCAACCTCTTAAAATAAACAAAATAATCTAAATGACACCTACTATATCCATGCTCATGCATAAAATTGTCAAATTTCAAATACCATTGTCAAGGTGCTTGCTTCAAGCCATATAAAATTTTCTTCAATCTACACACTAAGTTCTCCTTACCTTTGACCTCAAATCCCTATGGGTAAGCCATATCTATCTCTTCATCCAAATTACCATGAAGGAAGGTTGCTTTAACATCAAGCTATTATAAATGCAAATATTCAATAGCCACAATACCTAAAATAGTATGGATAGAAGGCATTTTTTAAATAGGAGAGAACATCTCATCAAAATCAATACCCTGTTTCTGTGGAAATCCTTTTATAACTAACTTGGCTTTAAATCTTTTCTTACCTCCATCCTCTTCTTTTAACCTATAAACCCATTTATTCTATAAAGTCCTTTTACCTACAGGCAACTTGCATAAATCCCATGTCTTATTTTTTAGCAAACAGTCCATTTTTTCTTTCACAGTAGACTCCTATTGAATTTTAGTATCCACCTACATAGCTTCATCATAAAATTTAGGTTCACAACATGAGTAAATAAAATAGAATAAAAGGAATGAGAAAATCTTTCTAGAGGTCTACTTAGCCTTATTGACCATTGAACATTCATAGGGTTGTGTGGTATTTGTTGTTGCCATTGTTGCACATCATGAGAAATTTCTGGAACATCATCTTTTAGAGTATCATCTAGCACTACATAATCATCTTCTTTCTTCTCATGTTGCTACAATAGATTTTTGTACAACACTTTCTTATTGAATATGACATCCCTACTTCTTACAATTTTACAATTTTCAAAATTTCAAAAGCTATAACGAAATTCATTAATGCCATATCCAAAAATATACACTTTTCTTTGACTTAGCTTCTATCTTTGTTCTATTTTTAGAATCTATATGAGCAAAATGTTCACAACTAAAGTTCTTGAGAAAAAAGTAACTCACCTTCTTACAAGTCCATTCTTCCTCTAGAATACCACAACCCAAAGGAGTAGAAGGACATCTATTAATCAAATATATAACAATATTGATAGCCTCCACCCACATGTGTAAGGGAAACCCACCATGTAACCTCATTCTCCTTTCACGCTCCATTATAGTCATGTTCATGTGTTTAGCCACTCCATTTTCCTATGGAGTCCTTGGAATAGTTTTCTATCTATGAATACCACTACTAGAGCAATAATATTCAAATTCATGACTAAAGTACTCACCACAATTATCAGATCTGAGACATTTTGATTTCTTACCAGTCTCATTTTCAACCAAGAATTTCCCTTTCTTAAAAGTTTGAAATACATTAGATTTCTATGTATGGAAATAAACCCATACTTTTACAGTTGCATCATCAATAAATGTAAAATAATAATGAGAGCCATTGAGAGAAGATACTTGAGCCAGTCCTCATACATCTGTGTGCACAAACTATATTTTCTCCCTTTCATTTTCCTTCCTAGTCTTCACAAAACTCACTCTCTTTTGTTTTCCATACACACAACTTTCAAAAAAAATATATTAACACATTTTAGACCCGATAAAACTTTCTTTGAATGAAGTACTTGCATACCTTTCTTGCTCATGTGCCCAAGTCTATTGTGCCATAGTGTTGTATCAGAATCTACAACAACTATTTGTTCTCCATGCTCAATTGTAGCAATTGAACCTAAACATTCATGTTTCTTTGAAACAATTAAAGTAGAAGGAACACTATGACCTGTACAAAGATATAAGGTACCTACTTTCACACCTCTTTCTACTACAAGGGAACCTTTTGAAATCTTCCAATTTTATATCATTAAAAGTAACTACACAACCCTCATTGCCAAGTTACCCTACTAAAATTAAATTCTTACTCAGCCTTGGAACATGTTGTATCTCATGTAGTAGCCAATGCTTCCTATTCTATAACTTAATCTTAACTTTTCCCTTTCCAACAATTTAAAAGTGTTCATTATCCCCCAAATAAACAAGCCCAAAATCCCCTTGGACGTAATCAATGAAATAACCTCTATGAGGTGCAACATGAAATGAAGCACCATAATCTAAAACCCATGAATCATCAACACTTTCTAAAGACAAAAGAAAAGCATCCTCTTTGGATTTTTTACTTACCACATTTTCCTCCTTGTATCCATCTAGTTTACCTCCATCATTTTTCTTTTGAGTCCAAAAATCTTTCTTTTTATGCCTTAGTTTCCCATAGTACAAGTAGTTGTTCAGTCCTCTCGATTGAGACCTGCTCCAATTTAACTTTCCTCTTAATTTCTCACAATTTTGAGAATTGTTTCCTCTCACAGTCATTCTACCTATGCTTTGTGCATTTAAAACACTTCCTAATGTAGAACCACCTGAGGATTTCCTATGAGTTTCCTCACTCAAAATAACACTGATCATATCATCATATTTTAGAGTATTAGATCTAGAAATGGAATTACTCACAGTCATTATCAAGCCATTCCAGCTTTCAAACAAAGAAAACAAAATCAAGAGAGCCCTAATTTATTCATCAAAATTAATACCCATAGAAGATAACTAACTACTAATAGTAGTAAACTTATTTAAATGATTTGCAAAACATCCACCTTCTACCATTTTTATATTAAATAAATGCTTCTTGAGAAATACCTTATTTAAAGCAGAGAGCTTTTCATACAATTTTGCTAGGATTTCCATCAACTATTCCATCGTCTTCACTTTTGCAATGTTAAATGTCATTGATGGTGTCAGGTATAATCGAATGCTTCCAAGTGACTTTTTATCTAAAATATCCTAGTCCTCATTTGTCATTGTTCCTTGGTTTTTAGTTTTTCCTGCCAATGGCTTCCATAAATTCTTCTAATAAAGATAGTCCTCCATTTGCATCTTCCATAACTAAAAGTTCTACCCATTAAAATTGTCAACCCTCAGCTTACCTTCGTCTTCCATTGCTCCCACTCAACTATGATACTTTCTTGTAGAGGATAACTAAAAAATAACCTCTCTCTAATACCACTTGTTAGGATTAAATCTCAATCAGTAATAAAAATTACAGGCAAATATAACCAATATCATAAAATAATAGATCACATAGAAAAGAACACAAGACACCAAGATTTAACGTGGTTCACCCAAACCCTAGGCTACATACACCAAACAAGTCCAATATTATTATGATCTAGTGGTTACAACTTAATTATAATCTGTAATCCCTTACAGCTCAATACTACCACAAGAACCAATTTTTGCATCATTCCTTATGAAAATGCCTAACCCTAAGCCATTTTATACAAGAAATTTTATGTTGCTTTAGGGTTACAACATGTCAACACAAACTAACAATAATAACTTCCCTGATCAGTCATCACAAACTAACAATAAGTACAAAGATAGTTGAGAGCAAGCCTCAACCAAGTGCAAAATTTTCAAGAAAAGAGAAAGGTAAAGAAGAAGATATTGATCTTAATGAGGATATAGTTATCCCAAATTGGGATATCTCTACTCCAAATCTTAATCAAATAAGCATCAAAGGTGAACTATTCCAGAAGAAAGCTAAGAAGTAGAAGCTTAGAGAAGAGAAAAGTAGAGAAAATCAAGTGCTAGAAGATGTAAAGAACATACTTGCAGATGCACTAAGTATTGAGGTTGATAGTGCTCAACCCATTTTGGTTCAATTGGCAGACGTTGTTCAAAAATTCAATGAAGATATGAATGGACAAGAAAAGTTGTTACAAAGAGAAAAGAAGAAATTTGAAAACAAAGTATTGGAACGTGTTGTACAGAAAATTGCAATATATCAAGTAGAATTGGCTACTATTGTCAATTCATTGGAAAACTCTGCAAATAATCTAAATTCATTATTCAAAAAATTATGTGATCCATCTATCTTCACTCAAGAATTCAAAGATAAACTATCTTAGATAGATGAAGACTTGAAAGAAAGTGCACACTAGTTGTCACTTGACCCAATCTATAGTTCTACTCACTACTCAAAGATCAAATTTATGACAATATGAAAGAAAATTTACTAAGGGAAGAAGCCAAGATTAGGACCACACTTGTAGACATCTAAGGCATGATTCTTGCAAACATGGATGCATTGTAGAAACACGTTGCACATGCCAAAACTCTCATCCATGATAATAACTTCTCTATAGTTGATCACATGATGGAGTTATTAGTAGAAGTATAGATTGCATTACATGTAAGCAAGGTGTTATAGAAAAATTGGGACAAGACAATGTCATTAATTTTGAAAGTACATTCTAATTTCTTGTCACATTTTGGCATTACCATGTAGCATACACCTTTGGAATTTATGACAAAAAGGGGGAAAAGACGAAATATAAGATTGATATATAAAGGGGAGAAGATAAACATATGAAATATATGCATATAGCAAGTAAAAGTATGATATATGTATGGGGGAGCAACATAATATTCATGTGTAGCTAATCAAAAAACATCTCTTACAAAAGAAATTTTGAAAAATCTCAAAAATATATTATTTTAAAAAATGTTGAAGGAACTCAATTAGATTTTGAATGTTCTTATCCTAATGATGGAGGACCCTAAATGGTTAGAAGATTTCAGACCCATTAGCCTTTGAAACACAATTTACAAAGTTCTTGCCAAGGTCATGGTAAATCATAGCAAGCCCCTTCTTGATAAGTTCATAGGCCCCTACCAGAATGGTTTTGTGCTAGGAAGGAAGATTCTTGATGTAGTAATTACCACTCATGAGAAAATTCATTCTATGAAAAGGAGAAAGAACCTTGGTATGGCCCTTAAATTGAATATTTCCAAAGCTTATGGTAAGTTTATGAGGGAATTTCTTTTTGTTATTTTCTCTAAGCTTGGTTTCAATGAGGATGTTACCAGAATTATAAAATTGTAGTGACCTCTTTCACATTTTTGGTGCTTATTAATGGGGCTCCTGGAAAAATTTTCTCTTCTTGCCAAGGTCTACATTGAGGTGACCCCCTATCTCGTTACTTGTTCATCATTGTGGTAGAGGTTCTAAGAAGAAATACATTTTCTATGATTAACTCTAGTAGAATTAAAGTTATTAAATATGCTTCCCTATGCCCTCGACAAATTATCTAGTAGTTTGTGGATAATACCTTCTTATTTGGTATCTCCTCTATCCATGAAGCTAGAGAGTGGACAAATTTGGTTAGTATTGGTCTCTGGACAATGCATAAATTACCATAAAAGAAAAGTGTATTTCCTTAACACTTTTGCTAGTTTGGGAGAAAAGGTGGCCAAAATTCTTTGTTTCTAGGAGGCGTCTCTCCTAGACACTTATCTTGGTCTCTCACTTACAATTAAAGAAGTCTCCAATCAATATTGGAATGGCCTGGTTGAATGCTTCAAGAGAAAGCTAGTGGGTTGGAAAGGTAAAATTTTGAGTATCATGGGGAAACTATAGCTTCTCTCAACCTCCTTGTAGAGCATCCTGGTGTATTTCCTCTCCATCTTTAAAATCCCTAGCAAATTTAGAGACATTCTTAAGAAAATCCAACATAATTTTTTATGGTTTGACACTGAAGAGAAGTCTAGAATGAGCTTGGTGAGTTGGGAGAAAGTTTTTTGCCCTAAAGTCCTTTGAAGCTTGACTATAAGAAGAATAAGACATATGAATAAGGCCCTCCTAACCAAAACTGATTAGAAATTGGTGAATTCTTAGGGTAATTGGTGCAAAATTGTAATGGCTAAGTACCTTGGATTTTTTTCTTTCCATTACTTCCTTTGGGAACATGTTCTCTCCTAGGGTTCCAAAATTTGGAACAATGTCGTGAACTCCCAAAAAATCTTGAATATGGGTTATCACCAAATTATGGGGAATGGAAAATAAATTTATTTCTAGGAAGATGAATGGATCCAAGACAACCCCCTCTTGCACACTAAGTTCCTACCTCTACATGAGATTTTTACTAAATTGTATGGCTCTCTAACTCAAAGCTTTATCACCCTAGATCAATAATAGATTAAATTGCAAAACTAGGAGCCTATGGAGATGGACCTTGCTCTAGAACTAAAATACCTTCTTTAGAATTATAGGACCCCCCTCACCCTAGTGTAGGTCTCTTTGGTTTGGAAACTTACCCCCTCAGGAGATTTCATAGTGAAGTCAGCTTATCTCTGTTGTCTCAGGGGGAGGTGGTCTAGGGAGATTGGAGAAAGGTCTAGCACCCTTGGATCCTACCAAAGATGAATTTCTTCTAGTTGATAGCTTTACATGGGTCTATCCTCATTGTGGATAACCTCCAAAGGAGAGGTTATCAACTAGCTAACTGCTACATTTTATATCTCCAAGATGTTGAATCTATTCCACACCTTCTTATCCACTACCATTTTTCCTCGAAGGTGTGGAGGGAGGTCAATACCTTATGGGAGATCTAATGGTGTGTTGATGGAGAGCTATAGCAATTCGTTCATTGGGATGGTCTATATGCCCACCCTTACCTTAAAAACTTATGGTCTATAATTCCTTTGTATGTCTCATGGAAAATCTAGAAGGAGGGGAACAATATAATTTTCAAGGAAAAAGCCACTACCAATCTTGGGATGTCCTAGTAGGTTATTAGACTTCTACAAGAATGTACTGGGAGCTGGCAGTGGAATCCTCCCCCCTTTCGAACCCCCTGGGAAGACTTGACATGAAATGGGATTCTTCTTGGGACATAGGCCCAATAGTGTCACAATTTGACAATTCCAAAGCTATGGCTAGAAAGAAGATGGTTTGGCACCCTCTCCCTATGTTCTAGATTAAACTCAATTTTGATGGTTCGGCCATGATGGCCAGTACTACGGTAAGAGGTGTCTTTTACAATAGTATGGGAAAATTTGATGGTTACGTACATTGGAAACTACGGAGGGGGCTCAAACAATGAAGAAAATGCCTTGGTACTTTTGTGGGGTTTGAGAATCGCACTAACACATGGAATTAAAAGGCTTTCCATTAAGGAGGACTCAATGTTAATTATTAAAGTTGTTCAAGGAGAGGGCCCGAGTATCTATTCGATCAAAGTGATAATTGATTAAATCTGCAATTTGATGGAATAGTGTCATGAGATCTATGTGGACCACAAATATCACAAAGGGAATGGCATGGTAGATGAGCTGGTGAAATTTGGCCATAGTGTCACATGGTTAATTGAATGGGAGGACATCAGATGGTTTCCATCATCAACTCAAGTTATGATGGAAAGGGAGCATACTTATCATAATGTCACATGAATCATCACAATAGGTGGTAGGCCTTCAATTATCCACATGGGCAGGTAGGTAAGGCTCTTCATAAAGGGATTTGGAAAGATTACATGATGATTCACCTTAATGATTTGATTTCCATGAGCTTTAATTATTTATGTAAAAGGATGAAGGTGGTGGATTTTTCAAGATGTAAAAACTGACAAAAGATGATAATAAAGACATTTTGTTAAAATCTTGCTCCAACTATAGCTGGCATTGGGCATTTACAGATGGAAAGGGACTATTAACACCTGCTACTAAGGGAGGTTTTTTGATTTTTGGGAAACCTTGCAGACTTATGATGGTTTTTCACTACCTTTTCTTTTTAATCTTAGGTGCAATTCATTTAGCCTACAATGACTTCCAAACCTACAAAAAATATATGTCTAAACATTCTAAGGAGTTGGTGGTTGAGTTGGGTGATGACATAGGCACTAGTGATAATATTGATCCTATGGGAGTAGAGACTTGCATCTATAAGAGTGAAGCTATGATGGTTTATCTCTAGGATGGTGGCTTATTATCATTTATGGAAGGGATGATGAAACACGATGAGAACATCTTGATGGAGTTCTTCAAATCATGGAATGATAGGAAAGTGACAATCAATGGGATGGGTTTCTAAATCATGGAAGAATTCATTGAAAAGGTTGTAGGGTTTTTCATAGAAGGAAAGAATTGGCACAAGAAGGCCAAAGTGAATGAGGAAACCAATTTGCAAAAATTCTTCAAGTGTATGGAGGAACCAATGCAAATGTGTGGTGGGTTTTCCAAGGAAGACCTTCCTACACCCTTAGATTTCATCTTCTATGCTATTATGAGATACATTACCCTTGAGAATTGGTTTTAGGTACTCTATTATTACCATTTCCCCATTCTTAACCACTTTAGAAACTTGGATCATATTTACTTTCCATTTCTTTTTTTACATTCTATGGAAGACTATATCTATAAGGGTAGGAGGAAAAAAGAGGAGGTAAAACCTTTTATCTCATCCACCAGAGGTTAATTAATAAAATGTATATCTATCATCTTGCTCAAAACCTCTTGCTTCTAATCAACCTGCATGATTTTGTCACACCCCAAGTTTCCTTGGACCCTAGCCCTAACCTCAGCCACAAAAAACCCAAGAAAACCCCTGCCCCTAAGATTAAAATTAGCCTCATTGATTTGGATATGGACACTAGGAAGAGTAAGAAAAATGCTCAGAGAACTAGAAAATGCCTCTAGCTATAAAAATTCAAGTCTCCCCTAAGCATGATTCCATCGATAAATCTACTGAGAGTGATATTAAACCTACCAAAAGGAAAAGATTTCCCCAAGACACAAATCTTGTCTCCAACCCCCTAGCCCCTCTCACATTTCTAATAGCCTTAAATCTTCCCTGGCTAGAAGAAGGGGTGAGCAGAAGGGGGGAGACATCACCTCCCCTAGGAAAGATACTCCCAAAGGTGGGGTGAAGAAAGGCAAGCATGGCCATGGATAGAGCCACAACAAGGCTCGACTAGATAGGCTGGAGTAGTCGATGAGGGATTTGGTAGACAATCACATTGGTATCTACCAAAAAATTGACACATCGGTGGAATTCTCCACCGAAGTCATGCATTCTGTGACCACCACCCTTTACTTTTTGTAGGTGAATAAGGATGGGAAGGACTTGGGAAAGGAGAGAAAGACTACCAATTCCATTTATGGCTTTCTGGTGGAGGATTAGTTGAAGACACTCCAGGACAAACCTATCAAAATGGAGGGGGTGAACATGAAGAAGGACGAGTGGTGCAGGAGCACCCGACACATTCATTCATGGGACAAAGGTTAGAAAGACACCTACATATGCTATACAGTATAAAGACTAAGAAGTTTTAAAAGGTACTCAAGGAGGATCAATACTGCATTCAAAGGACATATTGGACAATTATAAAGTCTATAATGGTTTTGGTTACATGTAATGAAGATACAACTTATAAGTCCTAAGCTTATTTGTAATGGACCAATAGAGTCCTTGAGTTAGAGTCTAGGATTGTTTAGGTGGTTAGTAAAAGATCAACATTGGTAATTTTAGTGGTCTTTTGTTAAAGGACTTGAATAAGTTGTAAGTTGGAATCCAATGGTTAGTTTAGTTTGTTATGTGTTAAAGTTTTAAATATTCTAACCAACGACAGTCAGTTTTGGTTGTTCTATTCAAACCTATCAAACTTTGGTTGCTTTCGATTATTGGAGTTTTTGTTAAAGTTATAGTCTGTCTCTATTATGGAGAAAAGTGAAGACTGGGTATGTGAGTTTGAACACAAAAAAATCAATAAAAGAGGCAGATTTTATAACTGTTCTATTTTTATCAACTCTTTCCTTTGAGTGAATTTAAATCTTTATGTATTGATAGAGCTTTGTTGATGTAGTAATCATTATCATGGAATGAATTTATCATTATGCTGAAGTTTATTGTACGCACTTGACTCTCAAATTGCATTTCGAATTCACTGTTATAAAAAGTTTAGAAATTGAAAGTCTTTCATTGAGTTGTTGTTAATTGGAGTAGTGTATTAGTATTATGAAGATCATTCCACAAATGTGTGGGCCTGATATTCATGGAATGATTAATTTAACATGTATTATATATGATTAACTGTTTATGTGAAGTAGAAAAACCACACGGGTATGATTGAGAAGCAATGTTGAAACAGTGAAAAATGGTGGTTGAAGACTTAACTGTGGTCAATCTGCCACTAGGAGCATCAAGTGCTGTGTTTGGGGGTGGAATTGGGTGTGTGAGGAAGTCTGTGAAGATAATGAAGATTCAGAGATAGATAAGGATTGAAGTATTGCAAAGCCTTAGAGGTTAAGTCTTGTGATAAGTATTCAAATCAGAGCCAAATAGAACTCTGTTAGTGGTTGGAGGTTGTTAACCCATACTTCCTTTCAAACTTAGTCATCTTTATGCACTAAAATAGGGAGTTAGTTGTGTATAATGGTATTGGTTCAAAAAAGTCATAAAGAAGTTTGGGAATGTCATTATACTTTGAAATGAGTGTTCCTAATTGATTTTAGGTTGTTAGTGCATTTGAGATAAGCCCAAGTTATTTCCATTATCAGTTTACAACAATGCTAATAAGCAGGGCATTAGATTTTTGGTATAGTTTGTGAAAGGTTTATGCATTGAGAAAAGGGGATTGAAGTCCGAGTTCAAGAATTCTTTGAACCAAGTTTTGGGAGTCTAAAAGATCAAACTCTTCATCTAGGGAGGTTGTAGAAGGCATTGTCTAGTTAGACCCTTGAAGCAATTGAGTTGATTGATAGGTTACAATGCCTAAACCTCTCAAGTTTCTAATCTAATTGTGAACTTGAAACCACCACTCTTCCCTCTACATCAAGTGGTATCAGAGAAGGGAAAGTTCTTGTGGAAGTTGTAGTGGTCTTGAGAAGTTGGTCCTCTAACCCTTTAGTAAATTGTTATAGTTGAACTATCGTAGGAGGAGTAGCCCTAGAGTAGATTCTTGTCGAAGTGATCAAGCAACCAAGGCTAAGGGAGAAGAGGGAGAGTTGCTAGTCAGAATGACCAACATGGTGTTGGCAAGAATTGTGAAGGAGCAATTGGCTGATAATAAAAAAGCTGAAAGCAGCCTAAGAAGAAAGGGACAAGGAGAACTATGAGAAGGATTTGTTGTTGAGAACTATGATGGAAAGGTTAGCAACATTGGAGAATAGGGATAAGAGCATTAGGCAGGATGAAGAAGTAGAAGAAGTAGAAGAAGGAGGAGAAACTCAAGCAGAGCAACCAATAGACCCGGAAGATGCAAGGATGGCTAAACTAGTGAAGGCCATAAAGAGTGGAGATGTAAGGGTAAGGGCAGACTTATCTATGTATGGAGGAAAGATGGATGATGAAGAACTGATGGATTGGTTTGGAGCAATTGAAAATTGCTTTGAGTCTGAAGGGATAGAAGAGAAAGATAAAGTGAAGATAGCAAAGTCTCGATTGAAGGGACACACTTTGTTTGGTGGGATTATATCCAGGTAGATAGATGGAAGAATGGTAAACCCGAGATCACATCTTGGTACACCATGAAGGACAATGAAGGAAAAAATTTTGCCAAGGGATTATAGATTGCAGTTATACAAGAAGATGAGGGATTTGAGGCAGAAGGAGTTGGATGTATAGAAGTACACAGAGGAATTCCACAAGCTTGATATTAGAGTGATCATGATGAAGAGATGGAAGAAAAGATTGCAAGGTATATGGGGGGACTGAGGTTCAACATTCAGGATGAACTTAGTCTTGCTACCTCGAGGTCGGTTGATGAATGTTACCAGTTGGCCTTGAAGGTTGAAGAGAAGATAAGGAGGCAAGAGATGCAAAGTAGCAATAGAGGTGGATATTCCATGAGAGGAAGAGGGGGCAGAAGTACTACTAATTTTCAGAGCAGCAATGAGAAGGATAAGGATAAAACATTTTCAGAATCAAGAGGGGGTTATAGAGGTGGAAGAAGTGGAGGAAGAGGAAGTGGAGTATTTACAGGGAGATGCTTTAATTGTAATGAAGTGGGACATCAGTCCTTTAGGTGTCCTAAATGGTAGGAAGACAAAGGGAGAAGAGTGCACTAGGTTGATGAAGAGCCAAGAAAGGATGGGCATAAAGAAACTATTGAAATTCTTTTAGAAGAAGGAGAGTGCGTACTGATGGGAAGAAGCAATCAAATACCAAAAGATCCAGCTATATTCAGATCTAATTGTCTCATTCAAGGCAAGGTATGCAAATTTATAATTGATTCAGGGGAAAGTAATAATGTGCTATCTTATGAGGTTGTTAAAAAATTGAATTTAAAAACTTTTGCACATGCTGCTCCTTATTATGCTACTTGGGTGACTGAGAATCAGAATTTGTTGGTTAAGGATGATCAAGTGATGGTTGAGTTTTTAGTTGGGAGTTATAGGGACAAGGTACTATGTGATGTCATGCACATGACTTGTGGGCATCTCATTTTGGGAAGATCTTGGCAATGTTCAAGGAGAGTCATGCATAATGGCTATGAAAATACATATGTAGTTCAACAAGGCAAGGTGAAGTATAAGTTGCATCCGTTGGTGGGGAGTCACAAAAGGTCGATACTAACATGTTTTGGCAGAGATATCCCAGTGAAGGACAAGACTATTTTACATTATGATACTGGTTGGGTTTTAGAGCAGTGCCAAATAAAAGGGCAAGACAGTCCTAGGGAGGCAGGGTTGTTTGAACAGTCTTTTGTGTTGATTAGGACAGTCAAGTGTCCGGTAAGAGGCACAATTGATATAAGACATGAACTAATGACACCAGTTCAGGGGTCTATAGTGCAGGGACTTACACAGCAGTTCTCCTATACCAATATATTTTTATCTAATAATTTGGGTGTGAGTGCAGGGTCTAACAGGGAACAGCAGGTTCCTTTTGGGCAATGTATCATTCCTAAACAACAAGCTGCTATACACAAATATAGTGGGCATGAGGAGGACAACTCTTGGAACAAGATTTCTTTGCATACGGGGGAGTTTGGTGCAGGAGCACCCCACACATTCATTCATGGGACGAAGGTTAGAAAGACACCTACATATGCTATACAGTATAAAGACTCAGAAGTTTTAAAAGGTACTCAAGGAGGATCAATACTGCATTCAAAGGACATATTGGACAATCATAAAGTCTATAATGGCTTTGGTTACATATAATGAAGATACAGCTTATTTGTAATGGACCAATATAGTCCTTGAGTTAGAGTCTAGGATAGTTTAGGTGGTCAGTATCAACATTGGTAATTTTAGTGGTCTTTTGTTAAAGGACTTTAATAAGTTGTAAGTTGGAATGCAATGGTTAGTTTAGTTTGTTATGTGTTAAAGTTTTAAACATTCTAACCAATGACAGTCAGTTTTGGTTGTTCTGTTCAAACCTATCGAACGTTGGTTGCTTTTGGTTATTGGAGTTTTTGTTAAAGTTATAGTGTGTCTCTATTATGGAGAAAAGTGAAGACTGGGTATACGAGTTTGAAGACAAAAAAAACAATAAAAGAGGCAGATTTTATAACTGTTCTGTTTTTATCAACTCTCGGCTTTGAGTGAATTTAAATCTTTATGTTTTGATAGAGTTTTGTTGATGCAGTAATCATTATCATGGAATGAATTTGTCATTATACTGAAGTTTACTATACGTACTTGGCTCTCAAATTGCATTTCGAATTGACTGTTATAAATGTTTAGAAACCGAAAGTCTTCGATTGAGTTGCTATTAATTGGAGTAACGTATTAGTATTATGAAGATCATTCCATGAATGTGTAGGCCCGATATTCATGGAATGACTAATTTAACATGTATTATATATTATTAACCATTTATGTGAAGTAGAAAAACTACGCGGGTATGATTGAGAAGCAATGTTGAAACAGTGAAAAATGGTCGTTGAAGACTTAACTGTGATCGATCTGCCAT
The DNA here is from genome assembly GCA_028749045.1 of Cupressus sempervirens. Lineage (NCBI taxonomy): Eukaryota > Viridiplantae > Streptophyta > Pinopsida > Cupressales > Cupressaceae > Cupressus > Cupressus sempervirens. The sequence continues at coordinate 170,014,390 of CM053786.1, read as the reverse complement.
TGGGAGCGTCAAGTGCTATGTTTGGGGGTGGAATAAGGTGTGTGAGGAAGTCTGTGAAGATAATGAAGATTTGGAGATAGATAAGGATCGAAGTATTGCAGAGCCTTAGAGGCTAAGTTTTGTGGTGAGTATTCAAATCAGAGAAAAATGAAACTCTGTTAGTGGTTGGAGGTATTTAACCCATACTTCCTTTCAAACTTAGTCATCTTTATGCACTAAAACATGGAGTCAGTTGTGTATAATGGTACTAGTTCAAAACAGTCATAAAGAAGTTTGGGAATGTCATTGTACTTTGAAAGGAGTGTTCCTAATTGATTTTAGGTTGTCAGTGCATTTTAGATAAGCCCAAGTTGTTTCCATTATCAGTTTACAGCAATGCTAATAAGTAGGGCATTAGTTTTCTGGTACAGTTTGTGAAAGGTTTATGCATTGAGAAAAGGGGATTGAAGTCCGAGTTCTGGAATTCCTTGAACCAAGTTTTGGGAGTCTAAAAGATCAAACTCTTCATCTAGGAAGGTTGTAGAAGGCATTGTCCAGTTAGACCCTTGTAGCAATTGAGTTGATTGATAGGTTACATTGCCTAAACGTCTCAAGTTTCTAATCTAATTGTGAACTTGAAACCACCACCCTTCCCTCAGCATCAACGAGCCTAAGGAGAAGAACTATGAGGATCCTTGAAAAAAGGAGGGTAGCTATCCTTGGATTTTTTTTTTGGTTTTTTTAATGCTAGTAATAGGACTGATGGTATTTTTTATTCAGCTCTGGATGTCATTTGTCTTTTGAAGTTTAAAGCTAGTATCGGTTAGATGAATGGGAGGTAACTTCTGGCTGACTTTTTAGCCTTTTTGTACGCCAAGGTCAGCCCCCGTCCTTTTGGCTGCTATCTTATACTTCAAAAACTAAGATGAATCTATTATAATACATAAACTTTCTTTCACAACTACATTAATTTTGAGCTTCATATGGACCTAAATCACTTCCGTTGAATTTTAACATAATTTTTGAATTTTTCTCTTACACTTTCAACATTCTCTGTTGATCAATTTACCAAAATTTATATTTATCATGATTGTTCTTTATGCCATATTTAGAAATATTATATCAAACTTTGAATTTAAATCACACTTCAATTGTTCTATGACATCAAAAATTGAAATAAATTGAATTGTCCTATTATGAAAATGTATTCTAAGTGTGCTAATTAATTATCATCTAAAACTAAAATAATAAAAAGGAGCCCATAGAAGGAGCTATAGTCACACCATGTTCAAGAAAGTATTTAAATAGGAGAAATGTGAAGGGTTGATGTTTTTTGTTCGACAAAGAAGGAAATTCACTTGGTAAATGTTCAAATATTGTTAGTTGCATGATTCAAATCTTAACTTTTTTCAATTGTTGATTAAGAAAAGTGGCAAAATGTAATCTACATAGTTAAAATAATTTAAATTTTATTCTCTTGGTCATAAAAATAACTCTACACAAACAAATCTGTAACTTTTCTTAATCTCTCTGGAGCCACAAATACATAATAATAATTGTATAGAGCCAAGAACTATCATTAAGATGAAGTAACAACTCATGCCTCATTAATTTTAGATTCAATTTGAAGAATACCAAATAGTACAAATTACAATTTCATTCTTCTTATGAATCAATGAAATTTTAAGACAAATAAAATATCATTGGTAATCTCTTTTGGAAAATAAACAATCTACGAAATAAATTGGTGGCTTGTAAATTATTCCTCAATGGTTTGAGAAATGACTAAAGACATTTCATCTTATAACTAGGAACCTTTTAAAATTTTCAAAATTCGTAGACATAAAAAGTTATTCGGATAATTTATCTTTCCTATACTATACAATGAATTGAAAAAAATTATGTTATTGACAACCCAAAAGTATATAATACCAAAGGAGAGATTCATCTCACAACTTATCTCCTTTAATTATTTTGAGAAATACTAAAAGAAAATAGATATTGAGAGAATTGATCCTTGTAATCCCTTATAATAGTTTAAGATAGATTATGGTAAAGATTAAAAAAAAGGATTATATAGTATTTTTCTAAGCCAGAGCCCAAGAAGTTTACAACTACTCCTTGTTTTGTGCCCTTCTATTTGGTATTTTATACTTCATTTGATTTAGCATGCAAATACACATACACATTCCTTGCTTGTCTACTAATCCAAACTTTCTAACTCGGGTATAATAAAAATAATGGTGCTAGTGGTGTGCATTGGAGAATCATGTTAAAATTGCCAAGTGGGGTGATAAGAATATATTGTTGTACAAAGAGATTTCTTGATTTTATGATTGTACATATCTCTAGGGTTTCAAATAGAGTATGTGAATTTATTGGCTTTCCTCAACCTAGAAGACAAATAAATTATCATTTTACGTCTTCAATCTTGTCTCTTTCACTTTCGTAATCTTGAAAGAATAATATAGACATGTACAATGAGTTATAAGTTTTCTAAACATTTATATTGAGTTATATAAGGTAACAAAAACATGCATAAGTTATTTTATTTGACTACATGTAATAAAATATCACAACTCAATTATTAAAGCTCCATTCATGTTCCTAGATTTATTCTATTATTTCTAAAGTTAGTGTTACATGTATACAATATTGTAAGATGGTAAGATGAGAAGAGGATTAGTTGACAGAGGATGAAATTGGACATAAAATATATTTACTAACACACCAAAGACAATAGATTGTTTAACATTTTCATGCACTATGCACTTGAAAGATACTCAACCCAATCTAGTGACTAGATCGAAAAACCATTGTATTAGTCACATATCTTGTGTGAATTAGGGTCTCTAGTAAATGGCGCATATTGGGAATCTTCTAGATTCACTTCATGTAAATTTAACTTGGATTCACTTCATATAAGTTTTACTTCTATGGGTGATTTCAAGTGTCATATTTAGAGAGAATTTTGGATTTAAATTAGCAATTGATAAAATAGAAAGTCAAAAATAACAATTTGATGAAATTGAAAAGAAAAACTATTGTTAATGCTCATGCTAACATTGATATGGGATTTCATCATGGTAAATAGGAAACTATACTACAAAAAATATTATGAATGTTGGGAGACATATATCTTAAACAAAAACCTTATCATTATTTTGATCAACAAGAGATTTATGTTTGTGGTGATTTCTCAAGTAATGATATCTATAGACTAGAAGTAAAGTGAAATATCTCTATTGAAAGTAAACCAACTACAAATTTTTTACCAACATGAAAGTATGAAATAAATGGTCATGTATCTTCCTAGGAATCAAAGGTTACATGCCAAAATGAAATGACCAAAGGGAAGTGCTTTAAACAAAATACTTGAGGATTGCTTTATTTTTCTGAGAATTATAATCTACTTCCCTTAAACATAAAAAAATAGATAGCTAAAATTAGCCATCTCTATGATAAAAGAAAGACAAATAGACTCATAGGTATTTATATGTTGTAATTCTATATAAAACCATATAAATGTTTTTCATTAGTCATATTTTTTTTTGGGGGGGGAATAACATAATATTTGCACTAGATTAGAAATATTCTCCATATCATGAAATTCAAGGATGTTATTTTTGTTTTTAAATTTCAAATACTCTTTAAGAGTACAATTACATGAAAACATAATATCACAAAACATAAAGTAATTGACTCCTAGCATACTAGATAATTCTAATTTCTTGCAATAGACAAGCACTCTTTCTTTCCTAAACCAAATTACCAACTAATTTTAATTTCTTAAATGAATAGCTTAAAAAGCTAATCTACTTTCCTAAAAACCTAATTTAGAGATATCTAAAATTTCAAGGAGATTATCAAATGTTTAATAATTCATAGTAAAAGAAATAGAAAACTAAATTACTAGTAAGGAATCATTTCATATTCCATGAGATTACATACTAGTTAAATATGCAATATATAATATATATGAAACTTTTGGGAAAGGATACATACCTCCATAGAATAAGCACTAAAAAGTAGAAAGGTAAATTATTAACAATCATTATAAAAAGGTTAATGATAACAATGAGATAAAAAAAAATCATTCTTGTCTTGAGAGTATATGATATTTCAGGACAACTTTAGCCATTTTATCCTCTTGTCTAAAATATTAAATACTACAATTTTCTATTTTTTACTTTAGCACATGAAAGAAAAGAGCTTTGATAGATATTAGCCTTAAAATATATTTGATATCATTTAACCAACTATGTGCTTCTATAAAAATGAAAAAAGAACTTAATTATAAAGTTCTATAACCCAAATGAAAATTTATGCTTTTGTGCTAAATGTTTTAATATAGAGTTGAGGTGTGATACTCAAAAAATAATAATTTCTAATTGACTACCGAAAAAACATAACTACTTCCTAAAATATCTACACCAATGACATCATAACCAAGTTTAGCAAAGTCTGTCATGGTTAAAAAAATAGAAACATAAGAGTTCCTTTCACATGTTAGAGTGAATGAGGCCAAAGACAACATAATAGCATTTCCAACAAAATAACAACCACTAAATTCAATGGGAACCAAGAATAAAGGTTGGGGTCTCATGGGCACTTGCTTCCTTAAAAATAAAGCAGGTGCTGCTGAGATTTTTTAGGGATATTTAAAAGGAAGCAGTCCCATGAAATTTATATACTATTCCCCTTAGAAAAATTAGCTCCTACATTTGAGGAAGTTGTGTTGAAAACAAATTGATACAAGTATGATAAATGTGCTTCAAGCATTGTTTTGTCACATATGTCAAACCTACTATTTGTTGCTAAGACAACTACTTATATGATATAAGCACTATCACTTATTTGATTGATGAAGAGGATTTGATCAAATGATGTAACAATAGCACCTAGAGGAAAGGTTGAGTTATGATATAAAAAGGAGTACAAGAATCAACTAAGACAATGGTATCATAGGGCATTGATAATCTACTTAAGGTTGCAAAGGTTGGTTACACTAAGAAAGTTTAGAAGAACAAATTAAATAAAGTATGTCTACTAAGCTTGAATGAGTGGATAGTAGGTGCCAAGAAAAGTTAGTGCAAGCCAAGTAGAAAATTAGTTGGAGCAAAGTAAAAGTCTATTGTTGTGTAAGTCGAGTAAAACAATTGATGTCGAGTAAAGATTAGTTGATGCTGAGTACCAATAAAATTTAGTTCATGTCGAGTAATTTTACAATGGATGTCGAACAATGCAGTATGTGTTGAGCATCAAAAGCAAGTTAATGTAGAGTGTTGACATTTTTAGAAAGATCATAAATTTGATGAATCTAAGCTAACAAGTTTGTTTTCTTGGATTGGGTGAACCATGTGGAAGATAAAATTGATGAGCTAGTGGAACAAAATTCATGGTAAACCATTTTTGAGGAAAATTCAAAGAGGAATGAAGGAGAAATTTTTAGAAGTTAATGAAATGAAATAAGGGGTAGATTCATTGAATCCTACCTAATCTATCCTAACCCTAAATTAGACGATAGAGAATGAATGGAAAAATATCTTAATTCTCTATTTATAGGGATGGCTGGTCAGAAGCAAAGGTTTTCATGTGCGAGAACCCAAGGAAGACAAGGAGTCTAGGTTATTGCTTCATTCAATGACCTAAGTGAAGAGTTTGCATTGACAAGTTAAGCAAGAAGACTTAAGGGTATGGATTCTTGAAGGGTCAACAAGCTATTAGAACTAAAGTGTGTGAAAGCCAAGAAGAATGGAGGACTGAAACAGAGATTTGTAATCTACAAATGGAGTTGTAAGTTGTTATCAGATCGAGCCTTACTATTACTCTCTAATAATTGTATCAGTCTAGGGTAAATCCTTTGGATTAAGGTTGACTTAAAAGTCATTTGTAAATCCTTTAACAAGGTGACATTCCAAGTGAATGGCCTATAGTCCTCTAACAAGGCTCACTCCTAATAGGATGATTGAAATCCTTTATTAGGGTCACACTTAACAGTTTGTATTGTAAACCATTAATTGGGAACTAGGCTTTCACAAGGCATATCTCTAGAAGAGTGAGAAAGAGTAGCATGTTTTTGGTGGTGTTTCCCAAATTAGGTTTCCACGTAAACCATTTTTTCAAGTGTGTTATTGAATTTGTGAATCTGTTATGTTTCATGTTTACATTTCCACAAATTGATTTGATAGTAACCTACAAGTTTTATGTGATTGCATAATCTTATGGATGCATGCATGATGATATATGTTTTATAGGTTCACTAGGCTATGAAATTTTTTAATAGTACATCTGGACCTTGGATAAATGATTCACCCTCCCCCCCCCACTCTCTCAATTATTCTAAAGAATTCCAACAATTTTAATTAGAGCCAATTGCTTAAGAGGACTAGTTTGAAGGTAGTAGAAGCACAAAGATCAAGATGTAAAATAGAGAACTACCCAAGCTTAATAGAGATAACCTTCCTGCATGGAAAAGTATGATGAAGCTACACCTTAGAGGACTTGGAGATCATGCACAATCTACCATTACTATTGAGCATGATAATCCTACTAGAGCCCTAACTATTGAAGATCTAAAAAAATAAGAAAGAACATGACCAGACAATGTTGTAGATTGCCTCTACCCTAAGCTATGTTGAGTTTGATGATATCAAAAGTCTTGATAGTGCAAAGAAAATGTGGGATTCTTTACGCACCATCTATGGAGGTGACAAGAATGTTCTAAGAGCCAAAGTTGAATGTCTTAGAGGTAAGTTCGATGATATGAGAATGCAAGAAGGTGATAATATTGCTTAATATTGCTCTAGGATAAAAGATGTTGTTAATGCAATCAGAAGAGCTACTAGTAAAATAGATAATGATATTGTACATAAAGAAGTTTTGAGAACACTACTACCCATCTATGCTATTAGAGTATTTGCAATACAAGAACTAAGATATGTAACAAGAAATTATAAACCTAAAAATATTGAATCTACTTTCAAAGCTAAGTTGTTATTGAAGGAACCTGAAGAGAAGAAGAAGGAAAAAAACACAAAATACGTGTCTAGTGATAGTGATATAGATGAGGAGTATGTAGATCAACTTGAAGCACTACTAGCAACAAGATTTCACAAAGGCAAATGCAATTTTAAATATAAACTACCTATCATTTGTTTGAATTATAATGAGGTTGGTCATATTGCTACTAGATGTCCAGAGAAAAAGAACTATAGAGCTAGTGCTAGGTACAAAAGTAGAAGAGATGAAAACAACAAAGATTACAAAGACAAAGACAAGAAGTCATGCTACATTGTTGAAGAGGAAACAAGAGATGAATCTAATGAACATGATGATGAAGTGGTGTATGTTGAAATGAAAGATGAATTTGAAAAAGATGAGGCAACTACACTTGTGTCTTGTGTGAACAAGAATGACAAATGGATCATTGATAGTGGGTGTTCACATCACATGACTAGAGATAAAAGTAAGTTTATTACCTTGAATTGTTATGATGGAAATAGTGTAAGATTTGGTAATGATGCACCATGTTTGATAAAAGTTAAAGGTTCTATCAAACTTACAAAAAATATTTTGTCACAATGCTTACTATGTGGAAGGACTTAACTATAATCTATTGAGTGTGTCACAACTAAATAATTAAGGATGTAAGGTTGAGTTTGAAAACAAGATTCCTAAGATGTATGATACTGATAGAAAATTAACTCAAAAGGGTGATCAAACTAGAAGTAATATATTCTACCTTGGTATAGAGGATACTACGTGTTTAGTTCTAGAATTTTATGGTGTGTGGGTATGGCACAAGAGGTTATGTCATGTTAATTTAGATAGCTTGGTTAGTATTAGAAGCCTAAAAATATAATGTGCAAACAATGTTAGTTTGGAAAAATAACAAAGTCAAGTTTTAAGGGTAAAATTCATACTTCTACAGGAATACTAGAGATTGTTCATACTGACTTGTGTGGACCAATTGAAATACAAAGTTTCAAAGGAGATAAGTGCATTATGTTGCTTGTTGATGACTATTCTAAAATGATGACAGTTATGTTTCTAAAATAGAAATTTTATGCTTTCCAAATGTTTTAGTGTTACTTATCAAGATTTGAGAAGGAAATAGGTAAAAGTATGAAATGTTTGAGATCTAAAAGGAGAGGAGAATTTACATCAAATGAGTTTGAGTTATTTTATAATGACAAAGGAATCAAAAGATAGACATTTTCTCCTAGAACCCCTCCACAAAATAGAATTTATGAAAGGAGGAACAGGTCTATAATGGACTATGCTAGGACACTCATGATGGAGAAAAATGTTGCTTTGAAATGCTAGAGGGAAGTTGTAAGTACAGTTGTCTATACCTTGAACCATGTACAAGTCAAGAAAGGTACTCATTCAATACCTTTTGAACTATGGTATGGATACTCCCCCAATGTAAAATATTTTAAGGTATTTGGAAGCAAATGCTATATTCTCAAAGATTTTAGGAATGGTAAAACTAGATGTAAAAAGTGAAGAAGGTATATTCCTAGGTTATTCCATAAGAAGTAAAGCTTATAAGTATTTAGATACTATAACTAACAAAATTGTGGAAAGTATAAATGTGAAATTTGATGAATATACAAAAGTATATGAGGCTGAACCTATGAAGGAACCAAAATAATACAAATCATTTGTATACTTTTATGAAAGTAGGCCTGCCAAAGAAGATTTTGTAAATCAAGTTACAAACCAATAGCAAGTTTCAGTGAGTGTCAAGTTGCATTAAAGAACGAAGCTACATTTAGGTGACAAGTTATAGAGTGATGTTGAGGCACATTCTGATTCAAAGATTAGTGTACATGAAAGAGATGCTAAAATAACTAACATAGATGTACACAGTGATTCATAAGTTGAAAGACCAAATGAAGAAACTAGAGCTAAACCAAGATTATCTAAATATATCAAGACACATCATCCTACTACACAAATCATTAGATATAAAGATGCTAGACCAATGACAAGGCACAAGTTGAGAAATGATACATGTTTGTTAAGCATGAAAGAGCCCAAAACAATGAAAGATGCCTTAGAAGATGTGGACTAGAGTAAAGCCATGGAAGAAGAGATTGAACAAACTGAGAAAAACAAAACATGGACTCTAGTTCCTAGATTATAAGACAAAAATGCAATTGGTACCAAGTAGGTATATAGAAATAAGTTAGATGAAAATGGTGAAGTCACAAGGAACAAGGCAAGATTAGTTTGTAAAGGATATGCACAAGAAGAAGGAATTGACTATGGAGAAACATTTTCCCCTGTTATTAGATTGGAAGGAGTAAGAACTCTGCTTGCTTATTCTGAATAAAAAGGTTTCAAAGTTTATCAAATGTATGTTAAGTCTACATTTCTAAATGGTATATTAGAGGAAGAATTCTATATAGAATAACTAGATGGATTTGATGATGTTAACAATGAAAACATGGTATGTAGATTAGACAAAGCTTTATATGGTTTGAAGCAAGCACCAAGAGCATGGTATGAGAGACTTCATAATTATCTTATGAAGATTGGATTTGAAAAGAATGATGATAACAACAATCTATACTTAAAGATAGAGAAAGGAAAAGGTATTTTGTTATCTAAAATTTTTGTTGATGATATCATATTTGGAGGTCAAGATACTTTATTTAAGGTTTTTGCAAATCAAATGAGGCAAGAATTCAAAATGTCTATGTTTGAAGAGATCAAGTTCTTTGTGGGTTTGTAGGTACACCAGATGAAATATGGTATATACATCACTCAGTCAAAGTATGTCAAGGAGATACTAAAAACTTTTGGATCAAAGGATTCCAAGCCAGTAAGTATACATGTGGTGATAGGACATAAATTGTCAAAGAATGATGATTTAGTTGAGGTGAATCAAACATTATATAGATCTATGATTGGGAAATTACAATATGTAGTACACAATAGACCTAATATTGCATTATTTGTAGGGATAGTTGAAAGAATCTATGCTAATCCGAAGGAGAATCATTTGATGGTTGGAAAGAGAATAATGAGATATCTGAAAGGAATAGAGGAATATGGTCTATACTACAAGAAAAATGAGAAATTTGAATTAAGAGCCTATACTGATGCTAATTAGGGTGGAAATATTGAAGACAGAAAGAGTACTAGTGGAGGAACATTTTTCTTATGGAAGAGGTTGGTTACATGGACTACAAAAAGAAAAACTACATTTCATAATATATTGTTGAAGCTGAATATGTTGTTGTTGCTGTAAATTGTATAGACATTGTATGGATCAAACAAATACTCAAAGGTATGAATGAAGAGATCATTGAACCATTGATACTTTATTTTGATAATACAAGTGCTATAAATATATCAAAAAATCCTTTGATACACACAAAGACTAAGCACATTCCAATCAAGTATTAGTACTTGAGAGAATTAGTTCAAGATAAAGAGGTGAAGATGGAATATGTTAATACAAAAGAGTAAATTGATGATATCTTCATAAAAGCATTACCCAGGGATGCTCATGAGTATCAAAGAGGTGAACTAGGGGTGATACCCCTATCAAAGATATCTAAGAAACAAGAGGAGTGTCCTACATCAAAGAAGTCAATTGACATATGTTACACATTAATGGAGTGGATCTTAGTTTAGGAGCTACCTAAGGTAATGAAAAAGCTAAAACTAAAAATCAATCACAAGCAAGGTGACAGAGGGAGAAATTGAAGATTTTCATATCTTCATACTAAAGATGACAAGTCTTTGGCATTATTTTCAAAGATTAAGATATACAAAAAGGAGATATACAAGGAAACTGAATAGAAACCTGAGAGATATTGAAGAAAAACATTGTTGACAACACATAAAGGAACAAAACAAAGAGGGAGAAATCCTAAGACATAGTATGGGGAAGAAATTATGATTGCTAAGAGAGAAAGTGTATCTACTGATTACATCTACCTAGTAAGACAAAGACAATGCAGAGGCAGACATAAGGATGAGTTGATTGTCTTTTGATCAGAACATAATAGAATTTTTTTACCTATTTAGAAGATGAAAGTTGCTAATAGAGGGAGATATTTCAATATAAGGAATTATTTTCTTTTTGGTATTTTATTGGTCTTACTATTTAAGCCTAGTCAGTTTGGTTGATCAGTTTGGTTTGCCATCAATGCTAGAGAGGTAGATTGTTGAAAATAGATTGATACAAGTATGATAAATGTGTTTCAATCATTGTTTTATTACTAACATCAAACCTGCTATTTCTTGGTAATACAACTGCTTATATGATTTAAGTACTATCACTTATTTGATTAATGAAGAGGATTTGATCAAATGATATAACAATAGCACCTAGAGGAAAGGTTGAGTTATGATATGAAAAGGAGTACAAGAATTAACTAAGAAAGTGATATCATATTCAATTGATAATCTACTTAAGGTTACAAAGGTTGGTTACACTAAGAAATTTTAGAAGAACAATTTAAACAAACTTTGTCTACCAAGCTTGATCGAGTAGATAGTAGATGCTGAGCAAAGTTAGTGCAAGTCGAGCTAGAAAATCAGTCAGAGGTGAGTAAAAGTCTATTCTAGTGTGAACCAAGTAAAGTTTACTTGATTTCAAGGACCAATAAACTTTAGTTCATACTGAGTAATTTTACAATCGATGTCGAGCAATGTAGTATGTGTCAAGCATCAGAAGCAAGTTAATGCTGAGTGTCAACACTATTAGAAAGATCATGAATTTGATGAATCTAAGCCTACAAGTTTGTTTTCTTGGATTGTGTGAACCATGTGCAAGATAAGATTGATGAGTTGGCGGTATAGAATTCATGGTAAACCATGTTTAGGAAAATTCAAAGAGGATTGATGGAGAAGTTTCTAGAAGGGAATGAAATGAAATAAGGGATAGATTTATTGAATCCTACCTAATATGTCCTAACTATAAATTGGACTATGGAGAATGAATGACAAAATATCTTAATTCTTTATTTATAAGGATGGTTGGTCAAAACAAAAGGTTGTCATGTGCAAGAACCTAAGGAAGACAAGGAGTCTAGGGTATTGTTTCATTCAGTGACCTAAGTGAAGAGTCTACATTGGCAAGTTAAGAAAGAAGGCTTAAGGGTATGGATGCTTGAAGGGTGAACAAGCTATCCAAGCTAAACTGTGTGAAAGCCAAGTAGAATGGATGACTAAAATGGAGATCTATAATCTACAAATGGAGTTGTAAGTTGTTATTAGATCAAGCTTTGCTATTACTCTATAATAATTATATCAATCTAGGCTAAATCCTTTGGATTAAGGTTGACCTAATAGTCATTTGTAAATCCTTTAACCGAGTGACATTCCAAGTGAATGGTCTAAAGTCCTCTATTTAGGCTCACTCCTAACAGGGTGATTGAAATTCTTTAACAGGGTGACATTTAACAATGTGTATTGTAAGCTTAATGGGGTTTTCCTTTCACAAGGCATCACTTCAGAAGAGTGAGAAACAGTAGCATGTTACAATTAGTTTTTCCCAAATTGGGTTTCCACGTAAATCATTGTGTCAAGTGTGTTAATGAATCTATTATATTTCATGTTTACATTTTTGCAAATTGATTTGATAGTAACCTATAAGTTTTAACTGATTGCATAATCTTATGGATGCATGGATGATGATAAATGTTTTATGGGTTCACTAAGCTATGAAAAGTTTTAATAGTGCATCCGGACCTTGGATAACTGATTCACCCCCCCATTTATTCTAAAGAATTCCAACAAGTTGGTGGTCCCATTAACTAAAGAATCAAATCAGTTTAATTTCTAAAATTTATGATAACATTGTTTTATTACAATCATTTAAAAAAAAATTATTTTAGAATATGCTACTTTATATATACATACATACATATATATACATACATATACATACATACGTATATACATATATATACACATATACACATATATACATATTATATTATATTATATTATATTATATATATATATATATATATATATATATATATATATATGTTGCCAAGTTTTAGTTTTTCCCTTTTAAGCTTATGCTTAAATAGTTGTGTGAGTAGGACATATGTAGGTTTGTGTAGGTTACTTCTCATTTTTCCCTAAAAAGCTTCATTTCATTCATTCTTTGGTTTCCTATTTTTCTAGTACACATGAGGATTAGGTGATTTATGTTTTTTGGATATGCTCTTCATGTCCTCCTAATGAGAAGTGAGTATTCTATACTTTATTGCTATATGCATACCCTAATGTCTCATATCTTGCAATTTTTGAGTCCTCGAGCTGATTTTTGGGTTATACGAACTACTTCAATATCAAATCTAAGGGTGGAAGCCATGAAAATTGTATTAGTGAAGTTGCCAATTCAAACCATGATGCTCACCATTTTATTCTATTGACATAAGGTATAATTTTGTCAAGAAGTGTAGGCACATGGTTTGTAGTTGTGTGTTCATGCAAATGTTGTCATTTTATTCTATTCCTGGAGCCCCAAGAACCCAAACTAAGTTTCAGTTCAAACAGTTAGATAATGAATACCAAGGATCAAAGGGATTAATAAGAGGATTATAATAGGTGAATCATGCTTGGGATCTGACTCCAGGACCATCAGGTTGAAATTATAAGTTGAATGTTGTTGCCTATGTCTCAATCTAGAAATGCTGCTGAGGAAGGAGTTTTTTGTCTATGAGCAATAAATAGGTTGTTTTTCTAAAGGTTCCAAGAACTAAGAGAGAGGGCACCCAAAATGTAAATAATCCTTTAAAGATTCCAAAATGACACTCTTGGAAAAGTACTTACTTCCTATGTGAACCCATTATGAAGGAAAAGCAATATTGAGGCCTTCTATGGAAAGTCAAAGAATGGGATGCACAAGTTAAAAAGGTTTACTCCTCGCATTGTGTTTCCTAATGAAATGAAAGCAATATTACAGAAAAGATAAGTGCTTCCTTCCTTTCCCACATTTTCTTGATTAGTAAAGAGATTTTCATTTCAAATTTTGGAACAAGTTGATGCACTTTCCATAAGGTTAAGCACTTAAGTTACTTAGTGATCTTTAGTCATTCCACTTTACATTAAGTGAAGTATAAGTGCTTTTGGAAACCTAATTTTTTGGTTGCAAGTAAACAAAAAGTTTAAGTAGTCATTTCTTAAGGGATTTAGTGCAAATTAAGTCATTATAATCATTGGTTTAACTTAATTTCATTTGTGTGGTGCCAATGTTCTAATTTTTAAAGCTATTTCATTCGATTTCCAAGCAATTGGTCTCTACAAGATTATTTAAATGACTATTTAAAGGGAGCTGCACCCTTTAGCGAATGAAAATCGGAGCTACTAGTTACAAAAGATTAATTGGTTTGCAGAGTGATTTAAAGGATTTATCAAATGCATCTTTTAAGTTCTACGACTTGAATGATCTTCATATGAGGCTTAACTCTCAGGCCATACACCCAATCACTCAAAAGCTTAAGGATAGTAGATTGGTAGAGGCAGTAGGTTTCCAATGGTATTTCATCTGCCAAAATTGGTAAAGGAGTCTATTAAAAGATATAATCCTGATACAAAACAAATCTTGTTTCTAGATCAGTTTGTTCTCTTAACAATAAATAACACATTGATATAGTCAGCATTTGGTATCCCTATGTAAGAGCAATACTATGAAATTGATTTTTTGTCCTCCACATCCATGTTCAATGAGAAGAAGACACTTAGATGGGAAGGCATGCAGAAGACCTGGTTCCAAACTACCCACTTGAAGAAGAGCAAAATGTTAAAAACACTATTTGGCACAAATCTGAAGCAAGAAATTGTTGATAGCCTTGCATATAAAAACTTGGAGTTCATCGAGCACCACTTCTATCTAGTGCAAGATATCTATGGTAAAGATATGAAGATTGATTGGACACATATAATTTGTGATGAGCTCACCTCATGGTTGAATTTTACCAAAGGATTCAATCAATTTTACATGTCCTCTTATTTGGTCTATGCTCTGGCAACACACCACATGTGGCTTGGTCTTCCTAGTATTCCAAACTATGATAAGCATACCAAGATTTATGGGTTCTACCCCAATCTACAACTACAATGGAGCTATGAGGAGTATGTTATTGTTAATGATACTTTTAGACCGAGACTTTCTCAAGACTTACAAGGGTTTACAGAAAGAATATTCTCATCTAAAGCAATTTTGGCTATAAGACAATACGAATGTCCATTCATCTAGTTTTTGAGCTTCTACTATTTATGAATAGAAGCCTATGATGGATTTCCAAAGAAATTGCTTAGATATCCTAAAGCCAAGGTTGTTTTGGTGGAATTGTGTTGATAGATCTTAGTGGTGAACACTCTATTTTCAAATGTTAAGAAGATTGCAGGAATTCCTTTTCCCATCATGGTGGGACCACACTCTTGTGCCTCCAAATCGGATGCTCAAAGCTTGGTAAAGATTTTTGAGAATAAGATCAAGTTGTTGGATTACGAAGTGCTCAGGCCCTAGTTTGATTAGTGAATTTTGTGAAGGACCATTTGAAGTTAGGATATGGCTATAGGCATATCTTGGATATTAAAGATTTTTGGTCTAGATGTCTTGATGAATACTAAACTTGGGAGAGATTTTGGTCATGCTTAACTATTGAGGAAATTAAATTGTACAATGATTCTGTGGATTTTTCTAATCTTTCAGATGATGGATTGTATATGTAGCCATCCTAAGAGAAGATCAAGGGCATGCCTATCTTGTCCACACCACCTTAGAGCCTAGTTTTTGACAAGATGGAGGTTCTCATGTGATGAATTATCAAAATGATTGAAAAATGGGTGGAATATGTTGGTGTTTTAAAATAAAATAGTTCCAAATTACCCTGATGAAAACAAGATACATCTAAGGGCAGCTACTTCCCATCTTTAACATATCCTTTTCGACAATAGGCCAACTATAAGGCTATAACTTTCTTCTACTTTAGGCTCTACAAGACCTAGGCAGGTGGACCTCAGATTCAATTTATATGGTACCAGTGCTAAAACATATTCCTGAATCTAACAAAGTAGATAAAATCCTTACTCTCCTATACTTATACAATATAAAAGATGTGTAGTAGAAAATTGCAACTCTATTTAATCCACAAGCTGAGTGGGTAATCCTTTTTAGCTCTTCAACATGAAAGGGAAATACATTTGATTAATGATATTGAATTTAGTAAAAACCCCAAGTATGTAGCAGTAAGAACAACTGATCCTGTAGCTGATTAGTGCCTTATCAATTGGGAAATTCCATGAATCAAACACATACATCTATGATATCAATGATGTATTCTATACAACCAGATATATGATCTATCTAATCACTTTGTGAATTAGACATCGGTGTTCATAAAGACCTCATTCTTATGAAGTACCCTTGTCAAATAACCAGCAACCCTATCAAACACATCTAGCATTTATTTGGCCCTTTGTTCCAATAGCAAAACATATTAGACATACAACCTTAAAGGGATGCAAATGGGTCTCATTTCTTTGTCCCTAAACCACATTAGATTGTAAATTATAAAGATAGGAGATGAGAATTAGAATGAAACTAAGAGATATTCTGCTCATTTGTATTCGTTTCCTTGAAATTATACATTTAGATGCATGAAATAAAAAACATAAAAACACCTAACAGATCAAAACTAGCTATATTATCTTCACTACTATTGTTCATAAAAGAGAAATATGTTGAAGAATAATTGTGGAATCATAGTTCTAGATCCAACAATGTGGAATCAAAGAAAAACTGGAACCAACAATGAGATATCATTGTAAAAATTTATAACCCCTACAATGGATGAGAGAAAGAAAAATATAGAAGGAGATAATTCCTATATTTGATCTAAAGACGACATGTGTCCACTTGAAATTCCATCCCTTGCATTTGTAAAACCTCTTTTATCTTTCTATCCATTTGATATAATTTAGTTTTCATCCTTATCCTATAACAAACTTGGAAATATCTCTACTAAATTATGAAAACCCTTCAATCATGATTCCAACTTTAATCCCAAAATTCATCACATATGGAAAACATAATATTCTCAAAACTGAAAATTGGAGCCAAATTATACTAGAATGGCATAATATCCTCAAAACTAACCCAATAGACCTTTAACCATGTGTTTTTTCCAGGCCTATAACTATATTTCCAATTTTCACCAATTTCACTAAGAAGGCCCTAATTTCACATTTCTGCCTATAACATGAATCAATGACCACTTCTGCGAAAACAAACTCTAGAATCAGAAAGTTCATTTTCTCCTAGTTTTGGATATATATAATATTGCTATATTATCTTATTGAAAATTCAAAAAATACCATTTTGAAAATTATGCCTCTACTATGGCTTTGGTTTGAACTTTATTTTTCAAAAATTCCTAAAGTCTAAACTATAGCTTTATATCCATTTTGAATTTAAAATCAGTAAGTGAGCAATTTTTTTAAAAATAATTAAAAAATCAAATTTTCAAATCATCTTGATTTTTTTCCTTACCCATGCATTTTGGGCTAACCTTGTTTGATTGGGCTACCACATGGTAGCCTTTGATTGGTTGCCTAAACTGCCACATCATGTGTGATGTCATTGCTGACTTGGGGTCTGTTGCCACATGTTAGCTAGGTACTTTCCCACATGCATAGTCAACAGCTGCCATGTCACATGTGGGAATGTGCCTTCATGACATGTGGCACATTGCACCATGGCAACACCTCAAAATCTATGCTAATCTAGGCCGCCCCTAACATGTGTCAATTCAAAATTTGTCCAACAGATGCCACGCGTCAATTTTGGATTCATTCTTAGGTCCACTTCACTAGACTAGCTCCCATGTTTGATCGGGGCCTGTTGACACGTGTCATCTAGGCGCTTTCCCACATTATAGTCAGAAAGGTGTTGATTATGCATGCAGGGAATCACCTTCATGTCATGTGTCTCCTATACCACATTAGCACCTCAGAATCCACATCATGTCGAAGTACATCTTTCCACTTGTTGTCATTTGATTTGTTGTGAATAGTTCAGCTGGTGCCATGTGTAAATTTTGGATTCGTTAGAGTTCCACATCATTTCTTTATCAGCATGCTTGGTCAAAAATTTACTCTTCAGCCTCTAGCTAGGAACCATGGATGAGCTTGAGGCTTCAAAATCCTTTGTCTCTTAAGACATTTCATGTCATATGTAGAGAAGTATTTAAGATATAAAAAAAAACCCCACTTCATGAATGTGGCATTAAAACCCAACCCTTTTCCTCCATTTTCATGCAAGCTTCCCTTGGAACTGGGTAGATTTCTCTATGGAAAATTTCTCCTTTTACCTTAGAGGCTTTCACATCTCTCCATTCCATAGGTATGACATTTTTCCTTTTGAACAAGCATGGTACTTGATGGTCTCTTTGCAACGATAGTAGGCAGCAACATGGTTCTTCTCTATACTATATCTTTCTTGTCTTTACATCCTCTCCCCTTGCCATGGGTTCCTTTAATTTCCTTGCTCTTTGTCCATGCCATCTTACTGCTCTTTATGGATTTGATATCTTCCACTGACAATGACTTTGGCACCAGAGTCAACAACACTCTTAATATGTTCTTCTACTTTTGCCTCTTCCTTCACAAGAGCTTTCATCTGCGTCACATTTCTCCAATCAAAATGGAAAGAACTTAAAATAAAATAAAAATGATGACTTGACTTGTGCTGTAGCATAAATATCATCTCCATGTTGCTTTTTACAATATCAAAACCTATAGTAATATCACAACATTGGAAACCAAATTCACCATCTAAACTAGTATTCACACTAATATCTAAAGTTTTATGACCCTTCAATGACCCTAATCTTGTGGCCCTGTTCATGGATTCCTTCTAGTAGCTTGGCTATTCTCCCTCTTCATTTGCATCTGGGTAGATGTTGAAAATTGAGATGTCTTGCTGGGGCATTTTTTAAAACAAGGATTTTTGCACAACAAATACTTCAGCTCCCTTGCGTAACTTCTTTCCTTTTCAACCACTGTGGATCGATCTTGGTCATTACCACATAGTGACACGAGGATATGAGTCTTAGAAGTATACACTGAAGCTGCATATTCTAGTGAGCAATGACATTCAGTGCATATGAAACTCCAAAGGGGAAAATCAAATCCACATTAGCACAAAGGCATTACATACATGCCTAGTGCTCGACCATCATGAACTGGCACTAGATAATCCTTGGTACACAAATTTTGAGTGGAGCATTGGAAACACTCATGGAGCTAAATAGTTATGGATAATTCACTTCTTCTCATACTAATCCTCTCAATAGACAATAATTTTTAACAAATGTTAAAATCAAGATGACATTTTAATTTCATTCTATTCCATCGGATGTGTAATCCAATATACAGCTTATACTTACAAAATCAAACATATAATACCTGAAACTATAACATCATCCTATTCTCATCACACACAAAACATATCATACATCAATCATTGTTGATCATATTTGCAAACCCATAATACCTCATCAATCAAATGGGATTTAGATGGACCCCAAAAGTGGGTCCAGCTAAAAAAAAATCATTTTCAAACACTTGATATCTTATACAAGCTACTAAACATTCTACACTAACTATATTCAAATTTGAGCATTGATTTGTCAATCAAAATTATTTTATCCTTTTCTGCAAACTATCAATTTTGTACCAAGAGGTCATTTGACTAGCCTTAAAAATTGACCAAAACACCTGATCGGGCTCTAGAATCGAACATACCAATTCTCTATTCCATAGACTCCTACCCTGTCAAATCTCATCTCATGATAAATTCTTAGTCAAAAGATATTGAATATCAAAGTTGCCCTCTCAAAACTACCTGCAAGAATACATGTCCGAAAGCAATAAAACATGTTTGGATTTGGCTTTGAAAATAGGTCAAACTAACACTTGGGGAAACAAAAACTAGGGAATTTTTTCATTGTCATGATGACAATAGAAATCTGGGATTAGGGCTCATGATGAATAATAGGATGAAAATGGTGAGCGGTCAAAGTAGGCTACTCAAATTTGAAGATTGGAAACAATGGTAAAAAAACATTTTTTGCAAATGGAATGGACCTGGAAAAGTGTGCAGATGGATTCATCAAGATTTTCAAATTGGCATACTTAAAGCATTTTTAGAGTAGAACATAGTGATGCAATCCATTTGATTTCACCTATCATAGGTTCAAAGATATGACATCATGAACATGGGTACTAACCAATTTGCATTTGAAATCACATTCAAAAACTGATCAAACAAATTTTTCATAAGCTCAAAATCAAAACATAATAAGTCTTTGACCTCTAAAATGTAATGCAAAAGTAATTTTCTCATTTCATTCAAATAGGTCAAAGTTATAACAAGTCAAATATGGCCTCCTAGAATTCCGAACAATTCACATTATCATGACAACAATAAATGACCAACTTTGAGGGATTCAAAACCTAGTCAAATGGGTCAGACAGATTTGAAATGACTTGGAATCTGAAACATAGGTTCATAGGTATGGACACTATACACTCCCAAAGCAGTAATTCATGAAACATTTCTAGGTGTGAGATATTCAATTGCAAACAAGGCCTCCTATCATTGTTTGATACTTAGGAAAAAATGCAATTGATAGCAAAAACTTCTCTTAAATAGCTTTATTGGAAACAAGGTAACTACACTAAATTTTACAAACAATGGCCCCAAGCCACCAAACTTCAAGAAAAACTTTTACCTCTGTCATATATCTAATTTTCATCTAAACTTTCATCAGGTAAGCTGAAAACATCTTTCTCATCAATTCCACCAATCAGATTAGCATCTTGAAACAAAACACTTGGCAAAATAGAAATCACACCTTCATTCTCATAGTACATGTACAAATCAGCATTAAACTCTACAACATGATCACTAAGAGGAAAAAAATTGGCATGCTCATAGTACATGTACAAATCAGCATTAAACTCTACAACATGATCACTAAGAGAATAAAAATTGGCATTCTCGTAGTACATGTACAAATCAGCATTAAAATCTACAACATGCTCACTAAGAGAAAACAAATTGGCAAAATAGAAATCACACCTTCATTCTAAAAACTATCATCAACATATGACTGTTGCATGCTCTCAACCAAAAACACAAATGATTCATATTTTACTTTGTTCAACAAGTTGCATATGTCAAAATTTTGCAACTCATCTTGTGTATCTGGATATGAAGAGTATGTGAATTTTGATCGATGCATACTTGTAGTCATGTCATTCATTAAATCAGATTCAGCTTTCACTGAAACCTCTTCATATTCAAACAATTGATTAATCACCAAGCATGAAAACTCATCTTGAAAGTATTGATCTAAACTATGTTGATCACAAACATTTTTTTTATCTAACCAAATTTCAAAATGAACCTTGAACGTATCTATGCAAGAATTATCATCACATAAAGAAAATACATATTGGGATTGACAATTTTTATTGTTTTTGTCTTCATCACATCAAACGTCAAAACATATTTTAGAAAAATCAGCATGAGAAGAATCTAAAACAATATCAAACTTCCCTTCACTAACAACCCCCACACCCAATAAGTCATCATGTTTAAAGACATTTGAGGTATTTTCATATGCACCTCAAAAATTTGATGAAGATTGTACGGATTCTATATCTCTTTCCACATCAAACTTTAGGGAAGTAACTTCACTAAATGAAGAAATATTATGATGGAAAATATGAGCATCCTTAGAAACAGTTACATATTTTTCAAAATCATGAGCCAACAAAGCTGAAATTTCATCAGGGCTCAAGAAGATTGCCTCACAAATCTTCTCTTGGCTGTGATTATCATCTAGATGGCATGAAGAATTCATAACAACTAAATCGTTAGTATAACAATCTGAAAATTCAACATTATTACAACATTCATTCTTATCATGGAAATCACTACCTCTACTACTATTATAAATTTCTTCAACTTCATATTCACTATCACAAAGTTTATTTTCATTTTCATATCCATTTTCCTAATGTTGATTGTAATTACCCAATTCATTAACATTTGAATCCTTCTCTTCACATTTAGAAGATAAATCATATTTCTCTATGGATTCATTATATTCATTGCTACCTTGACTTTTGACACATCCATTATTATCATTAGGAGATATATCACGAACTCTATAATTATCACCTTCCATCTCCTTAATGAATCTTTCAATTTGCAAAAACCTTTGTAATCTTATAGGTACTGGCCAATTACCTAAATCAGGCATTAGAACATCAAGGAAAACACTAGGCATGGAAGATTCCTCAAGTCTAGAATGAAAAGAAATCTTGTTGATTACTGATTTAAGCCTTAGATAACATTGTTTGACATTTAGACCTTGAGTACTTCCTACTTAAATTCTTATAACATCGACAATCTTTTTGTAGATCAACTTATTTAACATAACAATGTTGTTGGTCACAGTCTCTAAACTTTCAGATCTTGGCAAACTAATCTAGGATTTGAAATCTGATTCCAACATAAAATAAAATTTCTACCTCTTTCTTCTAGTGCTGAATATCACTGAATAGAGGCAACCATTTTTAACACTTGACTTCTAGACAGAACATGAATAAAATAATAGCAGAGTCCATGGTGGTTTGATCCAATGGGAGCCTCATAGAGTAGCGACATAGCTACATGATCAATCTCCAAGTGGGAGATTGTTGTTTAGTGTGGAACTTGATCAATCCCCAAGTGGGAGATTGTTAGATTGTAGTGACTAATTATAAAAGCACTATACATACTTCATAAATTCTTTGGGGCTTGCGACATTGCCCCAAAAAACAATTTTGGGCCCCATTTTATTAGGATTTTGGGCTGACATGCAATTATTAATTATAACCCTAAAGTGATAAAAATAATTGTATAAAAGGGCTTAGGGTTAGAGATTGATTCATTGTAGTGATGCAAAAATTGGTTCTTGCAACAGTATTGAACTATAAGGGATTATAGATTATAATCAGATTGTAATCACTGGATCATAATAATATCAGACTTGTTGTTTGGTGGATGTAGCCCAGAGATTGGATGAACGATTTTAAATCTTGGTGCCTTGTGTTATTTTGTGTGTGATCTATTATTTTCTATTATTGGTTATATTTGCATGTAATTGTAATTTTTTTCTATGGTTTAATCCTAACACTAAGGGAAACTACTTCCCATCTTTAACATATCCTTTTAGACACCAGGCCAACTATAAGGCTAGACCCTTCTTCTACTTCAGTCTCTACAAAACCTAGGTGGGTCAACCTCATATTCAATTTATATGGTACTAGTGCTAAAACATATTCTTGAATCTAACAAAGTAGATAAAACCCTTAATCTCCTATACTTATGCAATAACAAAGATGTGCAGTAGAAAATTGCAACTCTATGAAATTCACAAGCTAAGTGAGGGCATCCTTTTCAACTCTTCAACATGAAAAGGAAATACATTTGATTAATGATGTTGAATTTAGTAAAAACCCCATTATACAGTAGTAAGAACAACTAATCTTATAGCTGATCAGTGCCTTATCTATTGGGTAACTCCATGAATCAATCACATACATCTATGATATCAATGATGTACTCCATACACCCAGATATTAGATCTATCTTATCACTTTGTGAATCAAATTTTGGTGTTCATAAAGACCTCATTTTTATGAAGTATCCTTTTCAAAATAACTAGCAACCCTGTCAAAAAATCTTCAAGCATTTACTTGGCCCTTTGTTCCAATAGAAAAACATATCAGACATACAACCTTAAAGGGGTGCAAATGGGTCTTAGTTCTTTGTCCCTAAACCACATAAGACTATAAATTATAGAGATGAGAGAAGAGAATCAGAATGGAACTATGAGATATTCTACTTATTTGTATTCATTTGCTTGAAAATATACATTTAGATGCATGAAATAAAAAAATATAAAAAACACCTAATAGATCATAACTAGATATATTATTTTCACTACTACTTTTCATACAAGAGAAATATGTTGAAGAATAATGGTGGAATCACGGTTTTGGATCCAACAATTTGGTCTCATAGACAAACTAGAACCAACAAGAGGTATCACCCTAAAAATTTCTAAACCCTACAATGGATGAGAGAAAAAGAGATATAAAAGGAGAGAATTTTTAGATTTGATCTAAAGATGACATGTATACACTTGAAATTCCATCCCTTGCAATTGTAAAACCTCTTTCATCTTTCTACCCATTTGATCTGATTTAGTTTTCATCATTATCCTATAACAAACTTGGAAATATCTCTGCTAAATAATGAAAACCCTTCAATCATGATACCAACTTTAATCCCAAAATTCATCACATTTGGAAAACATAATATTCTTAGAACTGAAAATTGGAGCCAAATTATACTAGAATGGCATAATATCCTCAAAACTAACCCAACAAACCTTTTACCAAGTGTTTTCACCAGGCCTATAATTGTATTTCCAATTTTCACCAATTTCACTAAGAAGGTCCAAATTCCATATTTCTAAATATAACTTGAATCAATTACCACCTATGCAAAAAAAAACTCCAAAATCAAAAAGTTAGTCTTCTCCTGGTTCCAACAATATATAATATTGCTATATTAGCTTACTAAAAACTCCCAAAATACCATTTTGAAAATCATGCCTCTACTATGGCTCTAGTCTAACCTTTATTTTTCAAAAAATTTAAAAATTCCTCAAGTTCAAACTATAGCTTTATATCCATTTTGAATATAAAATCAGTACATGAGCAATTTTTTTGAAAAATAATTAAAAAATCAAATTTTCAAATCATCTTGATTTTTTCCTCTACCCATGCATTTTGGGTCAACCCTATTTGACTTGACTGCCACATGGCAACCTATAATTGGTTGCTCAAACTATCGTATCATCTTCCATATCACTATTGACTCGAGGCTTGTTACCGTATGTTAGCTAGGCACTTTTCAACATGCACAGTCAGTAGCTGCCACATCACATGCGAGAATGCACCTTTGCAATATGTGGTACACTATGCCATGTCAGTGTGTCAGAATCAGTGCTAAGCTAGGCCGCCCCTAGCATGTCACTTTAGAATTCATCTGATAGATGCCATGTGTTGATTTTGGATTTGTTCTCATGTCCACATCATAGCCACCTCATCATGTTGACTAGACTACCACATGACCTCCAACTAGGACCCGCTAACACTTGTCAGCTAGGCACTTTCCTATATTACAATCAGCAAGGTGCTAATTGTGCATGCAGGGAAGTGCCTTTGCAACATGTTTTTTCCATTCCACATTAGCACATCAGAATCCACATCATGTTGAAGCACATCTTGCTACTTCTCATCATTTGATTGGTTGTGAATAGTTCAGTTGGCCCCATAAGTCAATTTTGGATTCATTAGAGTTCCACATCATTTCTTTGTCTGTGTGCTTGGTCAAAACTATAGCTACCATGTCGCATGTGAGAATGCACCTTTATGACATGTGGCACACTACACCATGTTGGTACCTCAAAATTTGTGCTAAGATAGGCCACCCCTGACATGTGTCACTTCAAAATTCATCTGATAGATGCCACATGTCAATTTTGGATTCATTCTCAAGTCCACCTCATAGCCACTTCATCATGTTGACTAGACTTCCATATCACCTCCAACTAGGACCCATTTTCCAGTATTACAATTAACAAGGTGTTGACTATGCATGCAGGGAAGCACCTTCATGACATGTGTTTCCCATGCCACATCAACACCTCAGAATCCACATCATGTTGAAGCACATCTCACCACTTGTCATCATTTGATCGGTTGTGAATAGTTCAGCTAGCACCACATGTCAATTTTTGATTCATCAGAGTTCCATGTCATTTCTTTTTTAGTGTGCTTGGTTGAAACTTTACTCTTCAGCCTCCTACTGGGACCCACACACGAGCTTGAGGCTTCAAGAGCCTTTGTCTCTTAAGACATTTCATGCAATGTGTAGAGGAGTATTTAAGATATAAAGAAAAACCCCACTTCATGAGTGTGGGATTAAAACTCAACCCTTTTCCTCCATTTTCACATAGGCATCCCTTGGAACTGGGTGAATTTCTTTATGGAAAATTTCTCCTTTTATCTTAGAGGCTTTTGCATCTCTCCATTCCACAGTTATGACATTTTTCCTTTTGAACAAGCATGGTACTTGATGGTCTTGTTGCAATGGTAGTAGGCAGCAACATTGTTATTCTCTATATTGTATTTTTCTTCTCTTTACATCCTCTCTCCTTGCCATGGGTTTCTTTAATTTCCTTGCTCTTTGTCCATTCCATCTTAGTGCTCTTTGTGGATTTGATATCCTCCACTGACAATGACTTTGGCACCAGACTTAGCAACACTCTTAATCAATTCTTCTACTTTTGCCTCCTCCTACACAAGAGCTTTCATTTGTGTCACACATCTCCAATCAAAATGACAAGAAATTTATAAAAAAATAATAATAATGACTTGCGCTATAGCATAAATCTCTTCTCTACGTTGCTTTTTTACAATATCCAAAACTACAGCAATATCATAGCATTGAAAACCAGATTCACTATCTAAATTGGCATTCATGCTGATATCTAAAGTTTGATGACCCTTTACTAACGCTAACCTTGTGGCCCTGTTCATGGCTTCCTTCTAGTAGCTTGGTTATTCTTCATCTTCATTTGCGTGTGGGTAGATTTTGAAAATAGAGATGTCTTGCTATGACAATTTTTTCAAATAAGGATTTCCGCACAAAAAACACTTCAACTCCCTTGCATAACTTCTTTCCTTTTCAACCACCATGGACCAGTCTTGGTCATTATCACATAGTGACCTGAGGATATCAATCTCAAAAGTATAAATTGAAGTTACATATTCTACTCAACAATGACATTCAGTGCATATGAAACTCCATAGCGGAGAAAATCAAATCTGCATTAGCACAAAGGCATCATATACATGCCTAGTGCTCCCCCATGGTGAAGTGGCATTATTTCATCCTTGGTACATAGATCTTGAGTGGAGCATTGGAAACATTCATGGAACTTAAATAGTTATGGATAATTCACTTCTTCTCTTACTAATCCTCTCAATAGACAATAAATTTTAAGAATGCTAAAATCAGGATGAAATTTTAATTTCATTCTATTCCATTGGATGCATAATCAAATATATAGCTTATACTTAAAAAATCAAACATATAATACCTAAAACTATAGCATCAGCCTATTCTCATCACACTCAACAGATGTCATACATCAGTCATTATTGATCACCTTTGTAATCCCATAATACTTCATCAATCAAATGGGATTTAGCCGAGCCCCAAAAGTGGGTTCGGCTAAATTATTTTTTGTTTTCAACTAATTGATATCTCACACTTGAGCCTACTGAACATTCTGCACTAATTGGAT
Organism: Cupressus sempervirens; assembly: GCA_028749045.1. Classification (NCBI taxonomy): domain Eukaryota; kingdom Viridiplantae; phylum Streptophyta; class Pinopsida; order Cupressales; family Cupressaceae; genus Cupressus; species Cupressus sempervirens. The sequence goes on along the minus strand of CM053786.1, from coordinate 169,986,926 downwards.
TCAAATTCAAGCATTGATTTGTCAATCAAAATTATTTTATCCTTTTCTACAAACTATCAATTTAGTCCCAAGAGGTCTTTTGACTGGCCTTCAAAACTAACCAAAACACCTAATCAGGATCTAGAATGAAACATATTGATTCTCTATTCCACACACTCCTACCTTGTCAAATCTCATCTCATGATGAATTCTCAATCAAAAGATATTGACTATCAAAGTTGCCCTCTCAAAACTACCTGCAAGAAAACATGTCAAAAAGCAATAAAACACATTTGGATTTGGCTTCGAAAATAGGCCAAACTGACACTTGGGGAAATAATAATAGTGAAATTTGTTCACTATCATAAGGAAAATATAAATTTGGGATTGGGGCTCATGAAAAATAACAGGATGCAAATGTGAGCGGTCAAAGTAGGCTACTCAAATTTGTAGATTGGAAACAATGGCGAAAAAGTAGTTTTTGCAAATGGAATGGACCTAGGAAAGTGTACAAACAGATTCATCAAGATTTGATAATTGGCACACTTAAAGTATTTTTAGAGTATAACAAAGTGGTACAATGCATTTGATCTCACATATCATAGATTCAATGATATGACATCACGAATAGGGTACTAGCAAATCTACATTTACTGACACTAGTAAAAGGTTACAAATTACATTTTGAATCCCATTCAAAAATTGATCAAATGGATTTTTCATAAGCTCAAAATTGAAAAATAATCATAATCTAACTGCTAAAATGCAATGCAAAATGAATTTTCTCATTTTGGTCAACTGGGTCGAAGTTATAACAAGTCAAATAAGGCCTCCCAAAATTATGAACAATTCACATCAGCATGACAACAATAAATGACCAACTTTGAGGGATTCAAAAAATAGTCAAATAGATTTTCAATGACTTAAAATATAAAAAATAGGTTCTTAGGGATGGACACTAAACACTCCCAAAGTGGCAAGTCATGAAACATTACAGGGTGTGAGATATTCAATTGTAAACAAAGCCTCATGTCACTATTGACACTTGGGCAAAAATGTAGATTTGGACATTGCTCAAAACGGGACTTCACAAAATGGATCAGAATGGAAATTTATCTTCATGGGATGAGTGGATATACTAAATGCAAGGTGTTAGAAATATTAAACACCTCTTAGGCCTCAAATGGACAACTTGGTATACATGCATCAAAAAGCACCTATAGGGCTTGATTTTTTGAATGGTACTCAAAATTAGGGTATCGATTTTGAGTCCCAATAGAATGGATCTAGGTGAGGAAGAAAAGAACTAAAACTTCCAGTTCAACAGATGCAATTTTAGTTGGAGGAGGCTAGTCTGTGGCAACAATAACTACAACATCCACTACAACAACATTTGTCAAGCCATCACAATCCATCGGTCAAGAAGGAGACCAACCTCCAGAAAAGAATGTACCACTTACTCCTACTTGTGGAGCTGGTCCTCTTCCAAATATAGGGAATGTTGTAGAGAAGGAAGGTGATAAAGAAAAATGAAAGGAGCAAGAAAAATTAGTGAACAAGTAGTCTTCTCTTGTCCAAGTTATCAATAGGGATGCAATTAGAAATCCCATGGATGGTCAAGATCAGGATTCTTCTTAGCCCAAGGATTCCTTAGCCCTTTCTATTACCAAGGTTGTTTCTTTTTTCATTTCTTCTCAAGCCAACCCAAGTCCATTTATACCAAGAAAATTGTTTGATCCCTTGGCCCTACAATCTACTATCAATGTGTTATCCGTAGAGTCTTGGCTCGAGAAGACTATTGATAGGAAGAAGAGAAGACACAAGGATGTAACTCTATAAAATTACTTGATCATGAAAGTCACATCTTCATGGCCATCAAAGAAGGCTAAGAAGTAGAAGACAATACTTGGATTGTCTACAGTTTCAACAACTGGCCATATGCTAGTTGAAATTGCAGAGCCACAAAAGGAGGGAATATTTCATGAGCTATCATCTGATGATTTCTAGATCAAAATATTGGGCATTGCTATCCATGTTGATGATCCATGGTAAATATATGAAAGTGAACTAATGAGAATATTGAGGATAGGTTGGAGGAATTAAGAGTGGAAAAGGAGATATTGAAGGCCTCCAATAGAGGATTGGTAGAGTACATTAAGTTTTCACTTCAGAGCACCTTTTCTGGCCAATTCGACCCTAATGTAGAAGAAAAAAAGAACATGCTACTCAAATTGCAGCAAGAAAGGCAATCTAGGAAAGTAGGCCAAGCATGGATAGATCAAATGAAGGCCCAAGGTCCCCAATTAGTTGAGAATCTAGTAAGCTTGGCACTTGATGCACAAACACTTAGAGAAGTTGCCTTAGACCATCAAAAAACCATAAAAAGATCAATAAACAAGCTAATAGAGCAATTGGCCCTTCTATAGGAAGTGATAGATATGAAAACCAATGTGCCCATTGCTCATGGAATTCTTAAGATTGGTTAGAAGCCTCTTTACCACTGGAAGCAATCCTTAGGGTTTTTAATTGAAAGCTCTATGTTGGTGTTTTGCAATGTCATAGTTTCAAATTATCCCAATGAGAACAAGATACATCTAGGGGCAGCTATTTCCCATCTACAACATACCCTTTCAAACACTAGGCCAACTATAAAGTTAGACCCTTCTTCTACTTTAGGCTTTACAAAACCTAGGTGGGTGTACCTCAAATTAATTTATATGGTACTAGTGTTCAAAGCATACACTTGAATCTAACAAAGAAAATAAAACCCTTAATCTTCAAACACTTATGCAAAGATCCTAGACATGAAATAGCCAATAAAATGACCTAAGAACTTGATAAGCCAAGTGAGGGTAACACTTTTCAATTCCATCAACATTAAAGGGAAAGGATATTTGATTAATGATGTTGATTTTAGTAAAACCAAGACATGAACAACATAACACTTTGATCCTATAGTTGATGAGTGCCTTATCTCTTGGGCAATTCCACAAACCCCTAACACACATCCTTGAGAGTCATTGACATATCCCATACATCAAGACTTCTTGATCTATCAATTCACCTTGTAAATTAGACATTTGCATCTTTCAAAATCTCATACTTGACCTATCCCTTCATGAGATCTGCAACCCTATGATGATAAACCAAGCATCTATATGAATCCTTGGATCATAAGGAAAACATATCAACACATAAGATCTAAAATAGATAGCAATTGGGCAATTTGCACCTTTTACATAGATTGCAAACGATTACAAATAGCATGAATAGTGATGAAGGGTGCTCCCTTAATACCATAAACCATAACTAAAAACAAAGAACCACAACAAATGCAAGAACAAAATATGGACTTCTTATTTGCATCACAAATGTGGAATTATAGAATTCACAAGTACAATATGCTAATCCACATGGGTGCCTTCATTATAATAATCAGCAAGACAAGCTACAAACTATAACCTAGAGTTGTTGTAGACAATGTTTAGGCCTTTCTTAAATAGGAAATTTTATGCCGCCCGAGAAGGTTCTATACATTGAAACTTAATACCTAGGGCTGACAAACCCCAACAATACATATAGAGTCATCCAAATACATCTTTGACAATTATTTTACATATTTTGGGTAGCCCAACTTTGAAATTCCATAACTTACGAATCATTGCTCTAGTTGGCTATTATAATCACTTTTTGGAAATGCCAGCTTTTGATCTATAGGCTTGGAATGGCACAAGTTCCTTTCCATCAAGTTTTCAAACCTCATCCTGACACTCTAAGGCCTCCAACAGTGAGCCTAAATATTTTTCTACAAATATTTCCACCAAAAATTAGAAAGAACTTCTTTGATACTTAAGCTGGAGCAATGAGATTTTTATGGTAGGCTTATAACTCTAAAATTAACCTTCATGTAGAAAATGAGAACATTCTGAGCTTGTATGAAAAACTTACTAAAAACAACAAGTTCACATAAATAGTAACCACCCTATCTACTAGTCCTTATTAAAATATAAAAGACTAAAAATAATTTTTTTTTTGGTGATGCAATATTGCTCTTACACCCAGGATGCTTCTACATCAAACATGAGACAAAATCCAGATAGAAGATTAACTTTCTACTACACTTTTATTGATTTCCTTGAAACAAATACATTAAGATGCATGAAATTGAAATGTAGAAATGCCTAAAAAATTAGAACTATTTGTATTCTTATTTCTTGATGTTCATTACAAGAGAAATGCTGAAGGATATGGTGGAATCACAACTCTAAATCCAATAATGTGGTCTGACAAACAAACTAGAACCAACCAACCCTTAAGAAAGAGAAAAGAAGAGACTAAATAGAAAGGAAGAAAACCTGGGTCAGATTAGATGCTACCATTTGTCCACTTGGAAAACCTCCATTTGTAGATGCAAAAAATATCTCTACTCTTTGTGTAATTGCAAATCAAATATTTTCATTATTGTTGAAGAATGCCTTGAAATATCTCAGAAGATAAAGACATCTAACTGATTTGAAAAACCAAATCTGATATTGAACTAGGGACAAAAATACCCATCAAATAACTTCTAGAGGAAAAATAAAACTTTCAAAATCATTTTCAAAAAATTATGGCTTCATAAAATGTTCATATCCTCTTTCCAACTGGTTTTGCAACTTAATGATGAATTTTTCCATTCTGCTAAGAATGCCCTGGAAATCACAAATCTACTTATAGCTTGTACTAGTGAATACCTATGCAAATTTTAATCCCATATTTGGAAATCTCATCTTCTCCTAGTTTTGACGGTAAACTCCACTACACATTATTGAAAAAAACTGTCCACTTGGTGCTTGTTTAAAAATCAAGCCCCCAGTACAAGTTCAGAGCATTTAAAATGAAACTTAAAAATTTTCTCTAATTGAAAGAATAGAAAAAATTTAAAATCTTTTATTCTATGGCTTGCCCATTCAAATCTTGCAAATAAGATAATAAAATATTGATTTTTCCATTTATATATTTTTGGCTCCTTTTCCATCCAGGTCAACCCTTGGTTGACCACCTAGATGCCATGTGGTGGCCTCCTATTGGCCTACTCCTACCTAATCATTGTTGCCACCTCACTGACCCTCCCCACATGTCATCACCTCACAATGTCATGAGCTTTAACTCCAACTCAGGCTTAACTCAGGCCAAATTGTGCTTAACCTCACCTCACACCTTTAGAGCTCTTTCTGCTTAACTATAGTTAAGCCATGTGAAACCATGAAATTGGCATTTTTGCACCATTGGGGGCTTGAACCAAACTAAACATTTCTTTTTGGTGATGGTGCACTGGCAATTAATAAGATTTTTTATGTCATCACACGGTCATCTCAAAATTGGGTAGTTTAGGCTACAGATGTGTGATTAGGCGCCACTTGGCATGTTTTGATATCATCATCCCTTTTTCATTCACTTGTATTTTTTGGTCAAAATTGGTTTGACTTTCTCATCTATACTGGGCATCCATGGTGGGGTCCCTACATCACACCATAGCTTTCAAAAAGCTTATGTCTTATTAAACACTTAAGAATAGAGCTCTTTGGTATTTAAACATTTAAGACTTCGTCCACCCACTCAATGTGCGATAAATTTTTTTCTTGGTTTTCACACTAGACATAGCTTTCTCCTACATCTCCAACTTGCACCCCACTATGGAGTCCACATTTTGACTTTGTTCCTCTTCTATCAACAATAGGCTCTTCATGGCATTCTTTATGGTCTTAAAAATCCTTGTGAATGTGCCTTCATACAATGGGCTAGTAGAAATATATAGTAAAAATGTTATTTTGGTTGTGTTTGTGCATCCATTAATTTAAAACAATTCAGGGAATTATTCTCTGTTCATCATCTGGTGCAACATGTATTGCTTGATTTAGTAAGTTTGTGGAAAAATGAGTTAAAGTGGAAAAGAAAAGATGAAGTCATGGATGCTTAACTGACTAAGGTTTGTATTTAAATTAACTCACCCTAATCATCTTCAAATCAATCCTATTCATCCCCATTGCAATCATGAAAAGGGGAGTTAAAGAAGGAAACATCTACATGCAAAAATAGTTGCACTAAAAGAAACTGCACAATTCTCTTCCATTTGATTCTTCATTTTATAGGAAAATTCAACTTTGCAAATGTGATACAGAGGCATCCTCTTTCCTGGCAACAAAGAACAATGGACCCAATTAAAACAATTATCTCCCCCTTGTGAGAGGCAAATTAGTGCGGCCCCAAAAAGTATATCATCTTTTGAAGAGGCTTGATTTATTCAAGTGAAAGCTCAAAGTCTATTCCAATGGGTGAAATTTCCAATGTTCTTTAAGATATTTCTCTACCTTATGCAAAATCAGCCACAAATGGGTTTGTGAGATCAAGAATTGTGTAGAGAATTTCACATCATTTTAGTGCTTGAACAACTTGTTATTTGAAATCAAAGATATTCCTCAATTGCCATGACAATGGTGGCACCATTAACTTTGGGAAAATATTCTTCATCGTTCCCTAATTCACCAATTTCCAACAATGATATGAAAATATTCTTATTACATGAGTAATAAGATTTAATTATGTCCATCTATGAATATATCTCTAGTTTGATTTGGGTGTTCAAGAACATTATGAGGCCAATCATTATTTTTAATAGATTATGGAAACAATTCTTTGAGAGACCCAAATGGTATTGAGCTAGGCTTCATTCACATGGTAAAATAGGATTCTTACAACTTTGGAAACGCACTAGCACAACATATTATTTTAAAAAATAGAGTCTCTATTTCAAGATAGATTCCTTCTCAAGGCTACAATTCATGTGGATGAGTCACCTTGACAATCTTCCTTTACCTCTAGTATATATGCAGTCCAATATATCATATGATCATGAGAAAAAAATGTGTTCATACTTAAAATAGAATGATAAAAACCATTATAATCCTTTCATGGAAAATTTTCAATCCCCAATATCTTATTATTTGAATCCAGTTGGGACCCAAAAGTGGGTCCAGCTAAAAAAAATTTCAAACTCAAACACCTGACAACTCAAACTAGCCTATTAATCAACTAGCACCAAATAAATTCAAATTTGACCATTTCCTAAAGACTTAAAACTCACTCTAGAACTTTATGTAAGCTATGAATTTTGTACCAAGAGGTCCTTTGACTGGCATTAAAAAAATGACTAAAATAGGTAACTGGGCCTTAGGCTGTAACATATTGATTCTTTTTTAGGAATCCCTTACCCTATCAAATCTCATCTCATGAATACTTCGGGGTTAAAAGATATTGACCATCAAAGTTGCCTCCTCAGAATTGCCTACAAGAAAACATGTCAAAATACCATAAATCTCTTTTTGTTTTGGCTTCAAAAATAGGTCAAATTGACACTTGGGGTTACAAGCACTAGGACATTGGTTCAATGTCATGAGGAGAATACAAATATGTGATTAGGGCTCATGATGAATAATTGGGCAGATTTGTTGAGTGGTCAAAGTGGGCTACTTGGATTTGCAAAATAGGGAACTATGGTTAAAAAGCAATTTTCACAAACAAAATGGGCTTGGGAAAGTGTACAGACAAATTCATCAAGATTTGCAAACTGACACACTTAAAAGAATTTTAAGAGTAGAATACAGTGATACAATCCTTTTGGTTCAAACAATCATAGAATCAGAGTTATGACATCCCAAGTTGGAGTACTAATCAATTTACACTTCTTGACACTAGTAAAACTTTAGAAATTGCATTCAGAACCACGTTCAAAAATCGATCAAACTGATTCGTTATAAGCTCAAATCTGAAGCTTGATAAGTTGTTGACCTCTAGAATGTAATGCAAAAGGAATTTTCCCATTTTAGTCAATTGGGTCAAAGTTATAACTGGTCAAACAAGACCTCCCATAATTCTAAACAATTTACATTAGCATGAAAACAATAAAAAACCAACTTTAAGGGATCCAAAACCTAGTCAAAACATGTGAAAATGACTCAAAATCTAAAACATAGCTTCTTTCATATGCATAATAAATATCACCAAAGTAGCAAGTCATGAAATATTACTAGGCGCAAGATATTCAAATGTAAAATAGGCTTCCTGTTGTTGTTTGACAGGTGAAAATGCAAATTTGAACATTGCTCAAAACAAAACTCCATAGAATCACTCGAAATTGAAATTTAGCAATACATAATGCATGCATACACTGATTAGAAGGTGTTAGAAACATTAAACATCTCTTAAGCCTCAAAATGACACCTGGGTACACATGCATTAAATTTTCTTTAAGTGGCTCAAAAGCTTGGAATGACACTCAAATTAGGAAGGCAATTTTGAGTCTCATCACTTTGTAAGATCTACAAGTGAACTCAAGGATGTGCATGACCTCATGCAAAATATCATGGATAAGTTGTTCCAATATTTGAACATCTTGCACACTAAATATTTTGTGTCCACTAGTGGCAAGTTGGTTTACATTAAGAGAATGAAGTCCAAATTCTTGGCATTTATTGACAAGGTTGTCAACTTGCTCAACTTCCTGGTGGCCAAGATTTTGGAATTGTTAGCTACAAATGCAAAAATTAAAAGAGAGATGGAGAAGTTCCAACTCGAGGGTAGCTAGGATTAATGAGCTTACTGAGATGCACAATTAATAGATGATTAGAGCTGACAACATCCTTATTCCAAGGGTCGAGGACCTTGATAAAGTAACCAACTCTATGAAGGCACACCAAGCGAAGTTAGTAACCCCCAAGAAGCCATGATCATTCTAATGCCTATTATTCCCCCTTTCTTTTCTAATCTTAGCTATTTTGGATTTTTGTTAAATCTTTGTAACAGACAATGATTTATATTTGTCCTATTTTTAGTTAATTTGTTTAGAGATGCTATGCAGAGTAATCATTCTATGTAACTGCCCATTTTGGGAAAGGCCTATAAACGTAATCTTATATGATGTGAATAAGATCAGCAAAATTTACTTTAGGAAAACCCTTGTAGCTAGGACTACTATGTGAGACTCTGAGTTCTTTTTAAGTTTTGTTGTTCATTTAGTTTAAGTGTGTTCACAAAATGTACGTGTTAAATGTTGAAAGTTGAATGAATGTAAATGAACCTGGTTTTATGTCTTTCATTCAGTGGGTTGTATGCTCTACTTTCTTTAGCACAAGCATGTCTTCTATTTGTTATAATCTATGAGTTTAGTTTGGTCCTCTGCATAAGGAAGTTGGAAGTTGGTATAGGAGCATCTAAGAATTAGACAATTTGGTATTGTTCAATAATTAGCTTACTCTTCAATTTGGGAATTGATTATTTCACTATATTTTCTTTCTTCCTATTGTCATAGATAGTTTCTACATGTCTCAATTAATCTGCATTATTAGATTTGAGTAGATTGCATTTTATGATTTAATCCCTCTCCTTGCCTAGGTTCTTTAAAGTATTAAGCAACTTGGTTTTAGCCTCTTCTTCTCTCTAGTTAAGAGCACACCCCCAAAAACATGAAAACATAATTCATTGCATATCTTGCTCCTAAAAGGGAGTTGTACCTTTCAATTCAGGGGTCTTTGATGGATTACCACAATGACCCATTCTATTTTCCATGAGCCTTTCGGCAAGTAAAGAGTCAAGATATTTACCAATTAATCAAGGAAGACAAACTGTTAAACAACACTTTTTGGTGACTCTACTGGGCAATTACTCAAGTAATGTAGGTTGTCTTAAGTAAGTTTTTCTATGGCACTTTAATAGTTGAATTATGTTTTCTAAATTGAGATAAGAAATGGTGTTGCCACATGAAAGACAAATTCCTTTGGTGCAACTGAATCTTGGCTTTTAGGACGCGCAAGAGGATATAATAAATTAGTTGAATACCCTTTCCTAGAAAAGTCAAAAATCCCTAGACCACTATAGAAGAGTAATATTTATCCTTGAAATAGAGGAAGAAAATGTTGAATATTAGGAAGGAGTTTTACAAGAAAGAAAACTAAGAGAATCACGCCCATAGTGAGGTAAAAGTTCATCGTAGAGTCTAAGTATACCTATAGAGCCCATGGAGAAGGGGAAATTGATATTGTATTTGAGGAACTATAGAAGGTTGATTTCCCTATATTGGAAGATCCTATAGGAAGAGGAAGAACATGCTCTTGGGATCTAGTGTATCAAGGTATTTGTGGAGCCCTGTTTTGGCCACCTCACCCTATTTCTTGGACACATAGCCATTCCTCCATTCCTCTTTTTTGCACTCAAATCCCATCAGTTTGCAATGCTCTCACCCTTTACAGTGTAGCTACCCTTACTATTGTTACCTTTTAGCCTATACTAGTCATTCTCCCTACCTCAATGGTTATTCCATGGGGTAATGGCATTAGACCACTCCAATTAGTAGCTAACAATGATGTGCCTAGAGTCTCAAGAAAAAACTACCCTAAATTCAATGGTGATGGGAAGGTCTCTGCTAATGAGCATGTTGCAGATTTCTTCACTACATGCAGTGTTATTTGTCCTCAACATGAGGACATTTTAGTAAGGATGTTTGTGGAGACTTTGGTTGAAAGTTTTGCTAATTGGTTCTAGCATCTTCTTGTTGGAAGTATCACAAGTTGAAATGATATGAGGACTCAATTTGAAGCATGCTATAAAGGTACAGAAGATGAGCACACTCTCTTAACTCAACTTACTCAACTCAAAAGAGAGTCAAGTGTCCCCATGAGAGATTTTATTGCTAGATTCAACAAGTTGGCTAATAGAATTCCTATTATAAGAAGGCATACTACTAATAACCTAAATATGTTCTTTATTAGTTCCATGCCCCCTAACATAAATTTTCAAATAAGGTGTATGCATGTTGCCAATCTATTAATTGCTCAAAACTTGGCAATTGAATTAGAGGATGTTATTATAGTGGGCAAAAAGTGGAAAAGAGAAATTTAGAGTGGAGTATCTTGAAGCTTAATTCTTGGTATAGTTGAGAACATTGAAGCTATGATTTATAAAATCTCCAATGAAATGATTTCTATGAAGAGGAAAATGCATAAACCTAGCCCTTCATTCTAGCAACCATATAATGGTATTCCTCAAAGAAAACATGAAGGTAGGCCATATTAGTTGTCATCTACCAAACATAAGCTTAATATTGAGGAACCTCCTAAGAAGAAAAATATGTACATTTTTCACCTATGAGTTCATCATGATGGTGAATCCCTACCTAGAAATGAAAAGATATAAGAAACTCACCACTTCTAATGAGCTAACCATCAAGTATCCTGAAAGTGAAGATGATTCTGCTCTACATAGTGACTCTAGAACATTATTTTTGGAGTATGAATCAGATTCAAAGGTTGGAGGCAACTACTTCACCACCCTAGATGGAATTTAGATGATAGTGGCCATGAGAAGTCAAAGAGAGAAGAATCTAGTGCATTCTTTTCCCTCTTGGAACATAGTAGTTGGCTCTTCACCAGCTGTGGCATGAGAATATAATTCTACAACCTAGAGGAAAGAGAAATCAAAGCCTAAACCAAATGGTAAGCCTCACTCCTCATTTGATATTATTCAATATTCTAAAGAAACTTGTATTTAGGTCTCACCTCTTGAGTAGCTCAAAACTCATCCCGCCAAGTTGCAAAAGCTAGTAGATTATTGTAAAAATGATGCTAATACTAGAACTTAGCTTAATGTTAACTCTTCCATCCATAATGACCAAACCTAGTTGGATTGTGGCCTACTAACTGATGAAGAACTTATTTTTCCTACTCTCTTCAAAGAGGAGGAAGCATTTTTTTTAGCTACCTCCCTTAGCCAAAACTTGAATCCATTCTATGTTTCATTATATGTAAATGGCCACAAGCTTAGTAACTACATCATTGATTCTCACACCTCTAATAATGTCATGCCTAGCTCAGTTGCCTATGCCCTTGGTTTGATTGTCACCAAGACCTTTGGTCATTTATTTTCCATGGATGCTAAACAAGTTCCCCTAATAGATCAATTAAAAGATGTGCAAGTGGCATTGGCTACTCACCCTGCAAAATGAATGAAGCTAACTATCCTTGTAGTAGACATTCCAACTAGTTATGGGACGCTTTTGAGTAGAAAATTTTGTAGAGACATGGGAATTGATATTAAGATGGATTGGTCTCATACCATCATTCCCATAGGGAATAAGAAGATCATGCTAGAGCCTGAAGAGAAGGCCAATTTCACAGTTTTAAATTTTTAAGATCTTAAGGCACATATTCTATACCAAGAAATGGAGTTTGGGAACTACAAGATGTTCTCTAAGTCTAATGATTCAAATGAGAAATCATAGATTTTGAATGATCCAAGAATTTGGACCCCTGAGTTCGATGGTAGTTGTGTGACTACCAAATCCAGAGATGGTGTGGTGTTGATCTCCCCAAAAGGAGATATAACTCAGTGTGCCTATAAGCTACAATACAAAAGCACTAATAACATAGCAGAGTATAAAGCCTTGCTATTAGGTATTATTGCTGCAAAGAAAAGAGGAATCAAAATTTTGAAAGCTCAAGGAGATGCTGAACTCATAGTGAAACAATTTTGAGCTCAATGCACTATAAAGCATGTTAGGCTTAAGAACTATAGAAATAGAGTCTAGGACAAGATTGAGTTGCTTAGAGAAAGAAAGAGAATACCAGGATGTTTTTTCTTGGGGATAGAAGGACTAAAAGACATACAAACATGGTGAGTTCAAGCATAAAATTCCCCTGAAGCTCAATGCTACCCCCTTTAAGAAAAAATAGCATAACTATAATCTAATCATTTTTTATGCCATTTTTAGGGAGGTGCACAAGATGTTGGAAGCAAAAATTATTTATCCCATACATCATTCAATGTGGATTGCTAACATTGTCCCAATTTGTAAAAAGAATAGGGTAATCAAAATTTGTGTGGACTTTAGAAATCTAAACCAGGCATCATTAAAGGACAATTATGCTTGCCTAACATGGATCATCTATTGCAAATAATTGTCAAATCTGAAATGATGTCCATGTTAGATGGGTTCTCAAGATTTAACCAAATTGAGGTAAATCTAGAAGATCGATACAAAATTGTGTTTACTACTCCTTGGGGGATGTTTGTATACAATAGAATTCCCTTTTGGCTCATTAATGTTGGTGCCACCTTTTAATGGGCCATGAATTCTTCATTTGCAAACCTAGAAGATAAGATTGTCATTATTTATTTAGATGATCTAACAGTCTTCTCCAAGAAGTGGGAAAATCATCTAAGAGACCTAGAGAATGTATTGAGAAGGTGCAGAGAGCATGGGATTTCCCTTAATCCTAAGAAATATTTTTTATGTGTCATAGAAGGAAAGCTAATGGGTCACATAGTTATCTAGGAAGGTATCAAGATTGACCCAAAATATGTCAAAGCCATCCAACAATTGAATTTTTTGGGAAGTAAATATGGAGTCAAATCATTCTTTAGAAAAGTAAACTTCCTAAGGTGATTCACCTCTAACTTCTCAGTGATTATGAAGTGTATAGTTGATATGATGAAAGGAAGTCAAAATTTTAAGTGAAATGACTTTGGAAGGGAAACTTTCAATCAGATTAAGGATGCCATAGATAAAGCACTAGTTCTGGTACAACCAAATTATATTAAAGAGTTTATTCTTTACTAATATGCCTCAACTGACACATTGTCTACAATACTCATGTAGGAGAATAAGGAGGGTGTCCAATTACCAATTTCTTTAATGGGTACCCCCCTTTAAGGAGCATGACCTTAGATATTCTCAAATGGAGAAGCATGCCTATGGAGTGGTAAAGGCTCTTAAAGGTTTTTGATTCTATGTATTGCACTCTCGTTCTATAGTGTTTATATCTGACTTAGCCATCAAAAGTATATTGACTCAACAATAGATTGGTTGCAATACTAGAGGTGCAAGCATAGAAAAGGTTCAAGAATATGACATTGACCTAAAGCCAACTAAGTTGGTAAGAGGAAATATTTTGTGTAAGATAATTGCAAAAAATCAGAGCCTTAGCCATGAAGAAGAGCCTTCAAGGGTGCTGATGGTTATTCTTCAAGATCCTTGGTTCTCAAATATTGCCTATTTCTTAACATATGGAGACTGCCCTGATGGATTTTCATACAAATAGAAGCAAGATCTCATAATCAAAGAAGCTAGGTATGTCATATATGATGATCAACTATACAAAGGGCTATTGATGGAACTTTTCTAAGATGTGTGGATAAACCTTAGCAGGAGAGGTTGCTACATAGATTTCATAATGAGGCCTATGGTGGTCACTTTTCATTAACTATCATAGCATATAAGAAATTGAGATAGTGCTACTATTGGCCTAGGATGTTCAAATATGCATATCAATGGGTTTCTAAGTGTGATAAATGCAGGATGTTCTCTAGAAAGCCTTAATTAGTTGTCTTGCCCCTAAAGCCAGTTGTAATTGAAGGCCCCTTTCAGCAATGGGGAATTGATTTCATTGGACCCATTAGTCCACCCTCATCTAGTGGTCACTTATATGTTATAATTGTTATGGATTACATCACTAAATGGGTAGAAGCCTAGACAACTAAGAAGACCACTTCTAAAATAGTCTGTTAATTCATTAAGGAGAATATCTTGATAAGGTTTGGAGTGCCAGTGAAGCTTATCATGGATAATGCTTCTTATTTCTCTTCTATGAAAGTTATACAATTTTTCTATTATAATAGTGTTCACCTAATCCACTCATTAGATTATTTCCCTTAGGGAAATGATCAAGTAGAATCAAGTAATAAAAACCTGATCAACATCATGAAGAAGCTAGTTTCTGAGAACCAAAAGAATTGGTACAAGAAATTTTGTGATGTACTTTGGGTAGACAAAGTTACACCAAAGAAGGCAATCAAAATTTCCTTGTTTGAACTAGTATACAGTGTTGAAGCTAGTTTTCCTCTCCCATTAGAAGTATCCATCTACAAGCTACATAAGTGATCAAAGACCCACAATTCAAGGATGGATTGGAGAAGTGTATGATGTATTTAAGCATGTTCAAAGAAGAGCATGATAGGATGATTGATCATATTTTAGAGCATTAGAAGCATGTAAAGGCATTCTTTGATAAGTAGGCCAAACCAAGAAGGTTTATAGAAGGCAATTTGGTACTACTATGGGATAAAAGAAATGAGCCAAAGGGCATGCATCACAATTTTGACTCACTCTGGAAGGGGCCCTTCAAGATCATGTAGGTGAATCACAAAAATTCTTTCATTCAAGCATATCCTTTTGGTGAGGTTCTACCATTTTCATATAATGAAAAGGACCAAAAATTACTCCAAGTGCACAACTGAAAGTAGGTAACCCCTATGGATAAGTTTAGTTTACGTAGGTTGCTTTAAGTTTTGTTGTGCTTTATTTTTCCTACTTTCATAAGTTTAGCTTTCCTTCCTATTGTTTGCTTAATTTAGTTGCTCATTGTATTCTTTTCATTCTAGCTATGCGAAACCAAAGATTCTAGGTCCCTTCTCACTCATTCTTACAAATTCCTAAGTCCCTAGTTAGAGCTAGTTGTTGCAAATTTTTAGTCTTTACCTTTTAAGATTATTCTTAAATGGTTGTGTAAGTAGGAGGTGTTTAGATCTTTCCCTAAAAAGCCCCATTTTATTCCATCCTAGGTTTCATATTTTTAGGTGTGAATGGGGATTAGGTGATTTAGGTATGGTTGGGTATGCTCTTCATGTCCTCCTGATGAGAACTAAGTATTCTATACTTTATTGCTATATTCATGCCCTAATGTCACATATCTTGCGATTTCTAAGCCCTCATGTTGATTTTTGGGTCATACGAACTACTTCAACTTTGAATCTGAGGGTGGAAGCCATGAAAATTGTATTAATGAAGCTATGAGTTCAAGCCAGGTTGCTCACCATTTGATTTTGTGGATATAAGGTTAAATTTTGTCAATAAGTACAGGAACATGGTTTGCAGCTATGTATTCCTGGCAATGTTGTCATTTCATTCTATTCCCAGAGCCCCATGAACCCAAACTAAGTCTCAGTTCAAGAATTTAGATAATTCATACCAAGCATCTAAGGGACTAATAAGAGGATAATAATAGGTGATGCATGCTTGGGATTTGATTCCAGGATCATCAGGTTGAAATTTTGAGTTGAATGTTGTTGTGTGTGTCTTAATTCAAAAAATTCTATCACAAAAAGAATTTTCCACCT
The DNA here is from genome assembly GCA_028749045.1 of Cupressus sempervirens. NCBI lineage: Eukaryota > Viridiplantae > Streptophyta > Pinopsida > Cupressales > Cupressaceae > Cupressus > Cupressus sempervirens. Next base: position 169,970,744 of record CM053786.1, on the reverse strand, counting down.
AAGAGCAATAACTGGGTTTCTTTTCTAAAAGTTTCAAGAACTAAAAGAAAGGGCATTCAAAATGTGAATAATCCACTTAACATTAAGTGAAGTATAAGTTCATTTGGAAACCTAATGTTTTGGTCGCAATTAAACGGAAAGTTTAAATATGTGTTGCTTAAGGCATTTAATGCAAATTCAGCTGTAATCATCATTGGCTGAACTTAATTTCATTCGTGTGGTACCAATGTTATAATTTTTAAAGATATTTCATTAGATTTGCAAGCAATTGGTTTCTACAAGATTATTTAAATAGCTACTTATTGGGAGCTATACCCTCTAGTGAATGGTAATGTGAGTTGCTAGTTACAAAATATTAATTGGTTTGGAAAGTGATTAAAAGGATTTATTAGATACACATTTTTTATTTTTACAAGTTGAATGATCTGCATAGGAGGCTTGACTCTTAGCCCATACACCCAATCACTCACACTAGTAAATTTGGACTCAATTTTTGATGAATTTTTGTAAAAATTTTGACCAAGCAATTCATCACTATTTTTCTTGTAAAATTTTTTACCAAATTGCAAGTTGGTTGAAATTTTGACAAATATAGATAAAGAGTTTCACCACTTAGATTCTAAGTAAGGAATCAACAAGAACAAATGAAACAAGATCATGCTCTGCAACATGCATACTAGTACAAGCTACAACAAATTAGTGCTTCAAACTTGCGAGTATTGGAAGTGTGTTCAAATTTATATTCAAAATCAAACAAGAAAAGAAAAAAACCTTTATATGATGTTCTAATTTAACAACATTAGCAGGAAAAAAATTTGTAATATTTAGTGAAGCATGCAATCAAATGCTATAGTAGTTCACACAATATTTTGAATTTACTAAATGGGCAATACTCAAGCTTGCGTAGGCCAATTGGACAAGAAGCTCAAAAGTTGTTTCAATAGCTTAATCATACAATATTTCCAATTTCCTATTAATTACTATTTATATGTGCCAATTATAGAATCACCAAGAAAAAACAAAACAAGATCATGCTCTCTACTATTCATACTAGTATAAGCTACTAAAAGTAGTCCTTTAACTTTGCTAGTATTGAAAGTGTGCCAAGATTTATATTCAAAATGAAGAAAGGGAAAAAGAAAGAAGTCATAGGGTGTTCTATCTTAAAAAAGAAAAATTAGGTGGGAAAAAACCAATTGTAACATTAGTGACACGCAATATTAAATGCTAGAATAGTACATGTAGTATTTTATCAATGTATTACAAAAGAAATACTCAAACTCATGCAGGCCAATTAGTCACCATTTAAACATCAAGTAAGCATAGTCACACATGTGTGCTATCATAATTCTATGAATGAATTGCTTTCTCAGGTATTTTAATGGAAACACTTTCCCAAGTTAAAATTCCACATAATTTGGAAACATATCCACACTAATTCATCAAACAAGAGTGATTTAATTCAACCAAAGATACAAATTTATAAGTTTCAACTTCAAAAATCAATATTAAAGCAACCATTTCGTTCAAAGAATAGTCTACAAAAAACAATGCAAGGTTGCAACACACAAAAATGGCATTTTCTTAAATAGCTGACATCTACATGTGAATAGGAACAAAGCACAAAGTATATTACTTATAATTACTTTTTAAAAAGCCATAGATTTAGTTAATCACAACATGATCATTAAAAAAAAATTATGCACTTAATGCTCTAAGAACTCAAATTTTAAAACTTGACAGACATGACCCCATAATAATGTAGTATAATAGTGGATGTGGTGGAGATTTTTTCAATTAATTTTTGATACCAAGGAAGTGTGACATGGTTGATGGCCTATCAAAAATAGAGATGCATCACACAATGATGAGGATTTTAAGAAAAAGAAAAATTATTCTATAGAAAAGATTGTGAAGTGGCCAAGAAGTTGCTCTAAAAGAGTGTAACTATGAGGAAGATTTGAAGGTGGACACTTAGTGAGATAATAACATAGTAGCAAAATAAAGAGTGAAAAGTAGCTGAAAAGTTGGCTTTCACAAGAATACACCATTATGAATATTTTGAAGCAACCTTCCATATGAACTTTTTGAAGCAACTTCTCAACCGAAAGAGAAACATTGCAGTAACTAAGATATGAGATGGCTTCCTACTTAGATATGAAAGAATTAAAAAGGAAATAAAAACTAATGATAGAGATTTGAGTCATGACTCCTCTCCTCTCCTCTCCTCTCTCATGACTATAACTGATCATGGCTATATTACTACCAATGAAAGAACATCTAATAATGCGTAACTTGAATATCTTTGAAGTGAGTGAATAGTCATATGATAGAGGCTTCATATGTTACACTTAGTTGAATTTTGTGCAATTATTAACAAGAAAACCAATTATAAATGGCATAATATAATTTTGATAAAACCCTTGCCAAATACACACTTTGAAAAAAATTACTTATTGATTTGATGGAACCCTTGGCAAATACATTATGTGATAAGAAAAGTTGTAGATTTCTACCACTTAGCGATGGCTGCTCAAAACCTTTTAATCGTCTACAATGGCAACTTGAAACCTATCAAACATTTGTAATGGAAACTAAAACTTGTCAAACATCTACAATGGCAACTTGATTAACCTAAAAACCATATGATAAATGCAAACATAAATAGTAAAGACACCTAAGGAAAATCAAAATACAATAAACAATAAAGGCATGAAAGGCAACTCGATGGAAAATGGTTGCTTCTTACCTAAAATGGCAATTGTGCTCAATGCAATAATTCTTTGTCACACATTAGTTCACTGATCAATCCCTCCCGATGATCAACTATTTACTAGCTTCAAGACAAAAAGGAATCACAAAGTAAGAGAACTTCCAAAACAATGCAATGCTTAAAAGATAAATGCATAAGATAGCTTGGAAAATATGATTCAAAAGTAATATAGGGATTTGTTATAATGCATAACCTAAATAATAAAATAGAGTAAAGGATAAAGGATTATAAAAAAATTGTACTTACCTAGCAAAGATCCAATGCAACATGAACCAAGAAAAATAGGCGCTAAAGACCAAGAGGGATTCTGCAACAATAGAAAGAAATAATAAGTAGTGAGAGAGAAAATTAAATTAAGGGCTTTTTTAATCTTGTATAACCTAGAATAGAGAAAAGAATATAGTATTGTTGAAAATTTGTACTTAGCCACATTATAAAACCAAATTATAAGATATCAACACAAGAATATTTAGATCAGGAAACATATTACCTATTTGCACTACATATACTTTATAGAAAATCCAGAATCTAATGTCTGTGGTACATATACCCTATAGAAAATCCAAAATCCAGAATTTAAAGTTAGAATTTACTATCCTAAATAGCCTTAGCTTTAGCTATCCTAACATGGAAGAATTAAATTCCTTATAAACATGGAAGAACTAGATTCATATTTATCAAGAGTGGACAACTCTAACTAGATGTTTTTTATTTGGGATTTGTAGACCTTGATGGTTTCCTTGGTCCAACAAAAGTAATTCATGTCAACATAACTAATTAATGTTGTCACTAATTCAATCAAGAAACCCATCATGGGGATAATTAGAAATAAGTATAATCATCTGAAGATTAATGGTAACTCAGGCCCACATAGTTTAGGTATCATGTTACATTCCCATTTAGGTTCTTTTATTAAAGGTAGTCCTTTCTACATGGGATCGGGTCTCAAACTAGCCAAATGTAACACTCACCCATGTGCAACCTTGTTGATAGCATCAATATTTAATTAGGAGGATATCCTTTACCTGTTGATTGAAGCATGTGGACTTTACGTTCCTTATTTTGAAGGATTAATATATTATGTAATTCTTGGATGGATTGGTAGTAAAGTTGATATTATTAATGGATTACATATATGGAATACAATGTAAGTAACTATGAAATTGTGTTTGATGTGTCTACACCATCTACATGATGAGAAGTTGCATTTTGATGTTGCTTCAGCTATATAAGTTTTAGTGGTTGTATTTGAAGTTTATTTGAGTGATAAAATGACAAGTTAAATCATACTAGAATCAAGGGACTTATCTCATTGCAGAAGTATATGTTACTATTCATGCACCAAAGAACAAATCAAGCCTTGTAATGTCCAGTATATTTGGTGTAGGGCACTCTAACCATCTCCCATGGAATCTTGAGTCTTATTTAGCATATTTTTAGTCTTGATAGATTAGGAATTAGTTGTTTCATATTATTTAATTAGGTGTTCAAATCAAGGTCATTTTGATCAATTTCGTGTTTTAAGTATTATGAGTCATAGTGAGTAAAAAGTGGGAAAATTCCATGCAAAGGCATCAATAGAATATATGATAGTGCCAATGCATCATAAGATGATGATAAACCTTTTAAGGTGCCTAGGAAAGTATATTATAACATAAAATGAAAAATGTGAAAAAATGTTAAAATCACCAAGAAAAGTTTTTAGCATTTTCTTTGCAAAATTAACAAAGTCTAGAAGATGAACAATCGTTCATCTTGTTTGAACTTCTTAGGGAGGTGAAAGGTCTTATTTTTTGATATAAATAAATTTAATTTCATTTGGAAAAAGAGTATAGAGAAGGAGAAGAGATGTGGAATAGAAACATGGAGATTGGGACGAATAACTTTGTATAATGCAAGTCTATTTTTTCGGAAATTAGCATATTTTGATATTTGTTTACAACATTATGTTCTTCCTTACTTTCTCATAGTTTTAGTGATTATTAAACTTCCTTGCGAAGGTTTTTGAAGGCATGGATCAATATGAATGAAACATATCATGAGTTAGTAATATGATTCTTTGTATTTACAGGTTGAGCAATAGATTATTTGTAGTTTTTAGAATTGTTAATCACAACAATTGAATACTTTTATTATATAAAGTTTGGGAGAAATTAAAAGGAATGTGGATGTTTTAGATTTCCCTCCCATTAAGTAGACACCTTATATTGATTCCTTAAGTCATGAATCAACATATTAATTGTTGTCATATGCAATAAAAAAGCCGTGATAGTGTCTTGGTTGGAGTTTCCCATATCAAGACTACTATACATTCTTAGAGTATAGAGGAACCTTGAGGAGAGTAGAGCAGAAAAGAAATGGAGTTGTGGGGGTAGTTACCTTATTCAACAAGGAAATATTTATAGTTACATGGTTTTGCAAATTCTATCATCTACCAATGAGTGGAAGCCTAAAAGTTAGAAGCTTGACATAGACTTTGACAAGGTAATGTTATTTGGAAGTTTTTGTGTTGTTGTTTTTGGAGAGTAAGTGATGTTAGAAAGAATAGATGTGTTGTTAGGCTTCTCTATTTAGACTCAACCTAAAGATTATTTATTTGAATGAATAGTGGGAACCCATAGTCTTGGAATTATGTCAATATCATTAAGAGATATCTCAATCTACCTTTAATTTGAGAGGTATTTTGGAAAATTTGAGTTCTTAATCTACCTTCCAAGGGAGGCTATAAGGTAGAGAAATTTTTCTTGGTGTTTTGAAGCCTCTAAGGTGTCTAGAACCTTATGAATAGTGAAGGTACTATATTGGAAATGAGTTAATTCCTTTGGAAGCTTATAGGGATATGGTGTTGATAAAGATCCTAGAGGTGCAAAGTGATGGAGGTGTTGTGTGGTGAGGTGTGAGAGGTTGTTGTGTGATTTTTTTGAATGTACAGGTAGAGACAACTAGAATAGGTGAAAGTGGCACAACGAATATGTCATTTACCTTGTCTCTAACCTTAGAGAATTGAAGGGGATAACATATGTTACGCTTAGGTGGGCTTGGAAGAAGCCTAGCCTAGTTTGAGAGTTTTTACATTAACAAACAAGTATCATCTCCACCATTATTTGTATCAATATTCCATATAGTCAAGTAGAAAATATGTATGCTCTTTGATGAATACATGGAAATCAAGCTGTGAGATATTATGTGACTATGCCTTTGGCTTGGTTTAGTTTGGTAATGTGAAAAATAAACCTAATTTAAAATAAATTAGACCCATTAAATTGAGTTCCAAAATCAAGATTTGCATAATGTGACTAACAACCAATAAGAGGGGTAGGAAGATACCAATTGTCAAATGTAGAAAAAGAGTTGGGCAGTGTGTGAAAAGCATTATTGAAAAGAAATGGAGTCATAAAATGATGAAGAAATGAAGTGAGAAACTTGACAAGAAGAGAGAATGCTAAGGGACAAAGAGAATCTCTACAAGCATTAATGAAGGAAAGTGAAGTAGACTTGAGAAGACATTTCCTTTTTAATTAAAGATTTAATTAGATGAATAAGAGGAATAAGACACACTCAAGTAGAGAAAGAGAAATGAAAAGAATGGTTTTGGAATCCTATGAGGAAGTAATAAAGATTTTTAAAAATGGAATGGAATTTCCATGAATATATCAGCCATGTGATTTTATTATTGGAGTAGTAACAAAGAGGGATAATGATGTTTGACCAATTCTACAAGATATTAGGAAGGAATGTTTAATCCTTTGCATTTCTAAATGAGAGGGATTGAAGATGAGGAGTTATCAAACATTTATTGATCAAGAAGTTTCACAGAAATGACTTCTAAGGGACATGCTTTTATGACATGTAGATATAGTGAGAATTGGTAAGGAAAAAAATCTTTGCAATGTCATCGTTTCCTAGCTAGGTTCCCACTGCTTCAATTGCAGGCCTATGTTTGATTATGCACTCTCCAACTAGTTATTCCTCCATTCGATCTACCACTTATCCATCAACCCCATTTTGTCTAAGCAGGTAGGGTAGAGAACAAAGTACATAGTTACTCTATCCAAGATACATAAGAGAAATAAAGAAAATAAATTCTAGAATAACTTGCACCATTTCATTTTCATATTCCTTTCCAAAGTAGATATATGCATAAAGTTTTTCAATGGAAGAGAAGAAGAAACTAAATTAGTGGAATTCACAGTTGAACAAGCACCTTCCTCTAGCTCCAGGTCTAGGTCTGGGGAGTTCCATTCAGTGTACTTAGATATGCTAGCTGATATGTGCAAAGCAAAAAGATGGGAAAAGCTCCAATATTACTCACAAGTCTTGCTATTGCCACTCAAAATATAACCCCTTATACCTCAACGTTACCTAAATGAAACCATGGTCTTGATGTTGCCGCTCAAAATATAACATACAACATAATATAATTCATATATTTTTTTCCTTTTTTGTTATGACCCAAGGTGGTCAAAATTTTGACCAGCTTGGGAAAACATAAGTTGGTCAAAATTTCAACCAACTTGGGCATAAAACCCTCATTTGGTCAAAATTTTGACCAACATGGGGATGAAAACAAAAAAAAGATGAAATCATAGCTTTGGTTGAAAATTTTGGTAGAAAAACAATTGGAAATGTACTAGTGTTAGAAGCTTAAGGATAGTGGATTGGTAGAGGTAACAGGGTTTTCGATGGAAATTCACACACCAGAATTGGTAGAGGAGTGTATTGAAAGATATAATCTTGATATGAAACAAATCTTGTTTGTAGATCGATCTGTTCTCTTAACACTTAATAAGGCATTGATGCAGCCAACATTTGGTATCGCTATACAAGAGCAATATTGTGACATTGGTTTTGAGTCCTTCGCATTCATGTTCAAGGAGAAGAAGACACTAAGATAGGAAGACATGTAGAAGACATGGTTCTAGTCTACACATTCAAAGAAGAAAAAAATGCCAAAAACATTTTTTGGCACAAATTTGAAGCACGAAATTGTTGATATCCTCACACTTCTTCTCAGACTGAAGGGAAAACATGAAATCTTGGAGTTCATCGAGCACCACTTCTATCTAGTGCAAGCTATCTATGTAGAAGACATAAAGATTGATTGGGCACAAATTTTTTTTGATGATCTCACCTCATGGTTGAGTTATGCCAAAGGATTTAACTAATTTTACATGTCCTCTTATTTGGTCTATGCTCTAGCAACACACCACATGTGACCTAGTCTTCCTATTATTCCAAACTATGATGAGCATACCAAGGTTTATGAGTTCTACCCCAATCTACAAATACAAAAGAGTCATGAGGAGTATGTTATTGTTAATGATGCTTTTACAATGAGACTTTTTTGAGAGTTGCAGGGGTGTCCAGAAAGAAGATTCTCACCTAAAACAATTTTTTCTATAAGCCAATTCAGATGTCCATTCATCTAGTTTTCGGGCTTCTCCTATTTATGAATAGGAGCCTATGATGGATTTCCCAAGAGTCTTCTTAGATATTCTGAAGACAAGGTGGTTATGCTGGAAAAACACTCTATATTAAAATGTTCAGAAGATTACAGGCATTCATTTTCCCATTGTGGTAGGACCATACTCATGTGCCTCTACATCAGATGCCCAAAAATTGGTGAAGAGTTTTGAGAATAATATCAAGTTATTGGATTATGAAGTGCTCAAGCCCTAGTTTGATCCAGTGAATTTCGTGAAGGATCATTTAAAGTTGGGATATGCCTATAGGCATATCCTAGATATTGAAGATTTCTAGTCTAGATGTCTTGATGAATAAAAAACTTGAGAGATATTTTGGTCACACTTAACTATTGAGGAAATTATATTGTACAATGATTTTTTGGATGTTTTTGATCTTGCAGATGATGGAGTGTATATGCACCCTACATCCTATGAGAAGATCAAGGGCACTCCTATCTTGTCCACACCACCGTAAGGCCCAATCATTGACAAGATGGAGGTTCTCATGTGAGGAATTATCAAAGGGATGGAAAAATGTGTGGAAAGGACTTGGGCAAGAAAGAAAAGAACTAGAGCTTCTAGTTCAACATATGCAATTTCAGCTAGAGGAGGCCAATCTATGGCAACAACAACTACAATAACTGCTAAAAAATATCTCTCAAGCCATCACAATCCATCAGTCAAGGAGGAGACCAGTCTCTAGGAAAGAATGTACCACTTACGCCTACTTGTCGAGATGGTCCTCTTCCAAATATAGGGAATGTAGGAGAGAAGGAAGGTGATAAAGAAAAAGGAAAGTAACAAGAAAAAATAGTGAACAAGCCTTCCTCTCTAGTCCAAATTATCAATCTAAATGTAGATAGAAATCCCATGGATGGTCAAGATCAGGATGATTCTCAGCCCAAGGATGCCTTAGCCCTTTCTATGACCAAGGTTTCTTATTTTCCCATTGCTTCTTAAGCCAACCCAACTCCATTGATCCTGAACAAATTGTTTGATCCCTCAGCCTTGCAATCTGCTATCAATGTGTTACCCACAGAGTCTTGGCTGAAGGAGACTATTGATAGGAAGAAGAGAAGACATTAGACCTTGGTATCACTATTCATCATTCCATGGTAAATATATGGAAGTCAAATAATGATAAGATTAAGGGGAGGTTAGAGGAATTAAGAGAGGAAAAGGAGATACTAAAGGCCTTTGATAAAGGATTTGTACAGTACATTAAGTCTACACTTGGGAGCACCTTTTTTGGCCAATTCAACCATAATACAGAAGAAAACAAGAACCTGCTACTGAAATTGCAGAAAGAAAGGCAATAAATGAAAGTAGGCCAAGCATGGATAGAAAAGATGAAGGATCAAGGTCCCTCATTAGTCAAGAATCTGGGAAGCTTGGTTCTTGATGCACACAAGCTTAGAGATGCTACTTTAGGCCATCAAACAACCATACAAAGATCAATGGATAGGATAATAGGGAAATTTTTCCTTCTACAAGAAGTGATATATATGAAAATGAATGTGGCCATTGCTCATGGAATTCTTAAGATTGATTAGGAGCCTCTTTACCACTACAAGAAATCTCTAGGGTTTGTAATTGAAAGCTCTGTAAGATTTGCAAGTGAACTCAAGGATGTGCATGACCTCATGTAAAAGATCATGTATAAGTTATTCCAATATTTGATGATATTGCACACTAAATATTTTCTATCCACTAATGGAAAGCTGATTGACTTTGAAAGAATGAAGTCCAAATTCTCAACATTTATTACTGAGACTATCAACCTGCTCAACTTCTAGGTGGCAAAGATTTAGGAATTATCAGCTACATATGTAATAATTAAAAGAGAGATGTAGAAGTTCTGATTGAGGGTGGCTAGGATTGATGAGTTTACTAAGATGCATAGTTACTAGATGATTAGAGCTGACAACATCCTTATTCCATGTGTTAAGGACCTTGATAAAGTAACCAATGCTTTGAAGGAATACAAGGTGAAGTTAGTAACCCCCAAGAAGCCATGATAATTCTGATGCCTATTATTCCCCCTCTCTTTTCTAATCTTAGCTATTTGTGGCTTTTTGTCAAATCTCTATAATTGAAAATGATTTATGCTTGTTCTATTTTTAGTCAAGATGTTTTGAGATTCTCTGTAGAGTAATCATTCTATATACCTATCCATTTTGAGAAAGGCCTATAAATGTAATCTTCTATGATGTGAATAAGATTGACAAAATTTACATAGGGAAAACCCTTGTAGTTGGGACTATTGTGTGATACTCTGAGTTTTCCTTAAGTTTTTTTGTTCATTTAGTTTAAGTGTGTTCATGGAATGCATGAGTTAAATGCAAAAATTTGAATGAATTTAAATAAACCCAATTTTATGTCTTTCACTCGTTCAATTTTATGCTCTACTTTCTTCAACACAAGCATGTCTTCTATTCATTATAATCTATGAGTTTAATTTAGTCCTCTGGATAAGGAAGTTGGAAGTTGGTATAGGAGCAGCTGAGAATTAGACAATCCAACTATTTTCCTATCATTATCTAACTCCTATATCTATGAATTGATTATTTCACTATCTTTTCTTTCTTCTTCTTGTTGTAGATAGTTCTGCATGTCTCCATTAATCTGCATTATTAGATCTGAGTAGATTGCATTTTATGAGTTAATCCCTCTCCTTGCCTAGGTTTTTTATGTTGATAATTAGTTAATGTAAATGTTGTCATTAATGCAACACAAGATGTTCATGCTTGTAGAAAACCTTGAAAATAAAGATACGTAGCTTTTGGTACCTAGAAAATTGTCGAAGTATGAAATTAGTTTACAATATTGTATTATTTTTTATGTAACTTGCTACTGACATCATATTATGACTAACGAGGTTACATGGAGGAAGAATGAAGTATGTTGAACATGTGCCTAATGTCGTACATAGGAACACTAACTCTAACACTTGTTATTCAAGTTTTAGTGAATACCGTTATGTGTTTATCAAACAGGAACAAAGAGTAGTATTTGAAGTATAACTTGTTTATATGATGTTATTTTTGAAAGAGAGGTTAGATGGAGATAGTATACATGTTAATGATGATGTGTACAACCTCAAATATTAGTATAGACTATGTGGATAAAAGATATTCAATATTTACAAAACATCAAAATTGAAGGTAGAAGAATTATTTCGTTTACAAAATAATTACTTGACCAATTAGAGTTGACATCCTAGATGTTTACTCTAAGTTGGAAAAGTGTATTTTGGTCCTAGCTGATGGAATAATAATTTGTGTAAAGGCATTGTATATATGTTGTTGGCCTAGTTTTTCACAATATCTTTTTCCACACTCTATAGTGAAAAAACTGCTAGTCCCATGTGTTTGAAATTGTAAAAGGTGTCAAAAACCCTAGGTGAGATTGTTAAACTTTCATAATACCCTTGTTTTTAAAAAAATTTGGGAAATAATTTTTATAATTTTTCGGAGGAAGATTGTAATCATAAGATTTTATTTTTAGTAACCTCTTTCTAGAATTCAAAATCCTTTCATTGTAAACCTTCCCTTAACCATGGTGTCACCTTTGATATTTCCTTAATACTTTATGAAATGTTTTAATCACTGCGGTAACCTTTATCAACCATTGATCTTTGGAAGATCAACAATGAGCACATTCCACATTTAGAATTTTCTTGACTTTTAGAAAATATAGGCAAGCACCTTTGTGCCTTGTAGCATTTCATGACGTTGAGCATTTTAATGCACCACAAAGAACTAGAGGGTGTCAAAACTTTTCAAACCTATCAATGATTGTCAAGGCACATTCAAATTGCAAGCTATCCCATTGGTCAAGTTGATCAGTGGGGTCACTTTTTGGTGTTATATTTTTGAACCATTGATATTTCAAAGATCAATGGTGGGTGTATTACCACTTCATGAAGATGTGTGGAATTTACCTAATGTGGTAAAGCACCCTAGTGACATGTGTCTTCAATGATGTCATGCAAGATGTTCATATAGTTCAAAAAGCATAAGATATATACATTGTTGATCTTGGGAAGATCAATGGAAAATGCTTACACACAATATGAACATGCCTGAAGTTTAGTTGAAATGGGAAAGCACCTATGTGCCACATGTAATCGGATGAGATTATATGCCCCCAATTAAACAAAGCTAATAGTATGACTAATAGTTGATGATTGTCAAAACATGTTGGAAACGGTGATGCATTTCATTAAGTGACTTTGTTACTAGGGCTACACAAAAGATAAAGTGCATAACACTATTGATCTTTGGAGGATCAATAGAGGGCACTTCACCATAATATGAAAGTGACTGAGTTTTAACCAAAGTGATGCCTACTTTCCACGTGGACAAGTGGGGCCAGTTTCTTGGAAGGTTGTCTAGTCATGTCAGGGTGGAAAAGCATTGTGATATGGAGTGTGATGATTGGTAGGATAGTTCATATATTGCTGAGTTGGAAAATGACAATACTAGTGGGCCTATATTTTAAAGTCAAAGTTATGAAAATATAAGGATTTTTATTGGTTGTCAATCTATGGAAGATTGATGATCAACACTTCACCACTTCATAAAAATGTTTGAACTTTACAAAATGCAGGAATGTTCCCTATTGATGTTTGGCAATTTCTAAAGGGTTTAGTTCTACTTTTTTGGTTTTAAAACAAATTGTCTAATTTTCTATAATTGACAGTTGAAATTCAAACTTCATGGCATGCCACAAAATTTGACTATTAGAGCATTAATTCTTATCAATGCCACTTCATGCAAGCTTAATGCTATAGTAAAATTCTAAATTCACCATTATTGAGCCATAAGATTACAAAATTTCCACAGTGCAAGTTTTTCTAGAGCTAGGGCAGAAGTTTTCCAAGGTTTTTAACAATTTGCAGAGTGATTTACAAAGGAGAAAAAGAAAAGAAAAAGTGGGTAAGTTATCTAAACTTCTAAAAATTAAGATATTGTGACTACACTAAGATAAGTTTCAAAAATGCCTCCATGCAAGGATTTTTCCAAAAAAGTAGATTACTTGAAGAGGAAAGTTCACAGTGACTCTTTTGGAACAAATGCTACTATCAATGAATAAATTGGTTAGGGGTAGAAAATTGATTCCTAAAAGCCCTAGGTTATTGGTTGGAGAGGGTTTCTATGATAAAGCTAATTGGTTAATAGATGCAGAAGTATCAATGGGAGGCTTAGAAATTTTTAAGAAATGATTTACAGAAAGGAAATTGGATACTCCAGTAAGCAATGTCTGAGAATTTGACATAGGTAAACTGATTGTCCCTAGAGTCTTCTTTGATGATGACCTACTAGAAGATATGGCCAAGAAGTATGATCCAATTACTAGGGTTGTAAAGAACCATGTAGGGGATAACCTTTTTACAGTTTCACCCAAACTAATCAGAAAGGCATTTAGGCTGAACCCCAATCATGTTGTTCATGAGAAGATTGACATCAAAGACCTCCAAGCCAGATATGATGCAGAAAGGGTATATCTAAGAGGAGGGCCATTACATAAACACTTTATTAAAATTGGATCATTTCCCTTAGTCACAAAAAATACCCTCGAGCCCTTGTTGAAAAAATATTTTAATCCTAGGGCATAGGACCTATATTTCTCTCTTTGCAAAATCTTTAGTATGGATGAACAAGATAACATCCTAGGCTGTATTGATCTTATTATTGCTCAAACTCTTCACTATAGAGTGAGTTCAATTCTTGATTTAGCTTCTTTCCTAGCTGAAGAAATCCATAATGGCTTGATTGGGATAGCAAAGGCTAAAGTTGACAAGCCCTTTTGTTGGTATTCTATGTTAATGTATGTTTTCTTGTATAAAGGAGTTACCTTTTTCTCAAAAGATATGAAACTTGAATTGGAAAGAGACGGAGAAAGACTCTCGGTTTAGTTATGGAGTGTAGACAAGACATGGGAGGTAACTTATGCTAGCTTTGTCAGATTTGACAAGTATTTTTTGTGAAACCTCAGATTGTTGTTTGAGAGTGGATAGCCCTAGAATACCACATTACCTACTACAATTAATATGACCTAAAGATCTTGCTAAGGGGTTGCCAGTGAGCCATAATTGGGGGGATAATTTTCCATATACTATTTCCACTATTTTCAAAGTTTATGGGTAAAAGTATAAAGCTATGTCAACTTTTAGGTTGACTTATTAGAACAATTGAATTTGAGTATTTCTATCTAAAAATAATTTTTCTCCAAACATATGATCTAGATAAATTCATTCTAGCTAAGTTATATATGGTCTCACACTTTTCTGATTTGAAATTTCTATAAAATGCATGTTTGATACTAGTTTGTATCAAATTACTAAAGAAATACAATTATTTCAAAAAAGTGGTATTTTAATTGCTCCTACTATTTTTTATGATATATTTTTAATGAAATATAAATAGAATTTTATAGAGATCGGAGTCAATAATATTCTCATATAGAGTTTATAGTGTTTTAATTAGATATATAATATTGTAATTAAAAAATTCTACAACCACATATTTTAACACTTGAAAAGGTGTCAATTTTGAGAAAGAAAAAAATATTAAATTATATAAAAAAATTAAAAATTCTATGATGTTCTAGAGGAGAGAGTCCTCTTTTCGAATGTATAATTTTTGTCCTTGTTAGAATAGATTTGTTTTGAAAAATTTGGTGGGAGATGAAAACTATTGATTTTAGGTGAGTTGAAATTTGAATCATTATAAAAGAGAAAATATGGATCTAAAGCTAATTTTCACTTTTTGATTGTTCTAGCTATATATGTTATCTTTAACAAAGTCTGAGATCAAAGGAAACTAAGTTTATTTCCATCTAGATTTGTTGTGGGAAGACCCCTAATTTTCAGCATTTTTCAATAGCTAAAAATTTATCTATTAAAATTAGGAAACTATATCAATTCTTATTCCAAATAATTATTAAAAATTATAATACTAAACTTCATCCATTTATACACATTTCATTAGTTTACTTCATTTTCAAATTCAAAATAATAATACCAATTTTATGTCATTAAATGTGAATGGTTATACTTTTGTTAGCCTTTTCCTTTACAAAACGGTGACACAGGTGTGTGCTTTTACCCTTATATCTTTTTGGGAAAGCCATATGTGTTGTGATACCAGGTGCCTTTGAAGGTAGGGATTTTTGAGTTGTTATGGTAGATCAGATTAGTTGAGTAGAGAGATTTACTTGGTATATCTAAAGGTACCTTATTTCCAATGATCATTGGTATTCAAAGTTTTGTTTTTGTAAAAAAGAGATGGAGGAACTTGGGGAAATTCTTAGATAAATATCAGATGGCCCAATCTCATGCCCATTTTTTTGGTTCAGAGTGATTCTATGACCTCCTTAGAGAAAGGAGTAAAGCTAAGATTCCAATACAAACTGTATACTTTCCTAAGGACATAATAAAAAATAAGTTCTCATTACAAGAACAAGAGGTTAAAAAGAAAAATGGCTTGGACTTTATGAATACTTTTGAGTGACAATATGATCCCTTAGCAAATAAAAAATACCAGGGAATGAAAATAGATATGCTAATGGATAACTTTCTTGGGATAATGTAAACACTAAATGAGAAGAAAGAGATTATAAAAAAAGCATTTCTAGATAGGTCTATTGAGGTGGAAAGGAGAATGGCCAACAAAATGATTGTGACCCTGGGGCAATATACATTGTAGAAAAAGGCCATGTATGTAGTGGCCCAAAACATACAATATGTTCCTCCACACAAGAGGCCAAGATTTGAAAGCCCTCTTGATAAATGTGACCCTAAGAAGAAGAGAATATAATAGGGTTCATCTTCTCATGCAGAAGAATATTCACCATCCTAGACTCCACTTAGAATAGATCATGAAGCATCTCTAAGAGAATAGTTGACAAAAATTGGAAGGGAAGGGAACATTGTAATTAGAACTATTGATATTGAAGAAGTACCTGAAGAGCCTCATGTACCATCTTTCAATCTTACTATTGTAGACTATAGAGGTAAGGAAATAGACCATATGATTGCACAAGCTTCCCAAAAATTCATTAATGATCAATGTTTTGTATAAACTAGAGCTTTTTCCTAGTTCTTATGGAGAAGAAACATTGGTACTTTTGAAAGTAAGTCCAAATTATTAAAAGAAAAGAAACCTAATAAGTTGGACTCTAAGATTGAATAAGAAGCTAAAGCTAACTTCATGGAGGAATTCCCACAATTAACCCCTAAAGGAGGAAGGCAATTATTGAAAGACTCCAGAGTCTTAATCTTTCTTGAATGAGACATAGCCAATGCTATGATTTTTTATTCTGTTAAGAAGGAAAAGGATACTCAGTTTAAAATTGAGGAGGAAATCATACATACACATAGAGGTCTAAAATACAACAATGATCAAGTGTTGAGCATACAGGTAGTCCCATTTTTTATAGAGTAGATGAAGTAGACAATGAAAAGGTATCTAAAATGACTAGGGAGATGAAGGACTTTGGGGTGGCAGTTGCTAAAAAGGATAAAGGTAAATTCCTAGACCTCAATGCCAAGTTTGAAGAAATATTAAAGGCATATGAAGAGAGAGGGAACATGATACCTTAGTTGGAAACTCAGGTATCACAAATGGATAAGAAATCAAGAAAGAGAAAAGTGGGAGAACCTAGCAGGCCCCAAATTACTTATCCTTATCCACCATTGGAGCCTTTTAGATCCACTCCTCGTGTTGAAATTCTAGATACTCCTCAAGGGCTCAAATTTTATAGTATAGAAGACTATGAAGAAGAAAAGAGTAAACTATGGGCATTACATGTGGAGCTAAATGTTCAATATGAGGATAAACTAAGGACATCTCTCATGTATTTAATTAATAAAATTGATTGGCCATAATTTTATGAGAAACTAAAAAAGGCAATAAATATATGGGATGAGTTAAAGGCAAATGATGAAGCCTTAAAGCCAATTGTCAACAAATGCAGTAAAAGCAGTAAAGGTGTTACTCTTCTATGTTTTTCTATCATCAATTTATCATATGAATATATAGAAAAGACTTATGATATGACCAATGATCTCTTAGAATTTGATGATAAAAGAGTTGAATTATAAAAGCAGATCATTAATTATCTTAACAAATATAAGAGTAACAATTTTGAACTCTTTCCACATGCCATAGACAAAAGGAATAAATTGAATTATAAAGAGGTATGGGCCCAGGAATTGAATGAATTATTTTTCCTTTGAATGAATAAGGTCATAAATGAGAAAGGAAATGTATGGTTAGCAGCTACAACTGAAGAAGTTGTAAAGGTGTAATTATTTTATGATTCTTTGAGGAAATATTTTGCTAAAATTGGTAGAATTAGAGAATGTGTAATTAAAAAGCAACGGGATATTCTAAGCTTTAATTTGCCAAATAATAGAATTTTTGACAAGTGGATGACATATTTTATCCACGCTAAATAGTTATAACTTGATGAAACTAATGATGATCAAGATGAAATTCAAATAATTGATACATTAGTACAAGAAAAAGAGGACAAGAATAAACAACCAACTTTAGCTCCCAGAATCGAGGTCCAAACTGATAATATGGCAACAAACAAATTAGATGTGACTATAGTTTTGGTAGTATGTGATGACATGGATGGAGACTTGAGTTGAAGTAACTCTGTAGACATCTGAGCTAGGTCCATTACATGCAACTCCATTGGCTACATCTTCTAAGGAGATGTAACGGCATCAAAGCCAATTACGAAATCATTAAAAAAAAAAGGGTATAGTAGAAAATGGTCCCCACCAAAGAATATTCATGATGACTGTTGCACCAAATTTTGTTTTTTGTAATAGTAACAATGTAAATATTTTTCTATCTTAAGGACAAATACCAATATCTTCTATTCCTAAAGCTTGTTGCATCTCACACTATATAAGAGAGATTTCAGGGCTAGAGGAATGGTCTGAGTCATTGTACAATTTTAGTTTTACTAAGATTTTTTTAGTCCAGTCCTTGATGCAAATTTTATGATGTATTTTCTCTACAAAAAATTGAGATTACATTAATGTTATAGGATCATAGTGTGTTATCTTGAATTGTTTTGAGTTCTACTTCAATTGTTATACAATTTTCAAAGAGAATTAATACAAAGATGAACTGACCCTGTTTCTTTTCTTTTTGAATCTTGTCTCCATTTTGGTTACTTGGTTATATTGAGATTGCATGAGCAAAGCTTGTTCAATTGATTACAATTAGGATAAATTGTATATCATCTCACTATTTCTTTTAATTCAATGAATTAGTTAAATGCTTCAATGAATATGATAGGATCTCTAGGTAGTAGGGAGGATATGCGTAAGAATGAGTTTCAGTGAGAATGGTTGATAATATTGATTGTAATACAATCAATTAGGTCAAGAAATTAGATAGACTCTAAATCCCAATGGATGAGGCACTTATCAACTAGCTCAGTTTACATAGGGAGAAACCATGGATAAGCATCAAGCTTAAAATCAAGTCAATTATACTTTAAAGGTTGAAGAATGTCAAAGCTGGTCAACACTTGTTTACACTTAACTTTTGAATCTTAGTTAGCTACTATTGCCTAGAATTATTTGTAGATTTAAGGAGAATTGTGACCAATCTACTATAAGGGATGGATATTGTTATAAAATATTATGGAATGAATGAAATATGAATGTAGTATCAGGTCATGAATCTTTTATCCCTCAGGTGCACCCGCCTTGGTTTTGCAAAGTTGAAAGAGTAGACAATCTTTCATGATTTTGTTGAAGTTGGGTCCAGATTTGAAGAACATATAGTTGTTTATAGGAAGTAGCTAATCCTTAGGTTATTGTGATCTTCATTATCTCAGTATTAAGTATTTTTTTTCTTAGTAGTGTAAAAACACCAACATATGTAAAGACAACTTGATAAGTTATTATGATGAATGTGATGTGAATATGAATGCAAACTTTTGTATCTTATGAGAAGAAATTTTTGAGAAAATGTTGTTGTGATCCAAGATCAAGATGAGGTCAAAGATCAGCCTAAAATGAATGTGTAGCATCTATTCTTTTTTATTTGAGGAACTAAAAGGTTAATTACTTGTTTGAGTAGTAAGCTCATCTTGTAATCTAAATTGCATGTGCCTTGGGGAGGCCTGTGATAAAATCCATGGAAATGCTATCCCACTTCTTCTCTGGTATGGGTAGGGGCTGTAGTAAACCACCCAGAAAAGAATGTTCTTGTTTGTTCTGCTGACACACAGGGCATTCCCTAACAAAGTGAAGCACCTCTAATTTGAGTCCTTTCCAAGTGAAGCGCTCTCTCACCTGCCGATATGTATTAAAGAATCCAGGATGTCCTGCCATTGGTGAATCATGAAATGCCCTCAAAATCTTCATCTTGGCATATAATGACTCCCTCTCTAGAATATTGAGCACTGTATCAATATGCTTCAAATGTTCCTCCCAAGTACGGCTGTATATCAGTATATCATCAAAAAATATCAACACAAACTTCCTCAACTGATCTCTGAACACTCTATTCATACAGGACTGGAAAGTGGCAGGGGCATTTGTCAACCCAAAGGGCATGACTAAGAACTCAAAATGCCCATAGTGGCATTTAAAGCTGTCTTCTCCACATCCACCTCTCTAACCCATATCTGATGGTAGTTGGATCTCAAATCAATCTTGGAGAAGTAGCATGCACCATGCAATTCATCAATAAGCTCATCAATGCGCGGGATAGGGTATCGGTTCTTGATTGTCTTCTTTTTTAGCTCCCTATAATCAATGAACATCCTCATTGTACCATCCTTCTTCTTCACCAATACTACTGAAGAAGCGAAAGGACTTTTGCTTGGCCGTATGTGCCCCATGTCAATCAACTCCTTAATTGCCTTTTCTATTTCATCCTTATATCTCTTTGGATGGCGGTAAGGTGTGATGATAACTGGCTTAGCCCCTTCCTCTAATTCAATAACATGCTCGATTCCCCTATCCGGGGGTCTCCCTGGAGGTATCTCACCAAACACCTTAGTATGTTTGGTTATTATTTTTTGTACATCGGGTGGATACTCTAGTTTATGCTGCTCTGTCATCTCAGGCATTACTCTAAACTTTGTTGCCCACTGCACCTGATCATGTCTAAAGAAAATCTACATCCACTTGAGTGACACCACTCGAAGTCTCCCATCTGACAAACCCCTAAGCACTATCTTCTTACCATTTTCCTCAAACCTCATTTCCATTTTCTTAAGGTTAAATGTAAACTCTACCAGAGACTTCATCCAGTTCATCCCAAGCACCATATCCTGATCACCAATGTTGACCACAAAGAAATATCCTATCATGTCATAATCTCTCAAACGAAGCTGCAAGTTGGAGATTTTCTTGGTACATTCAATTTTGAAGCCATCAGCAACCATCACCTTAAATCCCCTATGCTCCTCTGTATGTAGCCCTCTGCATGTCACAAAATTCTCATCAATGAAGTTATATGTCGCCCCTGTATCAATGAGTGCCACAAATCTCTGTCCATCCAAGGTTCCCCTAACTCTGAAAGTGATGTCCTCCTATATACTTGACAACTGAGCTATTGTGCTATCACCGCGTGCTTCCTCCTGTGAAGAACTATCATCATCTCCATCTGATTCGGATGACTGCTCTGAATCTCCATCTACTAACTCTTCGGCTGAAAAGTACTCCATCTACTTAGCTTTTGCTTTCAATGGACACTTATGTGACAAATCCAAAGGCGGGATGAAAACAAAGCTTCTTCTTCCTGAGATCATTAAGTGTCTCATTGTCCAACCTCTTACTTTCCTCCTTAGTTGGCTGAACCTCTTTATGAAAAGGTTTCTTGTCCTTATCTTTCCTTGAAGGGAAACTCTTTGCCTGGAATTTTTTTTTTCAAGATGAAGAGGAATCCATGTCATGAGCTTTCTTAATGGCTTCCTGAAAAGTGGGAGGGTTGAGAGCTTTAATCCACCCTCTCAACGGATCAGCTAACCCATCCATAAATAGAACTAGTATCGTCCGTTCAGATACATCTATTACTAACACTGCAAGTTTCTAAAACTCTAAAATGTATGTTTCCAATGATCCTCATTGTTTAAGCTGAGCTAACTCCTTGAAATGGAGTTCTGGATCCTTCCTATCAAATTGTTCAATCAACCTCTCTGTAAACTCCACATATGAGGTAATGTGTGCACGTCCCATAGTGACCATACCATAATGCCACCACTCGTGTGCTAACCCATCCAGATGAATTGCTACGTACTTAATAGCTTCTTCCTTGGGCATAAGGTTCAATTGAAAGTATGTGTCAAGATTTTGAACCCAAGCTCTTGTTGTAGACTTTCCTAAGCCATCATAATATGGTAACTCAAGTCTCCCTACTTTCTTCCATAGCTCATAGCTCTGGTTCCTGTCATGTCCACGTGGCATATGTTTCATCCGCACATCCATATACTCCCTAAAGGTAATTGCAGTAGTAAAATCTGGCCCTCCGGCTTCCCAATCTCTCCTCAACTAGTCTTGTATATCAGTAATCTGGGGCTCCGGTATGAGCTGCTCTAGAGCTCTAGGAGGAAATGTAGGAATCATGGGCCTTGAACTCACTATCCTAGCTCGCTGGGGTGCATGACCGAAATTGTTCCCAACTTGTTCATCTCCATTATGTGTCCCATCCTGATCATTTCCATTCTGATTGTTACCATTCTGATTATTTCCTCCACCCATGTTAGCATTCAACCCCATTTGACAAGCCATCATCTGCATCATAAGATCCAATCTTTGATTCTATTCCTATGCCCTTTGTTCTGCTACTCGCTGACCTTGTACCAAGGTCTCTAATAACTATAAGAATCTTTCCTCTCCAGGCTCTGGACCAGCATTCCCACCTCCACTTAATCTTGTATTCCTGTCATCTCGGTCACCCATATTGCTATCTTGATCAAAGAATACCTCCGCTGTGTCTGTATGACTGGATTCTATACCCCCCTGTACGGATGAGCTAGACTGTTTGCTTTGTAGGTCTAAACTCCTACTTTGTCTTGCTCTGGTATTGCAGAAATTATAAGGTCCCTGTCGCATGCTCAAACATAAATGCTCTGATTTTAGTGTTTTGACATTTCATCAAACACTTTCCCCTCTATCTGCCAGTTCCAAATTTCCTATGAGACCTCCACAGGATGGCAAGACTTATAGCTCTAATACCACTATAATATCCTCCCCTGATTTGAACTTTGACTTGCAAAAATTTAACTTAAGGAATATTGTCAAACACTTTGTATGCAAACTCATAAAGCCAATTTCCTCAATAAATTGCTTTCCAATGAGTAGATTTACGAACAACTATGAAGTGACATTAATGCATAATACACATCATAACATTTTCACAAACACTTGGTACACATTCAATAGTATATGAAAAATTTGGAAACTCTTTCAATCTGCTAATAAAGGGTGATTTTTAAATGTAGATGTGCACTTACAGCTGCCTTAAAGGCTGCAACAACTATTCAGACTCGTATTCAACAATTATTATGCAAAATATCAAAATTTGATAGAAGAAACCTGGAATTAGTGGCCGTAGTATTTTGTCGATGTAGTCGGCCAGCCCTCCAAACTTCTAATCAGCCGAAAAAACAAGTAAACTTGATACCAACACTGTTCACGCCGTACTATAGCAAAATACTATTCATGCCGACTATAGCAAAAACTAACTTCAAATCTGCACGTCAAACCCTCGTAAATTTCTTTATGCAAACACCCCAAATGAAACCCATTGTGTTTCCTGAAGTGAAAACACCCTTGATCCTCCTGACTGTGTCTTCCAACAGTGAAGAGAATGCTAGTAAAGAGGGATTCTGTCCTCCAAGCCCGATAATCAAATATCTAGCAACATAACATTAATCTTCATTCAAGCATACAAAAAAAAAAGCTCTTCCATTTCTTTTATAGTGTTCTCACAAGAGCTCAATCCTACGTTTTCTCAATGTGGGATAAAACATAACTCCCTTTATGTACCTTATGTCTCCAATGTGTTATAAAAATAAAGGGAACTCTTTTAATTTAAATATTTCCCACAAACTATAGTCTATGCATTAATAAAGTTAAATATTTAAATTTAACTTTATAAAATGGCTTTATCAATGCATATCAAATCTTATCAATGATAAATAAGTCTTCCTGTCAATTTTAATCAATTACCATCGACATACCACTATGACTGAATGTCCGTCCATGTCCAAGATGACTTAGTATAAATAGTAAGTATGCCCAAAGTTTCCTCAGAACCCCTTAGAAAGACCTGCAACTGAAACTGTCTAGGCCAAATGGCCTCTAAGCCCCTTTAATGTCCTAGTTAGCCTACGGGACTGTGGGGAAATAGGCTAACGACAACATCATGCTATGAATGCTAGAAAGGGGACATTACATTTAATCATGTTACACATTTTTATTTTTATAATTATCATGATATGAGTCATAAATCAATTGATTGTAGGAAACCTAAATATGAGAATGATAGAACGAATAGTAGAATGTTTGGAAATACTAACCTTGTAGATAGGAGAAGATCTAATGAGAGGATATTGAGAGAGGGAAGACCTTATGAAGAATGAAGGTAGATTGTGTGTTATAAGTGTAATAACTTTGGACACATAGCCCAAAGTTTTCATGCACCCATTGATCAGCAAAATCCTAGAAGAAAAACCCTAACATGTCAGTTATGTAACAACTTTATACATATAGTGAACTATTGTGGAATGAACAAAAAATTTGGAGACAAAAGGAATAATGGAAGAAAGTTCAAAAACAGAAGGAACAATGGAAGAAACTTTGGAAATGATAGAAGGAACCATGAAAGGAACTCAGGAACTAGCAAAGATAATGAAGATCAAAGAAATTTAGTCAGTGAACTTTGAGACGAACTTGATGAGGCATTTGAAAAGGGATTTAATATTTCTAAAGAAAAGTTAGATGATGCAGAGATAGGAAGATTGAAGTTAGTAATCGAGTCTGATTCAACTAAGTTGAATTAAGGTTATTCAGAAAAAAAAATTTGAAACTTCATTTAGAGTTCAAACTATGAGCAGTGAGGTTGGGAAAAGTTGTATTGAGATGAGTTTAGACTGTAGCTAAGATTTCTTGCAATTTGGATCTCATCAAAAGAAATTATGAAGGAATTAAGAGTTACTTGTATAAAAAATTAAACTAACTCTATGACAGAATATGAAATTTAAGTTTTCATAGAAAATTTTGTGGAGAAAAGTTTTGTAGAGAATTTCCATGATGAAAGGAAGCTTTGGTAAACCTCGGGTATCATTTGAAGATTAGACAAAGAATTTGTCTAGATATTTGATTGCAGAATGATATTGATAGCTTTTTTGTGTTTGTAAAGTATGAAATTAATGCAAGATCAAGTTGGATGAACAAAAACCAAGTATAGACTTGATTACCACCACATTGTTATCACATTAGAAGCTTAGAGTAGTCAGAAGTGATTTGTCAAGGTAATTTCAAGCAAAACCCTATTTTGGAAAAAGGTTTTTTATCATTTTCTGTGTAGAATTTCTTTGATAAGTTTATATTTGATAAAATCATGGATATGTCAGTAGTTCATAATGTTGAGAATGAGGAGAGACCAAAATTAAAGGTTGTTTCTATGGAACCCATAGAAGGAAACCCTAATTTAGCCTTATCTATTACTCTGAACAACATAGTGTATTCGAAAGGTGCAAGAAGTTATTTAAATAGCAAGTTTGAAACTATTGGGAGTGAGTTTATGAAAAAAGATATGGAAATTGTCTTCAATCATGATATGTCTATGAAGCCCAAATTTGAACATTTGAGAGAAATAGACCTATTCAAATATTACTTCTACCAAGAATTGGACAATGAAGAATGGACACAGATCATACTAAGTAGAATTCATGATCGAAAGTTGATGGTGGAAGACAATGTAGTTGACATCTCTTTCAACCTTATTCATGATGTAACTGGTCTTAGAAAACAAGGTAGTGTAGCTATAGGTGAGAAATTAGTTAAGAAGGAGCTTGAGAGCTACGGTAAGACAATTTATAATGGAAATGCCATGGTGATTAGAACCATTAAACAAGATTATGTGAGATTCATAAGAATAATTATTACATATTCTATTTGTGCAAGTTCTAAGATTGATAAATTATTAGTAGGATTTATCAATGCAGCCTATAAGATTTTTATTGAGAAGGAAAAGGTGAACCTAAGTGAAATTGTGAGAGTGCAACTCCTTGAAAACCTAGAGAAAATCCAGAGAACCAAGAATGGTGTCTTTGGATTCTAGTCATTAATCAACCATATATTATTTCATGTACTTAAGAGATTTCCATTTTTATCAATTACTGAGATTATGAGAAGTGAAAGGGGTACTATGGAAAAGATTACAGATGTATGTAGAAGACATCTAGCAAAAAAAATCTTGGACAACAAAAAATTGATCATGAGAACATTTTAGAATGAGATGAAACAAAGATTTAGAATTGTGCTTGCAATTGTTGACAAATTTAAGGGTGATATATATTTTATGGTAGATACAAATTTAACTCATATTGAAGTAGTATAACCCCAAGAAACATTTTTTGATCCCTTAGGTTATGAGTTCAGTGATGATGTAGCTATTGGTTACATTGATATGTTATTGAACTTCAAAAAGGACCAATCTATTTACAGATTTGGCACATATGAGGAAATTACCCAATCATCTTACCAAGCATTTTTGGTGAAAGCATCTCACAAGAAGATTGAAACTATAATGAAG
Organism: Cupressus sempervirens; assembly: GCA_028749045.1. NCBI lineage: Eukaryota > Viridiplantae > Streptophyta > Pinopsida > Cupressales > Cupressaceae > Cupressus > Cupressus sempervirens. Next base: position 169,944,696 of record CM053786.1, on the reverse strand, counting down.
AAAGATCTAAGGCTGGTATGATGGAAAGTGAATCACGGGCAGTTAGGAAAATAATGAAACAAGGTGTGATGAATGTGAAACCTCTATTAGTTGGGAAACCATCAGGTTTGTCTATTGTAGAAGCTCCTATAGAGAAGAGCATTCTATATGTTGTTGTATCAGCTCAGAAACCTACTGAGCCAAAGAGAAAATTTGAAAGGTTAGTAGAATTTGTGACTACCAAGACAAAGAGAGTCAAGAAAAAGGCTACTAGACCAAGGAAAAAAAAAAGAAAACATTGTTGAAAATTGTGGAATCCAGTGAGGAAGAAGAAGAAGAACATGAAGTCAAACAACTAGAAAAGGTTAATTTTTCTAAATAGTCAGAGGGAAAGAAAGGCAACCTTGGAAGCCAAAGATTCAAAAGATCAACACAACCATTACAAATGAAGGGAAATTTGTATAGATGAAAAAAATCTATGATTTGTATAATGAAATTGAAAAAGATTAGATTGATATCTCTACTATGAGAATACATGATTCTCAACAATCTAAAACTTGAAGATATAAAAGGAATTGTAAATCAAAAGGTTTATGATGGGATTATAGAATAGAAGGCACCATGTTGAGAAGAAGATATGGAACATCAAAAATTGACCATATGTAAAATTGATGAACAAGGTGGCACCATACCTTAGAAATAAGATGAGGCCATTTATATTTATGGAAAGTGAGAAGAATACTATGATAAGTGAAACAACTACAACCATTAATTAGATGATGTCAGAATCAAAGGCAATACCTACTTTAGAAGAGAAAACTCTGAAAGTGTCAATAAGTGGTGACACTATGCAGATTGCTCTAATGAATGTTACTATTAACATTGATTATACTAATCCTTTTGAGAGATTTGATCAATCTAAGTCTCACTCCAAGGATATTCAAGATCAACTGAAACCAAATGAATAAGAGAAGAGGCAATTAGAAGTAGAAAAGAAAAAGATTGAAGAAGCCAAGATGAAATTGCTTGAGGATGAAAAGAGGTAGAAAGAAGAGAAGAGGAGAATAGTGGAAGAAGAAAAGAAGAATAGAGAGGAGGAAGAAAAGAAGCTAGAACAAGAAAAGCAAGAAAATCAAAGGAAAGGAAAAGAAGAGAAAGAAAGAGAGGAGAAAGAAAAAAGGAAAAAGAAGGGAAAAGGAGGTAGCAGAGAAGAAGCAAAAGGAAGATGAGACTAAGCCATCTAGTTTATCTACTCCACTTTGTCTTGTTAACCTTATAGGCAATGATGATGATCAAACTAACTTGATCTCATCTCTAAAAAAATTGATTGAGAAGAATAGGAAGGTTCAGAGCCTACAAAGGACACTAATGGAGGTAACTGACAAATTGCATAGCACTCTAGCAGTTAAGCACATAGAGGAATACCCTAAATAGAGAGCCCAAGTAGTAATAAAGTCTTTTGGTAAGGAATTGATAGATTTTTTGGATGTTGCAGAATCCAAGGCCCAAATTTGTCATGATGTTAATCTATTTAGCACCATTTGTCAGAATATTAAGAATGATTTGTTGAGTCTTGATACTTATATCAAGGAACTCTAGAGATGTTGACAAGATGTAAAGGTACTATACATTAAGTTTACTTTATCTCATAATTTGGGTAAGGATTTTGATAGCAAGATCAAAGGGAAGCTAAGTGAGCTAGAAGCTCTAATAAGTCATATATAGCAACCTTCTAGAAAAGTTGATAACTTTGAAGGACAAGTTACTAGTGTTCACTTTGACATCAAGAAATTGGAACTTTAGAAAGAGAAATTTTTGAAGAGATTATTAGATTTTAGAGAATCTATAGCTCTTAAGATATTAACTTTTGAGAGACAGTTGGAGGAATGTGTCAAAGCCAAGGACACTTATTCAAACTTCTTATACTCTAACCTTAATGGAGTTGATATTGCATCATATGCCTTATGTGCAATTCTCACTTCTACTAAAGTAGCCAAGGAAACATGGTAAAAAGGATTGCACAATCTTAAGGAAAGTTTTGATGTTTGTATGAAGATATTATTAGCTTAAGGTAGATGAACAAAGAATTTGATAGTTTTTGAGAGTAGATTGACAAAGTTTTTGACAGTTTCTAGACATTCCAACCTTTTTCATTGATGTCAAATGGGGAAAAGATGTATGAGAAAATTATAAGTAAGGTAAGTTATGTAATCATATCAAAAGGGGGAGTATTTATAAGATGGATCAGTTGTAATAGATGGTTAATGTAGTAATACTATAATGATTTGGACAAGTTTTTGATACTTAGCTAGTTTTCCCTATTTTGTTTCCATCAATGCCAAATGGGGAGATTGTTGACAATTGGCTAATGAAGATATGTAAATTTTGTCATTAATGGCAACATATGATGTACATACTTTCTGAAAACTTCAAAAATAAAGATATTTAGCTTTTGGTACACATAAAATTTGTCTAAGTATGAAATTAGTTTACATCAGTCTATTATTTTGTATGTTACTTATTACTATCTTCATATTATGAATAACGAGGTTACATGGAGGAAGAGTGAAGTATTTTGAATGTGTGGCTAAAATCATGTGTAGGAACTCTAACTTTAACACTTGTTATTCAAGTTTTAGTGAATACAGTTATGTGTTTATCAAAGATGATTAGAGAGTAGCATTTTAAGTATAACTTGTTTATATGATGTTACTTCTGAAAGAGAGGTTAGATGGAGATAATATACATATTGGTGATGATGTGTACAACCTTAAACAATATTACATAATATATGGATAAAATATATTCAATATTTATCAAACATCAGAATTGAAAGTAAAGGAATTATTTTGTTTACAAAATACTTACTTGACCAATTAGAGCCGACATCCTAGATGTTTACTCTAAGTTGGAAAAGTGTATTTTGGTCCTAGTTGACCCAACAATAACTTTTGTAAAGGAATGGTATATATGTAAGGAAAACTTGAGAAGTTATTGTGATGAACGTAATCTGAATATGAATGTGAACTATTGTATCTTATAAAGTGAAGTTTCTAAGAACCCATTTTTGTGATCTAAGATTGACTTTAGGTTAGAGATTAGCCTTAAAGGAATGTTCAACATCTATTATTTTGTATTCAAGGAATTGAAAGGCTAATTTCTTGTTTCAGGAGTAAGCTTGTGTTTTAATTGGAATTGGATGTTTGGGTAGTGGGCTCTTCTTACATAGATTGTAATACAACTCCTATTAGGGTTGGAATCTCCTAAAAGGGATTCAAAGTCTCCTAGCAAGGATTACTATGTAATAAATATGGTTTATAGACTCCTGACAAGGTCCATCCTCTAACAAGAAACATATATATTAGTATATCTTTGTGGGCATCATTCTCACCGGGGTTTTCCCTTGGCTAGGGATTCCCTAGTTAACAAAAAATGGTGTTATGATTTCTCTTTGTGCATTTTTACTATTACTATTTAGCATTACTTGTTTACTTTCTTATGCATGGTTTAAAGTAATAAATAATATCTAGTTGACTACAAAATTTTTTAGATTACTGATTTAACCCCCCACCCCGAGTAATCCCTATTTCTAATAGTTTAAAGTGTTAAGCAACTTGGTTTTAGCCTTGTCTACTCTTTCATTAAGAACACAACCCCAAAAACCAAGAAACGTAATTCATTTCATATCTTGTACCTAAAAGGGAATTGTACCTTTCAATTCAAGGGTCTCTGATGGATTACCACACTAACCCATTCTATTGCTAATGTTGTATATTTCATGAGGCTTTGGGAAAGTAAAGAGTCAAGGTATTTGCCAATTAATCAATGAAGACAAATTGTTAACTAACAATATACACATAATACATATATACATACATATATATACACACACACATTTGTATCCGTATAGTTCATAGATAAATTTATTACAACATTTTTAATACAAGTATCATGATTCTAAAATGTTCACACACACACACACACACACACACACACACACACACACACACACACACACACACACACACACACACACACACACATACACACACACACACATATACACACACACACACACACACACACACACACACATATATATATATCTATATATATATACATATATATATATACATACATACATACATATATATATATATATATATACATATACATACATACATACATACATACATACATAAATATACATATTTATATGGATATACATATATATACATCTATACATACATATACACATATATAAATATACATACATACATATACACACACACACATATATACATATACATATACACACACACATATATATACATATAGATATATACATACACATATACATGTGTGTATGTGTTTTTTTAGAATCATGGTACTTTTATTTAAAAGTAATAAATTTTATTTTGTTTAAATATATTCAATTTCAAAAGAAAAAGTATTTACATTATTTAAATTTTTTGAAAACTATACAATACTTCATTTTTTAGATATTTGTATATATATAATGGTGGGAAGCTCATTTAACTCATTTTAACAAACTTACAATAATATGTGTTGATTGGAAGCTATATGAAAATTAATTTGAAGGTTATATATGAAGATTTTAGTATTCATATAGTAATCAAAACTTAACAAAAACACTATATAATTTTACAAAATTGATTCAAATCAGCATAAACCTTTTAATTTTTAATAGTGTTAAGTGCTTACATATTCATATCACCATTTACAAAAGTCATTAATGCTTCTAGAGAAATTGTTGCAGCTGGATTAGCTGACTAATTAGTTGGCATATTTGTTCCACTCTCATCATAGACACATCATGTGTGTCATCTTCATCTTGCACATATAATGTGATATTATGCAACATACAACAAAAAAATATGGTTTTTGGATGTACTTCCAAATTTGGATGCCACATTTTTTATTCGAAGATTTGTTATATTTTTTTAGTCTTCCAAAAGTATGCTCTACCACAATACATGTTGATGATAGCTTGAAATTGAATTATCTTTGACTACTTGTTAGACCTCCACTGAAAGGTATAATTAACAATGTCAAAAGTGGATATCCTCCATCACCAATAATGTACTCTCTCATATTCAATGAGTCAATTGACACTGGATCCCCATTTAATCTCTCCCCACCTTCACACATTCTATAGAAACCTAAGTTTCATACAAGTCTAGAATCATTTACAGAGCCAACCCATCATGTAAAAATTTCCATGAAATACATATTTATGTCAACAATTTCTTGTAATAACATGCTATAATTATCATCATGATAAAACTAATCAAAATAATACTCATTAGGTGGAAGATGAAATTGAATATGAGTTACATCTATTGCTCCACAATAATTTGGAAATCCTTGTTTCTGACAGAAACCTTCTTTCACATGCTCAAGTGACATCTAGTTACTAGTGTTGGAAATGTAATGCAAGTTAGGTGATTGAGAGGGGTGGGGGTGGGTGAATCAGGAATCACTTAAAACTTCTAATCTTAATCTATGTTGTTATGTTATCTAATGCATGGAACATAAAGGAATAAAGTAACAACACCATAACACAATAATTGGTAACCCAGAAACCCTCCAAGTAGAAGGTAAAACTGGGGTGGGGATGACACCCAAAATGATTCACTAATGGAGTAATAAATTTGGCCTTTTAGGTCTTACAAATGATCACTTCTAGTGATCTACTAGGTTAAGAGTAATTAGGAGTTTCTAGAACAGATTGGTAGGACCACCCTGTTAAAGGATTTGGGACTGATGCACCTATTAGGATGAATTAGCAGATTGATCTCTTATTTGCAAATTTTTTTCTAATGAAGATCCTTTGAAGTAAATTGATCACCTTACTATGATAAATGAGTCTCTTCCTTTCCTTTGTGTTTCTTATAGCCCTCTAAATACTCATATCTTTCATATTTTCTTTTATGTAATGTTCTTCAACTCATGGTACTTCATTTGGACAATTAAAAATTCCTTATACCTATATCCATCTAAATATTTATACTATAGGTCAGCTATAATTACAATTGTCCCAAAAATAATTAACAGGTCAACTTTGTGTTTTAATTTGGGTCCAATGGCTTACTCGGTTGATACCACAAACACTTAGGCAACACTATCACCTTGGCTAACTCTAGCACTTAGTTGATACTAGATGCTTAGTCTATACTAATCACTTAGCAAAAACATCTAGCTCAGTTCACACTGCACTGCCTACTTAGTTATCATTCTAAAACTAGAATACTTCGTTGACTCAATTTACATAGGAACTTGGTAGATACTGTCAACTCGGTTGACACTACTATTAACATTAAGCTAAAATCTATTGTCTATTAGTGACTTAACACTTAATTAGTTGGTTACATTACTACTAAGCTCTATAGTTATTAGTGAGCTTATCATACTATTAGTAGTCTAAGCCAAGTGTTTTAGTTTGTCTCGAGCGAATTAGATAGATTATAGTTCATGTCAAGCTCCATAGTGTATCCTGAGTATCTGAGATAGATTTCAATGTTTTCCAAGAATTAAAATGTCTACTGAGCTACAGTGGAAAAGTGTAGCATTACCTAAGCATAGAAGAGTCTGCCAGGTCTTTTAGCATATAAGGTGAAGATAGTAGTGTTGACTAAGCATTTCAATGTCAACTAAGTCATCTAGTACTGATTGAGTTCATGTTACCCCAAGTGATCAGTATGGACTGAGCATTTACATCAACTGAGTCCTAGAGCTTTTTGAGTGTTGACAAGTATTTCCAATGTTAGAACATCACCCAAGTGATCTTTAGAACCGGAGTTACAAGAAGTGATCTAATTTTGTGAAGATTGTTTGAATTAGGTATTATAGCCAACTTCAAAAGATAATTAAGTGGATAATTTTATATGCAATACATTGTATCATATCCAAATGGAAGTAATGTAATCAAGAAGAAGTAGATGAGTGAAAATTAAAGAAGGCTACAAGTAGTATAGGAATAGCATAGACTTATCTATCATAACCAAGTGATCATTGTTATTCAAAGGAATCTGATTTAGTAAACCAAGTTGCAAATCAGAGATCATCCATTGGTTCATCCTAATAGGTGAATCAGTCAAATCCTTTAACAAAGTTTAACAAAGTGGACTTAACAATCTCTTTCCAAATCTCCTAACAAAATGTCAAAAAGTTAAAAAGAGAATAATAAATTCAATCAGTCAGAATGTGTGAAGTCATGGAATGAAAGGAAAAATCTAAAGAAGAGATGGGAGAAAATGATAATGAAATTAATCAACTATCTCTTCAGGAAATAGATTTGATTGATCAACTCAATGATGCAAATCAAGAGATTATCAACTTGAGGATAGAAAATGAAAGATTGAAAGATGATCTTAGCATAGAGAAGCAAACCAATGAGACGATAATGAATTCACAAGAAACCATGAATTAGATAGATAAGAAAACTAAATTTAGACACAAAGGTAAAGCTACATTAGGATATATAAGAGAATGTGAATCTTCTATAAAGGAGCTTAAAAGAAAAAAACTCCTACATGTAATCATTGTGGAAAGGTAGGCCATACATCGAACAAGTGTTGGAGCAATGTCAAACCAAAATTCAATGGAAAGTGTTACAACTATAATAAGCATGGACATAGAGCAAGTAAATTCACAGAGAAACCTAAGTTTGAAGGAAATTGTCACAATTGCAACAAACAAGGACATACATCTTTAGAATACAGAACCAAGAAGTGGAACCCTACAGAAAAAATTGTAAAAGCAATATTTGGTTGGGATTACAATACATGGTATAGATGTCACTACTATGGTTAGCTTAGGTACTTTGGAGAGAATTGCATAAAAGATCTCACAAGGAAGAGAGACACTACAAAGAGATTTTTTGTATGTATAGGACTTGGACATCTTGCCAAGAACTGCATGAATTGAGGTAGAATTAAAGATGAAAAGAAAGATAAGGCTAACAATATCAAAAGTTAGATGAGGCTACAATGGGTAAGGAAATCTCCTGAGGATGCAAGTTCGGATACCCTAGTCAATGAGTTGGGTGACTCAACCACTTCAAATTAGTTACCTATGCAAATTACTAGAACTGTGATTCAGAAGAAGACATCTGACATCAATACCAATTAGCAAGAAAAACATCCATATCAGCATTCAAGGTGCACATGGATCACCAAGTGAAGATGGAAGCTAAAGACCTTATTGAGAAAGGTTAGGTCGCAAGACATTATCAAGCAAGGTTAGGTTGCATGCCCTAACCTAATTTTGGATGCATATGTCGAGTTGGTACCTATACCTATTACCAAGTTTAGATCGAGTGGTGGTAATTTTACCAATTTTGAAGTTTTCTTTGAGTTGATAGTTTTTACAGAGCCAAGACACTTACTGAGTTGAAAGTGTCTTCTGAGAAATAAAGACTAAACTAAGTGGAGGATAGCCTATCACTAAGAAAACATTTGTTCAAAGTATTAATGGTGATCGTAAAGATAGAATTTTGTTAAAAAGAGGAAATCAATCAAATCATTTTCGCACAAATTTTTAGAGCTAAGAGAGAAGAGCAATTTTAGAGCCCCCAAGTTATTTCAAGTAGTAACTGTTGAAGTTTACTTTTGTGTTCAAAATTTAACTGAGTGAAAGGTGTCTTCTAGTAGCAAGGTGAAAAAGGGTTCAAAGATGTTGATTTTAGGAGTTGATTTGAAGGCTCTCACATTTAAGTTGAGTCCAGCAGCTGTAGAGGCACTTGACCTTGTTGGAGTGCAATCATAGATTCCTCCTAAGGAACTCCTTATACATGATATCCAATCATTTTACCACTCTTCAATTTAAGAATTGGGAACCCTAGAAATGAACTAGGCATACAATCAGCTATGTGTTGATGGTGTTTTGAAACACAGGCATAAGCATTTGGAGATGAAAGGTTTAACTCATATTCTACATATACCGAGGAATTTCCAAGGGAAATGGATTAGGTTCATCTTGAGTTGATTTCATGACATAAATTTGTGGTTGGATCACCCTATTTAGATTACAAAGAAGTTGATACATAGAATTAATGAGTTATCAATGCTGAACAAGGAAAAGACCATGAAAACCCTAGGTTGGGTTGAACTAACTAAGAGAACTTTTGTCGAGTGGGATGATAGGGGCATGAAACTTAATGGATTTACAAACATGGAGATAAAGTTTAGTATCCATATCATTGCACACAAGATATAGAACTCAACCTTTCTTAACAAGTTTCATGTGAAGTTGTTGACTTGGTGTACAGGGTGGTGAAGAATTGTCTATCCTTAGACTTTGTCAAGATGTAGCTGAGTCAATCCAACAAGAACATGGAAAGCTTCTAAGTCTCAAAGAATAATCCTTGTAAGTTTGATTCTCTATTGACTTGTTTATTTTTCTATGTGCAAAAGATTTTCCCTTCAAAGAAACTATATTGTGGAAAAAGGATATACTAGTTTTATATTAGATTAATGGGTTTATAGCATAGATGGGTGAAAATTTTGAAAGTATAATGGATAACTATTTTGAGTCCTTCAAAGAGAAAATGCAAAGTAGATATAGAATACCAAAGAAGTTGATAGAAGATTATGAGCAAATTTTTTTTTTTTGAGTTGACTATGATAAAGTCCATATTCAAGTAGTCAAACCAATAGTGGCATGGGTGAAGACCCTGGGATATGAAGTAAACATTGATGATACAAGAGATATCATTGAAGCTCTCTTGAATGATCCTATTGATCCCAAGGCACCTTATTTCAGGACTTATGAGGAAGCCAAGACTAGAATGGCTATTGAAATTAAGCTTCCCCAAGCAATGAATAGAGGAAGAAAGAAGGTGGAAAAGATTCTTAAGGCCACCAAATCCTCTAGTTTCCCTCTCTTGTGAATAGAAGCACAAGGAGAAGACCTTGATGATGAAGAAGGAGAGGAAGAGCATGCAAAGGAAGAAGAATATAAAGAAGAGGAACCTCCCAAGAAGAAAGGGAAGGTTTAATAATAACCAAACCTACAAAATCATCCCCTATTGTATTCACTAGAAGAACCAAGTCAAGAAAGAAACTTGGAAATGATGAAAATGAAGCGGAGAAGATTATAGCAGAAATAGATTGAGAAAGCCCTATGGCTAAAATGAAAAAATGGAAATACTCCCTAGAGGAACTATCAAACAAGTTATTGATAGTCTATTTAAGTTAATATCACATCATTGGGAGAATGCATTAGGTTTTGCCAAGCACATCAGAGAGAAAATCCTCAGACAACTTATGTCAAGTCTCACTAATAAGGAATTAAAGAAATCATTGAAGGAGAATGAAAAAATGCTAACTCCTTGATTCAATGCATTTTTTATCCTATCTAAATACATAGAGTTAGTTGTGAAATCCAACACTACAACATGAAAAAACATTTATGGGATGCACAAGCCTAGTGATCAAGTTGTATAAATTAATGATGAAGGAGGTGTTGAAAAAGATGATGAAGAAATTGATGATACTAAAAATATGGAGGGAGATGATGTTGAAGGAGAAGAGGATCAAGAAGCTATAAGAGGTGGTCTTCCTAAGGTACAAAGTATTGAAGACTCTGATCCTAAGAAGATAGAAATAGAGGTAATGACCTCTCTTCCCGATTCTCTGAGCAAAGCCTTGGTGCCATCTAGCTTAGAGAAGGCTACTACCAAGTTAGTTGAGGAAAAAAATGATTCAACAAGAACTCAACTAACCCTTTGAGAATTCATACTAAGTACATTGATGATTCAAGTTTCCATCAGTTCATCTATTGAGAAATAGGCTTAAACCTCTCCAACATCAAGCCTAATAGAGTGTAATGCCCACTCTGGAGATCCTTGGAACAAGGATAAATATAGGCTAACATAAATTTTCCTTAAAACAAGTATGGATGGACATGAAAATCACATACAAGGATCATAAAGATCACAATAGAAAACTAACCAAACATCCAAACCCAATGGATCTCCGAATGCCACTACTGAACTGACATGACCAAATTGAAGAAAAAAAACTAAAGACAACATCAGAAGAAAAAATCACCAAATTTTCAAAGCAAGGAAACCCTTGTACTCCTAAAAGGTAATAAAAAGTCCAAATTGTGTTCTCAGAAAAATAAAGTAGATGACCCCTTTTTTCATGTGAGAAAAAAAAATGATAGTTTTACATGAGGAAGTTCTCTATACCACATAAATAACTACCCTCTCATGTGAATGAATACCTAACACAACCACCAAACTAGAAAAACTAGTTCCAAGTCTTATGCAAGGAAGTTCAATGAACCCTGGGAGGAAACACCAAGTCTCACACCATAGAGTGTACAATCTCACATAGGAGAGAGTATAATATCATGCAAAGATTAGTGAAAACAAGTAAGAAAAAATTAAAATGGGAAGATAGGGAAAAATAATCCACCACATCGAGGAGTACTGAATCCAAAAATTGAGGCATAGACACTCAAACACAATACTAAAAGATAGAAACTACATCTAACCATCTAACATAGCAGTGAAGGGAAAAAACTAAAAGCAACATCACAATGTACTCAAATAACCAAACAAAGTGCATGGTTCCTCCCAACCATAATAGCATTGAGATCTTGAAGGCCCTAGTCATCACCCACGCGTAACATCCCAAACTATCAATAAGATAGTTGGAGTTTTTTATAAGGACGTCACTACTGAAGTGTAACAACATGATAAGAATAGAAAATATAACATGCTAATCCAATAAGGAATAGATACTCCAACTAAGAAAATAACATCATCTAATCATATGCTAAACATCATAATACAGGAATGCATCATCAAATAAACTAATATTATCTAAACATGGTATCCAAACATTCCAATGAAAGCAGAAATCACAAGAAAGCATACTCTCAAACTTGAAGTATCAAGTGAAAACATCTAGAAATAATCACACTAGGGCAATATATCGTCTATGTACATCAGTCCCTAGTAGTGGTGTAGGTAGCTATGCCTCCCACCCATGTGAAACCCATAGGTTCACTCTTGCCATGCTGATGGAGATAATGATCCAACCATAAATAGACATTAAGAAAATGTCCATGGCTAACACTCAGGCTAGATAGTAATGATGACTAAAACCAAGATCATAAGAAAATAAAAGTTAAATAGTTCTTTGTTAGACACTCAATGGGTAAACTATTTAGGGACTGACAACATGGAGAGTCACTTGGAATGAGAAAGCCCAAGCTTAGATTATGTAGCTCAACTCCTTAATGGAAGGCTCTTGCACTATGTTATCAAACTTAATTAAGTGCTCACATATTGTGTCCTCAAATATAATTGTGTGCTTACACATTTTATTACCTTAAGTTTTATTACCACTCACACATTTTATTTAGTTATCACTTGATTAAAACTTCCTCTAGAAACCCTATGGGGAATGGTCACCAGGCTATGAGATAAAAGCCCCCTCTATGAATTCTACCCTACCCTACTCATGCTCATCCAATGATGAGTGCTCATAGGCATGCATATTCCTAACGCAACCCCAAATGACCATAACTCTTCCAAAGTACAAATGGGAGATCAGTCCTCATAAGTCACCTAACAATGTACGCACATGTACTCATGTGTGGTGCACCACCATCATGAAGATCATATCACAAGGCTAGGATGAGAACATAAGCAAAAAAAATGCTCAACCAAAACCAAGCTTGGGAGGATGGATTCTACACGAATCTAAATAAAAAATAAAACCATACATCATGAACACACTCAATTGACTACAATCTAGGAGTATGGATTCTCCACAAATCCTAATGGTGCAACAAAACCAACATCATGAAATCACTGAACTAGACTCAATCTAGGAGTATGGATTATACATGAATCCTAAAGTCCACAAAAATAATAACAAGAGTACAAATGAAATAATAACTCTAGGTATAAAATCATTCAACTAAACACAATGTCAGGAGTATGGATGTGGAACACATCTTAAAGAAAACATAAAAGTGCAATAAGATATCTAATCCAAGTCCGCAACCAACATCATGCCAAGAAAACCTAAGAAAATTGGGTGGCACAAAAATTGAGGTAAAAACCCCAAAACTCAAAAACTTCAAAAATAAAATCCATTTGGTCTTAGGTCACAAAGCTACAAAAATCCAATAAAATATGAGTTTAGAGTTTGTATATAAAAAAAAACCAACATAACAGTGCAAAACCCCAAACCCTCATCCTATAAAATTAGGAAATTCTTGTACCCACCCAACCAGGTAGAGCTAGCATACATAAATGGAGGGGAATGTGCTAGTTCTAAACCTCCTAACAAATGACTACCAAAAAAGGAAATAGAAATGGAGCTGAAGCAATAAAATAAGAGAGCCCTACCTCACACCCAAAAGGGGAAAAATTAGAATCTGAACCATAAAAAATAAATCTCACAGAACTAGCTTAAAATCATGGCAAACCAAGGTCTCTTTTAGTTGGATCCAACGAGACTAATTTCATGATCATCCCATGCCTGTAGCCCCCACAATGAATAGAATAGTCATTCCTCATGAAGAGGATTTTGGGTTTTACTCTCAAAATTTCTAATTCAAAAGTGACAAGTGAGGAATTAAATTCCTCTTTGGATACTTAGTCACTTTTTGAGTGAATAATCAATTATGGTGATTAACTAGCCAACCTAGTTAAACTCTGAATTGACCCAAACAAAAAAAGGCTATTCAGAGTAATTGGAATTCATCTATGGCAAAGTTGCTAGAAATTAAAAATCAATTAAATAAAGCCTGAAAACCCTAAAACCAAAATCATCGAAAACCTTAACAACATTGCAATAATGTGAAACTCTAAATGGAAAAACACATTCACTGGTCTAATCATGTAACGAAATTGAGTCCAAATTTAACAAATCAATGGAAGGTTTATTATACATACAGGGATGAAATTGGTAAAATATGAACAAGTGAATTAGTAAATCCATGTACCACTGCCATGGATATAAATCCTACACAGTAAAATGCACAATCAAGTAAATTGCATATAATATCATAGACGAAGTAATAAATGCATCAAATCACCTAATTTAACAATTTATTCAATTATACTAAAATAAACTATTTAAATCACTCACATCCACATATAGAATAATGCAACAAGAATGAGGTAAATAACCATAGCAGTAAATCCAACATATAACCAAATTAGAGATATGTCCAAATACCGAATAACTAGTTATCATGATAATGCATACAATCATCTCAAAATTGCATCAACATGAAAATATGATCAACTAAACAACATAGTAATCTAGTATCTATGATATTGAAATCAAAGTATAATATCTTACCCTCTGGTCATCTCAAATTTAAAACATAACATGAGTAATAAGTATCTCTTGAATCAAAATATAGCAAGGTAAAAATCTACAACACATAACCAATTAATCCAAGATGAACAATCCATTTCTAATTATTTAATCATTTAATAATGGTTGTTTAAACAAAATTAAAAAGGCACTTAAAACACATAAGGGAAGACAGTCATATACATGACTAACCACTGCTATAGGAACCTAGTCTAGTGTAGCAAGATAATCGTAACAGTGCAATGTATGCACACATCTTTGGGTAATCACGAAACAACATCATGATACCACATTGATCTTGGTAACCACTAGCACAAACCTCCATGAACCATATAACACATCATAATATTGAAAATCAGCCATAATCATAATCAAAGCAACTGATATAGTGACATAAATCCAATCACCTCAAGGGTGTAGACCACTCATGGTCCCAATCATGATCCCTTCTCAAGGAGAGATCAACAAAGTTGCATCCATTGGGATGAATTATAGAATTCAAATTGGAGGGGCACTACATCATCCCCCCCTAAGACTAGGCTTACTCCAAGAATAGAAACCAAACACACCAAGTACAAAATTGAAATTGAATAATAGGAATGACTCACTAACTCCTTCACAAGTCCAACTAAATCAATCCAAAATTTTCAAACTATCTTGTCAACCCCTAGATAGTTTAACCCCAAGAGAATATGTGTAACACTAACACTAGGTCCTACTACAAGGAACCTTATATGGACTAGGAAAGCCCATCTAGCCATAAAGTCAACAATACAAGGTAAGGCAAAAACCACACTACCTCATCCATAGGTGCCCAACTAATCATGCACCTATCATAAAACTAGAAAACAAGGTCAAAAAACTACACACTTCCAATACGAGTCAAAATCTTGGGGAATAATTATCCCATAATTCCCAAGAATACTATCATGCTACACATGAGTATCCATGAATCCATGTAAACTCACCCTTAGAACATAGTGGATGATGGTTTGCCAATAGACTAACAAACTCCAAAGAATACTCACCGCCAACCACTAAGTTTAGGAGCACTTAGTCTCTAAAATCCCAAAAGCTTGACTATCACTGGGAACTAGAGTTACTTAAACAAGGTTACAAAGAATTTCATTAAAGGAAAAAATCATGCAATAACTTTGTACCAACTCACAAGATGGTAACATGTGTCCAACAATACCATGTCCCTATAGTATATGCTGAGAATACTACACCAAACCTACTACCAAACTTAATCTCCAACCTCAAGTCACATGTAAATGAGAACCTTGATTGAGATAATCCTCTTGAAGATAGAAGCTTAGGAAAGAATAATCTACAAAGTACTAGGACCAAGACGGAATCTCACTCAACCTCTACACTAAATCAGCCCAATACACATTAAGGAAACTCATAATTCCACCAACCATCAAAATACTCAACCGATACTAATTGAGCTAGAAACATAACCATGCTAGCCTACTCTCTCAAGAGAGGTAAGGGTATGGAGATGTGCCAAAATCAACGTCCAAAAAGAGAATCAAAACTCACCCAAAGAATTGAGTCACTCCCAAACAACAAGGCAACATCAACCTTAAGAAAGGTAAACTTATAGGCTACACTTCACCTCACAAGGGTGGATCACTACTATAGGGAACACACAACCTAAGCACAAATCCCAACAAGTACCTAGTAGATTATGAAGGCTTGTTAAATCCTCCTTTAAGAATAACATGAAGGGTTAAACTTCTCCAATGGCTATAAATATGATATGTCATGATTGAATTGGCCTCTACTTAGTAAATGGTACTAGGAACATCAATTTGCATCTTCAACTGTGAAAGAGTGCCTATAGTTCCCTCGGCAACATTTTGCACTAGTACACTCTTACATGAAGTTTCTCACCGCACTAGGAAAAATAATGCAATGAACCAAGAGAGAAAAGGAATGACCACTAGTTTCTCACTTGAAATTTCGCATCAACACAAAAATTGCCTTCACTCTAGAGGCCATAACTTTCATGTATGTACTTTGATTGACTCTATTTGAAAAGTGTCATAAAGATATCCACAAGACCTACAACATGATGGCACTTAGAGAGTCCTAATACCTAAGAGTTTGAATCATGACTCAAGATAAAACATCATAGGCAACTAAAATTTTCTTAGTTACCAAGACAAGCAATAGACATAATGTCCAAAACAAACCAAGAGAACACATGCCTAGAATGACACAAGACATGCAATGAAATGTAATCCACACACTGAAACCATCATTACTTCTCTTTCAAAATTTCATTACTTAAACATAACACAAGCATTAATGCACAAAGAAACTAATAGGTTTTCAAAGAAAGGGTTCAAGAGTCACTTACCAAAAAAACAAGTACATATCTTTCCAAATTTCTCTCTAGAATAACTTTACATTTAAACATCATTTATATTAGTTTAATTAAATATTCACTAATTACACTTACTTAAGCTTACTTAGGATAATGCATTGCATAGTAGTTTGTGATTGAGACACTTGGGAGTTTGCACCTCAATTAAACACATGGTGTAGGAGAATTCCACTCTAGGTGGTCATAGTTGTTATCTCATTCCACCTTTAGTGCACTTATAGCATTATCATCCTCATCAGTGCACATACTTCATTGCATAATGGAGGATGATTCACCTTTGGTGGACATGTGATTCCACCTTGTGTGGGTGATATCTTATCTTCTCCTTATCATTGTCTTTTATTGTTTCTCTTATATAAGGAGGTCTGTTATGTACATTTAAAATAAATCCATTAGATTTCAATAAAGTCCATTATCAATAATAGCATTCTTGCATCTTCATGCAATTGTTTTTCCATTCTCTTGTGAAAGTTATCTTGGTCTTTCATTTGATCATAGGGGTGTTGTAGAGCCACCTAAAAAAATAACATGGTATCAAATCTCTTAAGGTCTTAGGATCTCTTCTCAAGAAGTGCAATCTTGGCTTGACTCGTTTTTGGTGTAGCATTTGACAATTTGGACATCAGAATTTGGCGAAGATTTTAGGAGTCCTATTTTGTGACCTTTTACTGTAGGTGAAAATTGGAGCTTGCTAGCGCAAATCAAAGGTTGGCTTCATATAGAGGAGGTGAAAAAACACCTAAATCAAATGTTCTTTCATCTAAATTGAATATCTAAGTCCAAATCCAGAGTCATTTCATTTTTGAAGGTGCAGTAATGTCGATTCAGAAAAAATAATTTTAGAGGAAATTTTTAGAGATTGATATCTCCCTCATACTAACTCCTTTTTATGAACAAGTTTTTTGTTTTGGGGAGAATTTCACAATCTACACACTGGTATAGGTGATTTTGGATCTCTGTCTTTGAATTTTTCTCAAAATTGCAAATCCCATTTTAAGCAACTTTCAAGGCTCTATTCAGGCACATTCAATAACATTTTTAGGTGCAAGTTTTTTTGAAAGTGCATATTTTCCTCTACTCTCCATATTTATAATCAGATTTCAGTGATTTGCAGTGGGGATATCACTTTTAGAAATAGGTCTTTTTTGGCTATATTTGCACTTGGTGAATACTTGGATTTCAATTTTCTTAATTGAATCAATAATTTGAAGGAGTTATCAATTGGTTTCAGTCATCATTTGATTTCATTATGGAATTTTCAAAATTTCCATTACTCAATCCATATAACTATCATGAATGGAAACAAGTAGTTTCTAATCACTTGATGAGTATTGGATTGCTTAGAGTGATTCTTGGATAGGATCTAGAACTAGCTACAGGTGTTGCAAAAAGAAGAAAATGGTTTGATAGAAAGGATAAAACACTTGGCTCTCTTAAATATACCATCTCCAATGATTTTTTATATCATATTGCATCTTGCACACATCCTCATGATGTCTAGACAATATTCAAAGGAATAATTGGTAAACCTGATAGAATAAGAAAATTCAAATTGGAGAATGAGCTTGTAGGTCTAAGCCCATGTGATTTTGACAATATTCCAGACATTTTCTCTAAGTTCAATTCCATTATATTGCATCTTTCTAATTATGGTATTACTAAAGATGATGAGCAATTGATATTATCTATTCTTTCCAATCTAGGTCCTGAATATTTTATCTTTGTTTCTACATTCTATGCTACTATGGATACTCTTGGTAGTACATAGAAAATGACTTCTCATGTTGAATTTGTAGCTCAACTCACAATGGATCAAGCAAAGTTAGCACACATGGGTCAATTGAAGCCTTCAAAGCATCAAGCATTGGTTCCAAAGGACTCCACTCCAAAGTTTCCCAAAGGAAAGGGAAACAAACAACACAAGGATCCTAAACAACATGAAAAAGGTGATGAATCTCCTTCACAACAGAATATTAAATCCAATTCCTCTTCAAGAGAGGAAACATCTAGAAGAAAGAGAGATAAATGTTCTTAGTGCAAAAAGATAGGACATGATGAGCATAGATGTTTCCATAAGAAGATTGATGAGCTTACTCACATTCTTTAAAAGAACAATATCCAGTTTCCCTCATTAGTGTCTTCTCCTTCTTCTTAATATTAGGCAACTTCTACATCTACATCATCATCCAGACGTAAAGGAAAAGCATTCATTGTTTCCACACATATTGAGCAAGCTAAATGACTTCTTTATTTAGGTGCATCACATCATATGACATCTTCTATGGATACAGTTTCTTCTATTGAGCCTTGTAATTCTACAACTATATTGATGGGTAATAATACATACATGAAGGTTTGTGGGAAAGGTTCTATTCCTATGGGAGAGGGTAAGTTTAGTGATGTTCTTTGTGTACCATCCTTGACCACTAATCTCCTTTCCATTTACCAAATTACTCATGGGGTACAAGGTTAAATTGTTGAGTTCACTCCTAATTATGTCTATATTAGGGACATGGAGACTAGATATTTCATAGCCATGGGAGTTGTTGATCATACATCACACTTTTTTTCTTTTGCACATTTTTTTGATAATGATGATGATATTCATGATGTACCTAACCTTGTATCAAGGGTTAATAATTCATGTGAGGAGAACATTGGACACTTGAATCATTTTGTTCTTGGGACAAGTTTTGAACTTCCTACTCCTCCACCTCCTTCTTCTTTATACATGAACTCTACTATTTAGAAGGATGATCTTTATGCTTCAAATCTTGCAGTGTGGGATGAATTCCTAGATGCTCTTTTAGATTAGTCTCATAATGTAGATTTTGTTAATACATCTAAGGGGGTTTCTCTTCAAGATACTTCTTCATCCTCTTTGAAGATTGGATTTCCCAACTCTTCGTGTTCTCTTGGTTTTTTCACATCTCATAGGTCAGCTTGACAGTGTGATAAAATCCTTGAGCTTGGGGACACCTATTTGGTCTTCAGAGATGTATACATAGAGATCTTCTTACTCCTTCCTCACATTTCACATGGAGTGGCTTCTCCATCATTTGATGTATTTATCTCTTCATAAGGAGAGATATGTTTCTTGTAGGCATTGGATTATATTTTTCTTATATACATTGGAGTTTCTTCCTATAGGATAATTCCACTCTAGGTGGTCATAATTGTTATCTCATTCCACCTTTAGTGTACTTATCACATTATCATCCTCACCATTGCACATACTTTACTGCATAATGGAGGATGATCCACCTTTGGTGGATATGTGATTTCATCTTGTGTGGGTGATAACTTATCTTCTCCTTATCATTTTCTCTTATCACCTCTCCTATAAAAGGAATCCTATTATGTACATTTCAAATAAATCCATTGGATGTCAATCAAGTCCATTGTCAATAATAGCATTCTTGCATTATTGTGCATTGTCTTGCCATTCTCTTGTGGACGTTATCTTGGTCTTTCATTTGATTCTGGGGGTGTTGTAGAGTCACCTAATACTCTAACAACTTAAACCATCCAATCATACTAACAACCATAAATAAATTACAAGCACACTAGTATGTTCTCTATAATATTATCCCTTGAACGTACTACAAAAGGTTCAAGATGAACATGATAGAGTCACAACACACAACTAGGAAATAGTAAAACCCATTTAGAATAGTCATCATCAACCAAAACAAAAATATCAAATATGGAATTGTCAACTCCAACAATAAATAACAAAAGAGCTCATTTCAACAATAATTCAAGTGTGACAACAGCCACAAATAGAGTGCTAGAGAAAATTTGATGACTATTCCATGAAAGGAAAATACTAAAAACTAATGCCAGCCCAATAGCATGAGGAAAGTACCTCTAGCCAAATAAAATAAGGCATCAATCCAATCACATTACATGTGATGACCAAGAAAAGTCACACAAGAGGGATAAATCACCACACAATTCTTAGGAATACATCATCCTAGTAGCATTGAAGAAGATACTAACACACATCAAGAAATATACCATCAATAACCTCAAGCATATATAGATTAAAATTATTTTCTCAATTATTTTCCATGCAATGCAACATTTTGATAATCATCAATTTAATACAAATTCCATAAGCTCAAGAAGCAATCATTCTGGGGACCTAAGTCATTAACCCAAAGGATCTTAATATGACACCTACTTCTTTGCAAATATTCACAATAACACTCATTTCTCAATGAAAGGAACCATTTCATTACTATATTAGCATAACAAAATCACAAATAAGATTCATTTATTTACTTACAAATAGGAGAAAATAGGGCAACAATGCACCTTAGTCCACAAGGAGAAACAAAAATGGGAACTCAAGGCCAACACATGGACACCAATCAATGGTTCCATCCAAAAGGGCTACACAAGAAACCAACCAAACAAGGTGCATCGATTCTATCTAAAAACCATGAAAGGATCATTTCCTTCTCCTCACACTACTCTAGTTGTATCTACTGGACAAGCAAGTCCATCACAAGTAGATACCAAAGAAAAAAAACTCATGAGCTCTCACCAAGACATTTGCACTCACACAAACACAACATCAACCATATGGGAAACATATACATAGAGATCCCAATGTTTTAACATGGGCTCTGATACTAGATGTAATGCCCCACCTGAAGATCCTTGGAACAAGGATAAATATAAGAAAAGGTAATAAAAAATTAAAACAAGTATGGACACACACAACAATCACATACAAGGATCACAAAAATCACAATGGAAGTGATGAGACCAAATATTGCTTTTATTTCATGATAGTTTTTAAACACTTTGTTGATACTTTGTTTTATCTTTGTCAAAAAATTTGTAGAACTATGATTACCAAACCTATGATAAACCTATGGGTAGATACTATTTCATCTTTTGCTAGTATTATATATTATGCAGTATTTCATATAGTTATCAAAATGTGTGTTCTTATATTTGAATTTAATTTGATAAATGTTTCTTTGCAAACATGTCTCTGAATACTAACTAATCTATTAGTAATGAAGCTAAAAGATGATTGGAAGAATTTAAAGATGAGCACCAACAACATTCAAGGAGAAGAGAATGCTAAGGAGCAGCCATGATGGAGGAAAGTTGTAACAGTTCCAGAAGATGGGGCAGTGAGTAAGGAGGAGTTGCGAAGACTTATTGCCTTCTCTGCATTTATTCCTATGGAGAGCAGATGTTTAGACTTTATTATTCCCACCTTAAGCTATTATTTCTTCTTCCTTCCTTGAGTTGTTATTCTCTTTCTTTCTTTCCTATGGATTTAAAGCTAGGATATTTACTTTTCCATTATGGAATAAGTGTTGATCTCCTATATATAGGAATCAACCCAAGTGTGTTAGTTTAGCCAATTAGAAGAAAGAGTTTATGAGAATAAATTGTTAGCTTTTATAGTGAGTTGTGTTTTTATAGTTCCATGTGTTATCTAATAATTTTATGAAATGTAATGAAATAGTTTTTGGCTTTTATTTTTTGTTAGTAGTTTAGTGAAGCCAACTAAGGGGGCCCACTTGGAAGGTGGACTAAAATAGGATAGAAAAGATTTATTTCCAAGCATTCTTAGTATCATAAGTAGAAGTTGTAAGTTCCTTCATGTAACATCATACTTCATGAATGTTCCTGCAACATTGTGAGAATAGTTGTAGTGGATGAACTGAGTTGGAAAATTTGTTAGCCTTTCATTTTATTTTTTGTATTCATAGAGTTAAGTGTGTTAGTTTGCTGTAGCAATAGTGTAAGTTCTTTTCCTTGCATTTTACTTTCCTACAACATAAGCTTAGTGACTCATTAAGGGACCTAGTACACATACTGTGCTGACCATTTCAAGTATACGTCCCTGGGTTGACAAGATTAAATGCACCTCATAGTGGGAAAAATAGTCCTTAGTTTGAATATATTATTCCTAAGCATGGCCTAGAGCATGACTATGATACACCTATTGTGAGGTGGACCATTTTTGGTGTTATTGCTAGCAAATGGTGTCAAGCTAGAAGCATTTTTGAGTCATAGTTCTTAGATAAAGTTTTTTTAATAGAAATTTATAGTTTTCAAGCTTCTTTCACCAGTGTGAAAAGTTTAATTGCATGCATTGAAGAGGAAGATGACAAGATGAATATGGTAGATTTCTTCCATGGGAGTCTGTTAATTTGAATGAAGAAATTGAGGAAGAAGAAGTTGAGTTACCTTTTGAAGATGCAAGCCCTATTTTTCCCACAACATCATCATCAAGAGCTGAACCAAAAGATACAAGTGGTCTTCAACCTTTTACTGAAGTTTTGGCCATTTTTCTTGATAACACTACTCTAAATGCACTAGTTGTTAATCATCTAGTACCCAATGTCCCTTTTTAGTAGAAACCTCATAATCTAATATCGCCAGTCATGGCGCAACCTAATTTTCCATTTCCTCTCCCAAGCCTTGTAAATATTGATAATCTCAAGAACATACCTGCAACTGCCCTTCCAAAGTTCTATGGCCTTGCAACCGAAGCCCTGATACTTTCTTGTTTGAATTTGACATACCTTGTCATAGTTTTGACTACAACACTGATGCCCATAAGCTTAAATTGTTTCTAGCAACATTGAAAGAATTAGCTTTACGATGGTCCATGGGCTTAGGAGCCAATACAACAAGAAGTTGGGATGAAATACAAACTTTGTTTCTAGATAAGTACAAAGATTATTGCAAAGCACCTGGTTCAAGAGGAGATGATGTCTTCAGGATATCTTAGAAGGAGGAAGAAACATTGGAAGACTATGTTTCCCATTTCTTATATACACTGTAGAAGAACCCTTAGCATGTGTTGTTTGAGGATTCACAAAAGCTAGTCTTTCTAAGAGGTGTGAATGATGACTGTTTAGAAGTACTTGACCTAATGGATGGTGGTGATGTATATCAAGCTTCTTGGGAAGACATCAAGAAGATTTTTTAGTACTATTCAAGGTCAACCATGAAGAAAGGCCAATGACCTCATTCCACAGTCACCAAAGGAATCAGTCAAGGCATTTCAAAGCTCGAGATATCTAACTTATTGTCAAATTTCAAACAAGACATCATCAATGATGTCTCTACACATCTTGAAAAAATGACTACAAAGAAGAAGTATACAGAAGTTGAGCTATGACTAGCTAAATACTACCCTCATTGTCAGAAGCAAAAGACAGATTGCCAATGTAAACTAGTTGCAAGCATGGAGAACCAGCATCTTCCAACTGAGTACATCAAGATAGATGGAGATGATGAATAAGTATTCTTTTTTTCTCAATGCCGACCATGGGCCCAATGTCAAGGTATGCCTCAGGACCCTCTACAAAATTCAAATTCATATGGTAATCAATGGAAACATTGTAATGCCCAAGGTCCTCCACAAAATCAACCAAATTGGAACAATGCTGGTAAAAACAACCCACACAAATCCCAATGGCCTTAGGATTCCCAACCACCTTGGCCTAACCAACAGAGTAACTAATGGAAAAACCAACATAACTACTAGTAGAACTAGTAGAACAAATGGCAACTAGCCTAAGGGAATTGGCAGTCTATAAACCAATGGAGGGGATCTCAATAATGGCCTAACCAAAATATTGGTACTTCACAATTACCACCTCTAACTTAGCAACCTACTCTAATGCCACCACCTAAAAATCCTAGACCTCAAAAGTAGACATAATTACCTACACAACCTCAGCAAAACCCAAATAGCCAACAACCACAGTAGCCTATGTATAGTGTTGATGCTCAACAATATCCTACTTATACTTTGGGTGTTGCAGATATACATCTGAGATCTGGTTCAACTTTACCAACACCTAAATTTCCTCTAATAACTAAATTAATAGACCCTCCTATAGCATTAGAACCCTTGGTTGTTAAAACAATTGACTCAACCAATGTTACTATGTCAACCCAAGATCAACTAGAAATGGAACCTCCTTTTCCAGAAAAGCTTATACAAAAGAAACCTAAACAAACAGAGGAACAACCTTTTAATATTGTTGATCAGTTGAAGAACATATACATCCAAATACCCCTATTTCAAGCCATTAAGGATGTTCTAGTTTATGGAAAAGTTATTAGAGAAGCCTTTTTGAAGAAGGCTGGAAGGAATAAAAAGGACCCCACCATAGTCCATGTTGTGGGACAATTCCCTGACATCATGTTAGGGAAATTGATCACACTAAAATATTTTGATCTAGGAAGTCCAATAGTGAATGTCAGTATAAATGGTCAATTTGTTAAAAATTCTTTAATAGATCTTGGAGCTTCTATAAATTTCATGACCAAGGATACTATGAAGAAGTTAAAAATAAAAGGACTAAAGGCTACACCAACAATTCTACAACTTGCAGATAGTTCTACTGTCATGCTTGTTGGGATGACAAAAAACATAGCTATAACCTTAGATTCTCTAGAATATCCTATTGACTTCATGATTTTATCCCCCAAAGTTAATCTATCTAGTTACCCTATCATCCTAGGTCAACCATGGTTAGCCACAGCTAATGCAAATATAAGTTGCAGATCAGGGAATATGACCATATCAAATGGCCAAGAAACAAAGAAATTTGATTTATATCCTCCAGCCCAGCCATTACCAGATCTGAGAATATTTGTTTGGCCAAATTTAGGGGATGAAGAAGAAGAGTTAAATCCTATAGTATAGCTCATGATGTTACATAGACAGTCTTTTCTAAAACTACAAGAGGAAGATTTAGTACTTTAGAGTATCCTCACTAATAGTTGTGTGGTAGAGAAAGATGTATTTGAAAGTTTTGTGTTGGAATTAATCACATATGAAGAATGTGTTAAGGATTGTATTTTGCTAAAAGAACCTAATATTCTTCATCCACTCTTACCTTGTGAATTGGAAGCAAGTCCAATCTCTAAACCTGCTATGATAGAGTCCACCACTATTGTTGAACTAACTAAAGGTCATAATCTCCATGTAAATCCCAAATTAACACCCACACAAATGGAGCAGTTAAAAGAATTGTTTCAAAGGCATGAAAAGGCCTTTGCATGGGAATATAGTGATAGGAAAGGGTTGAGTCCTACACTGTGCACCCATAGGATATACATTAATGAAGGATGTCTACCACTCGATCAACCTGAGACAAGGATAAATCCAAGCCTTAGAGATATAGTTAAAACTAAATTGCAAAAATTGTTTGATGTTGGTTTTATTTATCCTATATCTGATAGTATATGGGTGTCACCCCTGGTCATAGTGCCTAAGAAAGGAGGAAAAATAGAGAATTTTTGTAGATTATAGAGAATTTAACAAGGCCACCAAAAAGGATCACTTTCCTTTACAATTTATAGACCAAATTTCGGACATTCTAGCTGGAAAGAAGTATTTTTCTTTTCTAGATGGGTATAGTGGTTATAACCAAATCAGTATTTCTCCTAAAGATCAAGAAAAGACTACATTTACATGTCCATGGAGTACTTTTGCATACTCTATTTTACCATTTGGTCTATGTAATGCTCCTACAACATTGCAATGAGAAGTTATTAGCATCTTTGCTGATATATCACATGATTGTATGGAAATATACATGGATGACTTCACAACATTTGGAGTTACTTTTGAGGAAGCAATGGTGAATCTTGAAAAGGTTTTGGTAAGGTTTCAAGAACATAATTTGGCACTTAATACTGAAAAGTTTTTCATGCTCATGTAGGAAAGTGTGGTACTTGGTCATTTCATATCAACTGAAGGAATACAAGTGGATCTAACTAAGATAGAGGTAATTCAAGCATTGCCCATACCTAAAAAATCAAAAGATGTAAGATCTTTTCTAGGTCATGCTAGATATTACTGATGTTTCATAAAATATTTCAGCAAAATAGTTAGTCCCTTGCATAAGTTACTCACAAAAGAAGCTGAATTTAATTGGACATCCAAATGTGATGAAGCCTTCTTGTAGCTTAAGAAACTTCTAACTACAGCCCCAGTTTTACAAGGTCTTGATTGGAATTTACCTTTTCACATATATACAAATGCCTCTGATTATGCCATAGGTCTAGTCCTAGCACAAAAATCCAAAAATCTTCAAAATGCAGTCTATTATATTAGCAAGAGCCTTCATGGACCAGAATTAAATTACACAGTGATAGAAAAAGAATTGGTAGCAGTAGTTTATGCCCTAAACAAATTTTTGCATTATATAACTGGCTATTCCATATTTGTTCATACTAATCATGCAACAATTAAATATCTCATGAATAAACCCGCTATAACTGACAGATTAGAAAGATGGTCACTATTGTTGCAAGAATTTGATTAACTATTGTTGATAAGCCTAGAAAAGCCAATTTTGTAGCTAATTGTTTATCAAGAATCCATCATGATGATACTGACACTACTTCGATAGATGATTCATTTTTAGATGAACATTTATTTCACATTGTTGTTCAAACTCCATGGTATGTAGACATTGCAGCCAATAAAATACCAGAATATTTTTCTTACAAGGAAAAGAAGCTACTTGTAGGGAAAAGTTTTTGTTTCTCCTGGATAGATAATCTCTTGTTTTACACTGGACCTAATCAAGTTATGAGAAGATGTGTGAGAGAAGATGAGATATGATATTCTACATGCATGTCATAATGAACCATGCAGAGGACACTTTGCAGCAAAAAGGATAGCCTTGAAAATCTTGACAACTGGTTATTATTGGCCTACACTTCACAAAGATGCAACCAACTATACAAGGAAGTGTGACAAGTGTCAAAGGATGAGCCAACCAACAAGAATAGATGAAATGCCTCTTAATTCTCATACAACATTAACACCATTTGACAAATGGGGCATGGACTTCATTGGTCCAATTAATCCTCCATCTAACTAGAAATCCTATGTTCTTGTGTGCACTAATTACTTGACAAATAGGGTTGAAGTCAAGGCCAGGAAGCATTCTCATGATGAAAAATTTGTTGAATTTCTAGATGAAGAAATTTTTACTCGCTATGGTGTACCTAAAGAGCTAGTCACTGACCAAGATGTGCAATTTACCTCTAATTTAATCTCAGAGTTGATGAAATAGTATAACATCAGGCACTAGAAATCTAGTCCTTATCACCCTCAAGCTAATGAACAAGCAGAGGTCACAAATTATGAACTGAAGAACATCCTAACAAAAATAGTTCATCTACATTGTAGGGATTAGACTAGTAGATTACAAGAAGTTTTTGGACTTACAGAACAACTTGGAAGACTACTATAGGATTTACACCATTTGAGCTCTTGTATGGAAAGGTCACAATGCTTCCAATTGAATTTTAACATTACTCTAAGGACAAAATTGGCATTGGATATTGAACTTCTTGTAGTAAAAGAGAACATCTTCTACGTCTTAATTCTCTGGATGAAGTGCGCAAAGCTACTTTGGAATGCATTGAACTGATACAGAAAAAAAGGAAACAATGGCATGAATCTCATATTATCAATTAACAATTTCAAGTTGATGATTGGGCAGTACTATAAGATTTTGGATTTAAAGATATGCCAGGAAAGTTGCAAACAAGATGGCTAGGACCATATGAAATTAGCCATGTTTTTGATAATGGAGTTGTTCAATTAACTACCGTTGATTTATTACCTTTCAAATTTTTAGTCAATGGTCATAGAGTCAAATTATATAAATGGCCCCAAACCAAAGAGGACTTCCTATAGCAATTTCAGTGGCTGGATTCAAATACAAACAAGGTAACTCTTCCTGCAACCAAAGGTGTCAACCTTTTGACTATTGCTCTTCAACATTAATTCCTTTGTGCATGTTCATAATAAAGACTTTATGTCCACATAAAGTTCACTTTATCATTCATTTTCTCCTTCCATCTCATCTCTTTACCTTCCACCCATCCACCTCATCTCATTTCTTTATCTTCCATCTACCCACTTTCCACGTCATCAATTTCTCATATTTTCAGTAAACCCCATGAGATGCTAACAGATGCTGCCAATGCTAATATCGCTTCCACCACCTTTTTTTTGGTATGTGCAATGATCAGTTGATAGGTATAACATTTTCAAATTATTATTCACTTATAGCTCACAGATTTCGTTAATTATATTTAATACTGTGTAGTTTATATTATGGTAGCATTATGCCAGTCCCTTACCCATACTAGGTTTGACAAGTGTGGACACTTGTCCATAATTAGCAGGGGGTAGGGAAGGTCACTAATATCTAGTGGCATTTCTATTTATCTGTAAAGATTTTTCCAAATCTTCTCATTCCCTTCATTGATGGAATTTAATTTCCATAAGTACACAAGTGAGGTGTTGTACCCCTTTTTTTTTTGAATGATTTTTTGTGTCAGGCTATGATGTGATTTTTGTTTAAATTTTATGTGATCTAAACTCCATTTTTGGATGATTCTCACACATATTCATGATTTACCTTCATTAAAAGCCATATTATTGTGTATAACAATTTGTTATGACATTAATTGCCTATTAAAACAAAGAAATGTGAGTTGAATCTGTAAAATAATAAAGTAGCTTGAATTCAGAAGGGGGAAAACAGAGCAAGCAAAGAAAGTGTTAAGAAAATGGGTGGATAGTTGTAGAGGAGAGAACCAATGGAACATACTATGTTTCTCTTAGACATAGAAGCTATGAGAAGGTTTAATGCATGTGGATGGCTAGGGTATTTCTTGAGTTTGACTGCATATGATGAAGAGGTAGCCATGAAATTCATAAGGACATTTGATGAGGGTGAAGCTTCTATTTGGGGTTTAACAATGATTGCAATAGAGGAAATCATTGTTGAAGTAACTAGGTTGCCTAATATTGGAGAACATTATCCCAGTACATATGATGTGAGGTTGGCAAGAGCTCAATTTACTAGACTGACTAATCCTCAAATGGACATTACAAAGTAGGGTTGCAAGAGAATGTCATTGTCACTGCCATATAATGAATTAGCCATGCATATTATCAGGTATTTAGAATGTGAAGGCGGATTCTCATACTTGCATGGACATCATTTCAAATTACTTAGTTGCATAAGGCATAATCTTTTGGTAAACATTCCGAATTTCTTGTATAATATGCTCTGTATTAGTGTAGAAGAAACTCAGAAAGGAAAAGATAATTTCATTACCCATCATACCTTAATCAAGTTATTGATAGAGAGGTCACTTAGGGAAGTACAAGCCAAAACTCTACAACCCCAAGCTGCCCCTAATGAATAGTCTAGTGAGGAAAATGTCCCCACCAATGAGCCTACTAAACAAAATACCCAAGAGGTTGAAGCCAAAAATACCCAAGAATATGTGCAAGAAACTATCCCTATTCAAGAGACATGCCTTCACCTGTGCAAGAGACACCAAAACCTACTTCTAACAGAGCCAAGAGGAAACAAAAATTAAAAGAAGAGATCTCTATTGAGGAAAAGGAAGAGCCAAACCCTACAATTATGAGACAAAAGGGAACAAAGAAAAGTCCTGTAGCAACTACTCCTACAGCAGAGACAGCTAAAGGGAAAGGTAGGCAAAAGGTTGTGATACAAGAAGAAACCCCTATAAGGAGAAGCCCCAAGATGAGAGGGAAAGTTTCTAAAGATTCTACTTTGTCCAAAACATCTACTAAGGAATCCCCTATGCAAATTGTCTTTGATCACTCTCCTCCCCATCCTGAGATTACAAGCATTCCCAGAAATCCTACTGAGGAAAATAGGGATGAAATCAAAGAAAATTTGGGTGATATCCCAACAAACCAATTGGGTACTTCTAGTCGTAGGGATGAAATAGTTCCTAAGCAAGTTGATCCAAAAACTACCCTAGTTCCTCACAAATCAACATAGATTATTGGTTTTGTAGAACATTTATGGAAGGAACAAAGAAAGAGGAAAATAAATCATGAAGAAGAAAATAGTTCTACCACACTACAAAAACTCCTTTTTTAGTTGTATGGACAAAATCTATTTTCTGAGGCCTTATGGAAGGAAGAGAGGAAAAAGATGAATAAAATCATAGCATTTGAAGGTGAAGAAATTGTATATTTAAAGGAACGATTAGCAAGTCAAAAGCAACAAATGGATCATGCCCTCAAGTTGGCTGATTAGGCCCTTGCTTGCAGACTAGTGCCAAGTGTTTATGCTCTCTGTTTAAAATAACAATTTCTTTTGTTTCAATTAATGTTAATTCTTAAGAATATTAATGCAAAGTTCAAATTAGTACAAGAATTTTACGGACTATATCAGACTATGCCACCTTGGCAGAAGAATTTACTTTGTGAATTATATGTTCATAATTTTGTTATTCCTTCAAAGACTCAATGGAATCCCTTGCTTTACATAGGGGAGATACATTTGAGAGCCCTCATGTCCTGGATGTCCAATGAAGAAAACTATGACAAGCAGCTAAATAATTACAGGGATGAGAAAAGAACAAAATGCTTGCATTTAAGAGCTAAGAGTAGCAAGCCAGATGAAGTTCTCTAGGATTGGTTCACATTAACTTATGGAAAGAAGAATCTAGAAGTAACAGATAGGATCTTTGTTGTAAGAAGTAAGGTTTATGATGATTATGAAAATTTTCCCTACTTTTCTTTCCAGAGAGCTATGACTAGTGCTAGGAGTAGATGGGCTAGATTGCTTGAATCTCTTAAAAAGTTAGAACCACATAATCCCATCAACTTGGAGGCAACACTTCATAGGGTTCCAAAATATTTAGAGTTAGGGAAGCAAGCCAGACTAGAGTTGTGGTGTCCCCTAACCATGCAACCTCCAATGCTCCTGTGGCCTTTATATGACATTAATGTTGATAGACTTGACAAGCTACAAGAAGATCATAGAAGGGAAATGTGGGATAGAACCAAAGGATTTTACTATACCTTCAAGAGAAATAGGAAAGGAAGGACTAAGATTGGAGAGTTTAGGTCATTAACAAGGAAGTACAATGCTTGAGGACAAGCATTAGTTTAGCAGGGGACAAATGATGAGACCAAATATTGCTTTTATTTCATGATAGTTTTTAAACACTTTTTTGATACTCTATTTATCTTTGTTAAAACATATTTGGACCTATGATTATCGAACCTATGGGTAGATACTATGCCATATTTTGCTAGTATTATATATATTATGTAGTATTTCATATAGTTATCAAAATGAGTGTTCTTATATTTGAATTTAATTTGATAAATGTTTATTTGCAAACATGTCTCTACATAAGAACTAACCTATTAGTAATGAAGTTGAAAGATGATTGGAATAATTCAAGGATGAGCACCAACAACATTCAAGGATAAGAGAACGCTAAGGAGTAGCCATGATGGAGGAAAGTTGTAACGGTTCTAGAAGATAGGGCAGTGAGTAAGGAGGAGCTATGAAGACTTATTGCCTTCTCTGCATTTATTCCTATCGAAAGCATATGCTCAAACTTTATTATTCCTGCCTTAAGTCATTATTTCTTCTTTCTACCTTGAGTTTTTATTCTCCTTCTTTCTCTCCTACAGATTTAAAGCTAGGATATTTGTTAGAAATGGAAAAATAAATATGTAAATAAGCAAAAATAGGAAAGAATCTAAGTGAGCTAATGCATGAAAATATATTACCATAAGATAGGAGAGAGAAAGCTTCAAGATCCAACACCATGAGACAAGATATTTGAAAAGGGGAAAGTAAAGAAAACCCCTTGTGACTGTTGCCTGAGTTTTAGAATTTTTGTAATTTGAGTTGTGTCAATGGTCAAATCATATGGTCGAGTAAGTCCAGTATCTAGGTTTAGATTATCCATAAGATAGGAAGTCTTTGCCAGTTTTATCTTCATGTGTCATCTTGTTTTAAGCTGGGTGGGACATTTTCAAATCTCATTGGTTGGGTAGGTCATAGCACCCAATCTGCCAAAGACTATAATCTTTTGATATTTTTAGTAGAATTTTAGATATTCGTGAGAAATAAAATACTACAATTTTAAGTCATAATGATATTTCCTTCTAGATGCTTGGCACGAGATATGAACTGCTAAATCTCCTTAAAGATGGAAGACAATTATTCATTCTCATTGGGTGTTGATGTTCATGCCATTATCTGGCTTCCCAGCTAACTTTGTTGTTTACACATTTCTTCTCTATT
The DNA here is from genome assembly GCA_028749045.1 of Cupressus sempervirens. Classification (NCBI taxonomy): domain Eukaryota; kingdom Viridiplantae; phylum Streptophyta; class Pinopsida; order Cupressales; family Cupressaceae; genus Cupressus; species Cupressus sempervirens. The sequence continues at coordinate 169,911,820 of CM053786.1, read as the reverse complement.
CACATGATTTGATAATGGGCTTGGACCTATTACATGGAAGACATTTATCGCATGGTTTATGAGATGGTTCTCGAGAGTGGTGCTCTATTTCTTGCAGATATGGACATATGTGCTATCAATGAATTTGACAAAATGGATGAGAATTGGTGCGGTGTAGCATACAAAACACCTCTCAAACCTTTAACACCCTGCTTAAAATCTGCCTTCACTCACCTCTCGTCAGATCTTCCAAAAACTACCATTTTTTTTATGTAGATATTTACTCCATCAAGTACTCTCTCATTGCAAATGCTTCACAATATGGGTTTGAGCATCCGCTGATGGCATGTTGTGGCTGCGGAGGTTTACCATATAATTTTAACGATAATATGTGGTGCGCACAGATGGGCAATATTAATGGTAATGACAGGCAAGTCTTGCAAATATCCATCGAAATCAGTGAATTGGGATGGAACTCATTATACAAAGAAAGCAGATGACAGTATGTTATTCCATGAAACAAGTTTCTGCTCTAAAGGAAGGTTGGGTTAGTTTGTGTTCGCTGTTATTCATATTCCAATACTTTTTCTGTCAATTTATCCATGTTTGTTTGAGATGGAAGTGGTTCCTTCATTCCCAGCCACTGTAGATGTCCATTTCGAGGAATTAATTACTGTTCATGGTGCAAACGTAATCCAGTTTAAACAGATTTTTGAGACAGCAATGGAAGAACACGACTTCACCAAGGGTCAAGCTATGGAAGAGTGCGATGTTCTAAAAATATATGCTGATCAAGGTATCCTCAGATATTTGACAGCTGAAACATTTTGCAAATGAATTATTTCTGACAACAGCGACTTGGATTTGAAAGATGCCATTCATCTGGTTAGATGGATCGACATTGCAATACAAATCTATTGGATTCTTCATTTCACATTGTACTTGTACATTAAACAATCCTGATCCACAACATGTTTACTTTGTATCTTTGAATCCATAGGCTTCACCATTTTGAATTATGCTCAAGAAGAAATTGATTGGCTGAACAGAGCAAAGGAGGAAATTAGAAATGACACCGATAAATATAAGGAGCGGAATTAATTTCTTCACTCTTCCTTATGTTTTAAAAAAAAAAACCATGCGATTTCTTGCCTTTTGATATTCATGGGAAGCAGAAAGGTCATCGGTCTCCACGAATATATTGTAATGTAAACTCTATATATATTGGAAAAAGAGAGGAATAGTGGGGGGAAAAACAAACTGGTGATATAGCAAAGTAATTCTATTTACTTAGCTCAATTATTGTTTGTTGTTCCGGTGTTATTTTAGTTGCATTTTTTAGAATAGAAAGCACACTTATATTTTGATACTGTGATGTCCTCCGAATTCTATTTCTTATCAAACAAATTGCAGTGACGGTAATTCTATTTGCCTTTCATTATATAGGACTGCTCCTATTCGCCAAGTCAAATTTGCATTTCATATAAAATAGGGTAGAATTAGTTAGATATTAAACTCATGTGATAATCTATAACTAACATGCTACTGAGAGTTGTGGGTTATCTTCATCTTATCCTTGCTTGAATTGCTCGTGCCTATGGGTGATTCGGTTAAAATCCATAAAGAAGAAATTTGATGATCAACAAGAAGACATATTCATTGAAGATTAAACACAATCAGGGAGTTGTACCTATTAATTCAGAGGGCGATGATTGTGCATATACGTTGACCCATTTCTTGGTGAAATTTTCTTGTTTTCTCACCTTGGGTGTGAAAAAGAGTCAGGGATTATAAATCTAATGAGAAGACAAACTGTTAACCAACAGTTTTTGGCGACTCCATTGGGGAGAACTTCAGAATATTTTAAAAATATTATAATTTTTTCTCATAATTACAAGCACCCTGGATTCCAAATTTACTAGGAGTGCAAAATAGAAGGGAAAAGTTGACCCAGTGTACGAAGAACTTAAGAAGGTCAATTTTCCTATCTTGGAGGATAGATTCAGAAAAGGAAGAACAAGAACAAAGGAAGCTAAAGGCAAAAATATAGAAGAATTTTAGTTGCCTGTACAAGCCCCTTTCAGATCAAGAAGAAGTAGATCTTCCTCTCCTCCAGTAGGTAGAAAACCCATTTCTACCACTTCCAATTCATTGTTACTACACGGTATTGCTCTTCCCCTATCAGTTTCCATTCAAACACCTGTACAGAATTTGGCAATAACAAACATGGCAGTCCCATGGGGAAATGCAATAGGACCATTGAACCTTGCAGATAATCATGATTTACCAAGAGCTTCAAGGAAAAAATTTCCAAAATTCAATGGTGACGGCACAGTTTCAGTAGAGCAACATCTAAGTGCTTTCCATAAGGCCTGTAGTGTAGTTAATACTCAATATGAAGACACTGCGATGAGAATGTTTGTAGATAATCTTGTAGATGATGCCGCAGATTGGTTTCAGGATTTGCCTACAGGATGTATAACAAATTGGAATGACATGAAACAAAAATTTGAAGACAGGTATAAAAGTACTGAAGATGCTCAAGTCATGTTATTACAGTTAGCTCAAATAAAGAAAGAACCATCTATATCTATGAGGGATTTCAATGCCAAATTTAATAAATTGATAAAAATAATTCCAACTACAAGCACACCTACAATGGATAATCAGAAGACTTTCTACATCAGTTCTATGCCTCCTGAACTCAGCTACCAAATAAGAAGAGCTAATGTAGCTGATTTGCAAACTGCTCAAACATTAGCCATAGAAATGGAAGATGATATGATAGCTTCTGGTAGATGGAAGAAAGACCTTCATACTGGGCCTTCTAATAGCACACCTTGCACTTCAAATAGCACTGAAATGATGCTATAGAAGTTATCAAACGAACTGATTGCATTAAAGAAACAAGTTGGTAAGCCTGCTCATTCTTTTCATCAGCCTTATCAAGGTGGAAATAAAAATCCATAGATTCCTGCTCCACAACAGAGATTGGCTATTGAGGCTCCTCCTAAGAAGCATGTTATGTGTGCCTTTCACCTCAGAGCTGATCATGATGGAGACACATGTGCAGATATGATCAGGTATAGACAAATGGAAGAAGAGAAAGAACAGAGAATAGAGTATCCAAAAAGTGATGATGACCATGCTCAACATGGCGACTCCATAAATTTATTTTGTGAGTATGAGTCAGATTCAGAAAATGGAGGTGATTTTTTTGCTACATTGGATGGACCACAGCTCACTGTAATGACCAAAAATTAGAAGAAGAAAAACCAAGCATCCAATGATATACCTATTAAGAATCAGGCATCTTCAGGTAAAATTGGCAAAGATAATAATAAACCATTTACTTCTTCACATAAAGATCACAAAGGTAAGTTATCTGATTCTTTTGACATTGTACAGTTTTGTGAAGAAAGTAAAATTTAGATTTCTCCCATTGATTATTTGAAATCAAATCCTGATCAACTTCAAAGATTAGTGGAACATTGTACAAATAAGGTTGATGATTGTGTTAATTCTAATATCGTGGTAAGACCATAGATGAAGAAAGTGCTTCAATTCCTAAGCTGTTTCTAGAAGAAGAGTCCACTATTTTAGCTACTTGTTCAAACTTAAAACCAGGACCCTTCTACATATCTCTTTTTATTAATGGTAATAGATTGAGTAATTGTATTATAGATTCAGGGGCCTCTGATAATGTCATGCCTGCATCAGTAGCTAAAGCCTTGGGATTACCTTTGACTAAAGCATTCGGTAGATTTTATTCAATGGATGCAAAGCAAGTGCCCTTAGTTGGCCAAATAAAAGATGCTCAAGTTGCTCTCACAGCCTATCCTTCCAAAAGATTAAAACTTACAATACTTGTGGCTGATATCCCTGCCAGCTATGGGATGCTTCTTAGTAGAAGCTTTTGTAAAGATATATGAGGAGATATTAAATTGGACTGGTCTTCTGCAACCATTCAGGTAGGCAATAAGAAATTGAAGTTAGAGCCGAAAGAAAAAGCCAAGTTTACTGTGCTCAAGTCAGATGATCCTAGATCCCAAATACTCTATCAGGAAATGCAATTTGGTAACTACATGCTTTTCTCCGATGATTCTAATGTTCAAGAAGAAAAAGATCAGACTGATTTTGATGATAAACAAATATGGACATTGGAGTTTGATGGTAGTTATGCTAAAGTCGGTTCTGGTGCAGGAGTGGTATTGGTTGCTCCTAATGGAGAGATTACATGTTTATCTTATAAGTTAGATTTCAAGAACACTAACAATACTGCAAAATACAAGGCACTTCTTCTTGGTATGGAAGCGGCTAAGCAGAGAGGAGTCAAGTTGCTGAAAGTGCAAGGTGATGCTGAATTGGTGGTAAGACAAATCAGAAACCAATATTCTGTGAAGAATAATAGATTGAGAAACTACAGGAATAAGGTATGGGATGAGATTGAAAGTTTTGAAGCATTTTCAATAGTTTCAATAACAAGAGATCAAAATACTAGAGCGGATTCTCTTGCCGTATCTGCATCTCTGTTATTACCTCATCCTGATTTCAAAGATCACGTGTATAGAATGGAAATCTTGTTCAAACCAAGTGTTCCTGATAATGAAGAATCTTGGCAAGTGTTTAATGATGATAAACATATTCAAAAATTTATTGAAGGTACAAGTCCTTTTGCAAACCTTTGTTTTGAAAGCGACCAGCAAGGAGAACATTCATCAGATAACGAAAGAAAAACTAAATCAGGCATAGTTCAATTAAAAGGTAACATAATTCCTTCTCACTTTGTTTCATTGGAAAAACTTTTCAATAAACATGATGCTTACATATAGAAAGAAAGGAACAAGAAAGGGAAAACCTGTGGAGAATTCGATGGAGTTAATATAGGGACAGAAGATTGCCCAAAAATGATAAACATAGGGAAGTGTTGTACTCCAGAAGAGAGAATAAAAGTTAAAGAATTGCTGATTAATTTTCAAGATGTGTTTGCCTGGAGTTATGAAGATCTAAAAAATTTTATGGATGGAAAATTCAACCACAAAATTCCCCTTAAACCTGGAGCAACACCTGTCAGGCAGAAACAGAGGAATTATAATCCTTTAGTAGAAGGTGCAATTTACAAAGAAATTGATAAGATGCTAAAAGCCAAAATTATTTATCCTATTCATCACTCTACTTGGGTGGCAAATATTATGCCTGTGAGCAAGAAAAATGGAGAGATAAGAATTTGTGTAGACTTCAAAAATTTAAATCAACCATCCCTCAAGGACAACTATGCATTGCCTAACATGGATCATTTATTGCAAATGGTTGCAGGATCAGAAATGATGTCCATGCTTGATGGATTTTTAGGATATAATCAGATACAGGTAGAAGAAGAAGATCAATACAAAATAGCTTTCATTACACCTTGGGGCACTTTTGCCTATAACAGAATGCCTTTCGGTTTAATAAATGCAAGTGCAACTTTCCAGAGGGCCATGAATTTATCCTTTGGTGATTTGAGGAATAAGATTATTGTAATATATCTTGACGACTTGACTGTGTTTTCTAAAAAGAGAAAGATCACATTGCAGATTTGGCAAAAGTGTTGCAACGGTGCAGAGATCATGGTATTTCATTGAATCCAAAGAAATTAGTATTTTTGTGTTACTGAAGGTAAGCTTCTGGGCCATATTGTTTCTCAGGAAGGAGTAAAAATTGATCCAGATAGAGTTAAAGCTATTCAACAATTAAGTTTACCTTTGAGCAAACCAGGAATTAAATCTTTCCTTGGCTAGGTGAATTTTCTAAGGAGGTTTGTGCCTGAATTTTCTAAGATTGTAAAAAATATAGTTGATATGATGAAAGGAAATCAAACTTTCAGATGGACTAAAGCCGGTAAAAAATCCTTTGAAAATATAAAAGAGGCTATTGCAAATGCACCAGTTTTAGTTCATCCAGATTATAATAAAGAATTCATCATATATTGTTATGCTTCTGAACATACTGTTTCAGCCATACTAATGCAGGAAATAAGGAAGGCATACAGGCTCCCATTTCTTTCATGAGCATGCCTTTAAAAAATCAAGAACTGAAATATTCTCACATGGAGAAGCATGCATATGCGGTTGTAAAGGCATTGAAAAATTTTAGATTTTACATTCTACATTCTCATTTAGTTATTCATGTGCCTGATGTTGCTGTGAAAAGTATCTTGACTCAGCAAGAAGTGGGTTGTAATCATAGAGGAACATGGATTGCTAAAGTGCAGGAGTTCAATGTAGACATAAAGCCAACAAAGGTAGTACGAGGAAATGCACTTTGCAGAGCTATGGTTGAAGATCGACACATTGAAGAAGATGATCATAAAGTGCTCGTGGTAAGTTTACAAGATCCTTGGTTTTCCAATATTGCCTATTATCTAACATATGGTGAGTGTCCTGATGGTTTAACAGCGAAACAAAGGAGAGATCTAAAAAATAAGCTTTGAAGTATGTAATATTTGATGATGTTTTGTATAAGAAAGCAATGGATGGCACTTTCTTAAGGTGTGTGGATAAAGAGCAGCAGGTAAGGTTATTGAAAATTTTTCATGATGAAGCCTGTGGGGGACATTTTTCTTCTACTGTGACCGCATTTAAGATTCTCATGCAATGCTATTACTGGCCGAGTATGTTTAAAAATGTGTATAAATGGGTTGCAAATTATGAGAAATATAAGTTGTTTACAAGAAAGCCCCAATTGGCCACTTTACCTTTAAGACCAGTGATAATAGAAGCTCCTTTTCAACAATGGGGTCTAGATTTTATAGGACCTATAAATCCTCCTTCAAGTCAAGGACATACCTATATCCTAATAGCCACAGATTATTTTAGTAAATGGGTAGAAGCAAAGGCAATGAAGAAGACTACTTCTACAGCAGTTTGTGAATTTGTCAAAGAACAAATATTGGTTAGATTTGGAGTTCCTGCAAAACTGGTAATGGATAATGCATCTTACTTTACTTCTGCTGAAATCATTGCTTTCTGTTATGATAACGGAATACAGGTTGGTCATTCGTCAAATTACTTCCCTCAAGGCAATGGACAAGAAGAGTCCAGTAATAAGAATTTAATTAACATCCTGAAGAAGTTGGTCTCAAATAATTAGAGGAATTGGCACAAGAAACTATATGATGCATTGTGGGTTGATAGGACTACTCCAAAAAAAGCTATTGGGATTTCACCTTTTGAATTGGTTTATGGCATTGAAGCTGTCTTACCATTACCACTTGAGTTAGCTACCTGTAAGTTGAAAACTGTGATTGAAGATGGTGAGTTCAAAGAAGGATTGGAAAGGAGAATTTTGTATCTAACAAAACTACAGGAAGAAAGAGCAAAAATGGTAGATAAAATTATAGAACACCAAAGAAGAGTCAAAAGGTTGTTTGATAAAAGAGCAAGGCCAAGAAAGTTAATGGAAGGTGATCTGGTATTATTGTGGGATAAAAGACAAGAACCTAGGGGAATGCATTCAAAATTCCAATCATTATGGAAAGGTCCATTCCAAGTCGTACAAGTAAATTAGAATAATTCATTCAAATTGGCTTATCCTTTAGGTGAGTGGCTGCCATACTCATATAATGGGCAGGACCTGAAATTGCACCAAATGCAATAATGGAAAGCAGGTAACCCCTGCATAGTTGTTAGGTAGGTTTCCTTTTTCCCATTCTAGGTTAGTGTGTTTTGTTCTTGTTGCTGCTTTCCCTTTTAGGTTAGTTTTCCTTTCATCAAGTTGTTGACCCATGTGCGAAACCAAAGATGAACTGAGCCCTTTCAAGCATTGTCATACTTGAATCCCCAGACGGAGCTAGCTGTTGCCTAAGTTTTAGACTTTTTGTATTTTGAGTTGTGTCAATGTTCAAATCATATGGTCGAGTAAGTCCAGTATCTAGGTCTAGATTATCCATAAGATAGGAAGTCTTTGCCAGTTTTATCTTCATGTGTCATCTTGTTTTTAGCCGGGTGGGATGTTTTCAAATCTCATTGGTTGGGTAGGTCATAGCACCCAATCTGCCAAAGACTATAATCTTTTGATATTTTTAGAAAAATTTTAGATATTCATGAGAAATCAAATACTACAGTTTTAAGTCATAATGATACTGCCTCCCAGATGCTTGGTACGGGATATGAACTGCTAAATCTCCCTAAAGATGGAAGACAATTATTCATTCTCATTGGGTGTTGATGTTCATGCCATTATCTGGCTTCCTAGCTAACTTTGTTGTTTACACATTTCTTCTCTATTCACGTGATCTGATAATGGGCCTGGACCTATTACATGGAAGACATTTATCGCATGGTTTATGAGATGGTTCTCGAGAGTGGTGCTCTATTTCTTGCAGATATGGACATATGTGCTATCAATGAATTTGACAAAATGGATGAGAATTGGTACGGTGTAGCATACAAAACACCTCTCATACCTTTAACGCCCTGCTTAAAATCTGCCTGCACTCACCTCTCGTCAGATCTTCCAGAAACTACCCTTTTTTAATGTAGATAGTTACTCCATCAAGTACTCTCTCATTGCAAATGCTTCACAATATGGGTTTGAGCATCTGCTAACGGCATGTTGTGGCTACGGAGGTTTACCATATAATTTTAATGATAATATGTGGTGCGCACAGATGGGCAATATTAATGGTAATGACAGGTGAGTCTTGCAAATATCCATCGAAATCAGTGAATTGGGATGGAACTCATTATACAGAGAAAGCAGATGATAGTATGTTATTCCATGAAACAAGTTTCTGCTCTAAAGGAAGGTTGGGTTAGTTTGTGGTCACTGTTATTCATATTCCAATACTTTTTCTGTCAATTTATCTGTGTTTGTTTGAGATGGAAGCGGTTCCTTCATTCCCAGCTGTCGTAGATGTCCATTTCGAGGAATAAATTACTGTTCATGGTGCAAACGAAATCCAGTTTAAACATAATTTTGAGACAGTAATGGAAGAACACGGCTTCACCAAGGGTCAAGCTGTGGAAGAGTGTGATGTTCTGAAAATATATGTTGATCAGGGTATCCTTAGATATTTGACAGCTGAAACATTTCACAAATGAATTATTTCTGACATCAACGACTTGGATTTGAAAGATGCCATTCATCTGGTTAGATGGATCGACATTGCAATAAAAATCTGTTGGATTTGTCATTTCACATTGTACTTGTACATTAAACAATCCTGATCCATAGCATGCTGACTTTATATCTTTGAATCCATAGGCTTCACTGTTTTGAATTATACTCAAGAAGAAATCGATTGGCTGAACAAAGCAAAGGAGGAAATTAGAAATGACATCGATAAATATAAGGAGCGGAATTAATTTCTTCACTCTTCCTTATGTTTTAAAAAAAAAAACCATGCGATTTCATGCCTTTTGATATTCATGGGAAGCAGAAAGGTCATCGGTCTCCACGAATATCTTGTAATGTAAACTCTATATATACTGGAAAAAGAGAGGAATAGTGGGGGGGAAAACAAACTGGTGATACAAAAAAGTAATTCTATTTACTTAGCTCAATTATTGTTTGTTGTTCCAGTGTTATTTTAGTTGCATTTTTCAGAATAGAAAGCACACTTATATTTTGATACTGTGATGTCCTCCGAATTCTATTTCTTGTCAAGCAAATTGTAGTGACGGTAATTATATTTGCCTTTCATTATATAGGACTGCTCCTATTCGCCAAGTTGAATTTGCATTTCATATAAAATAGGGTAGAATTAGTTAGATATTAAACTCATGTGATAATCTATAACTAACATGCTACTGAGTGTTGTGGGTTATCTTCATCTTATCCTTGCCTGAATTGCTCATGCCTATGGGTGATTCGGTTAAAATCCATAAAGAAGAATTCTGATGATCAATAATAACACATATTCATTGAAGATTAAACACAATCAGGGAGTTGTACCTGTTAATTCAGAGGGCGGTGATTGTGCATATACGCTGACCCATTTGTTGGTGAAATTTTCTTGTTTTCTCACCTTGGGTGTGAAAAAGAGTCAGGGATTATAAATCTAATGAGAAGACAAATTGTTAACCAACAATGACATTATGAATGAGGCATGAAAAGCTTAAGAAGAGAGAGAAAGAGAGAGAGAGAGAGAAATTTCTCATACAATAATTGAGAAGAGGAAGAAATGTCATTAGAAATGAGAGAGGAGGGTCATCTCTTAAATAAAGATGAGAGAGAGGAGTTAGAATGTAACTCCCATGTCTATGAATGTCACCATTCATAAGTGTGTGAGGCCAAGTGTGAGATTCCTCTTAAGGAGGAATAATCTAAATTACAAATTACAATAAATATTTGTCTTCACATATTCCACTAGATGACAAAATAAGATGTAGTGGAAAAAGGACTAAAAGGAAATATATTAGGATACCTTGGCTTATATCCTAATATATTATAACAATAAAGAAAGGAGGTTTAACCTTGGTTTATAAACACACCAAGGAAAGATTGCAACTTTTAACAATATTTACTTTTCAATTATGGAATAACTGTTGATCTCATATATATATAGGAATCAACCCAAGTATGTTAGTTTAGCTAGTTAGAAGAAAGAGTTTATGAGAACAAATTGTTAGCTTTTGCAATGAGTTGTGTTTTTATAGTTCCATGTGTTATGTAATGAATTTCTAAAATTTAATGAAATAGTTTTTGGGTTCTATTTTGTGTTATAATTTTCGTGAAACTGACCAAGGGGGCCCACTTGGAAGGTGGACTAGATTAGGATAGAATAGATTTATTTCCAAGCATTCTCAGTATCGTAAGTAGAAGTTGTAAGTTCTTTCCTATAGCATATGTGAGAATAGTTGTAGTGGATGAACTGAGTTGGAATATTTGTTAGCCTTTCATTTCATTTCTAGTATTCATAGAGTTAAAAGTGTTAGTTTCCTACAACAATAGTGTAAGTTCTTTTCCTTGCATTTTACTTTCTTGTAGCATAAGCTTAGTGACTCATTAAGAGACCTAGTGCACATATTGTGCTGACCATTTCAAGTATATGTCCCTGGGTTGACAAGATTAAATGCACCTCATAGTGGGAAAAATAGTCCTTAGTTTGAATATATTATTCCTAAGCATGGCCCAGAGCATGACTATGATACACCTATTGTGAGGCAGACCAGGAAGACTAACCAGACATCCAAACCAAAGGGATTTCCAAATGCCACTACCAAACTGAAGGACAAAAACAAAAGACAACATTAGAAGACAATATCTACATTCTTTTGAAGCAAGGAAACCCTAGCACTCGCAAAGGTTACTCAAATGTCTAAATTGTGTTCTCAAAAATTAGAGTAGATGCCCCTTTTTTTGTACAAGAAAACACAAATGACAATTTCATGTGAGGAAGTGCACCATAGCACGCAAGAAACTACCCTCTCGCATGAAGGAGTAATTGACCCAGTGTCATGTCCCCTTTTCAAATAATTAAAAAATAATAATCTTTGCTAAGACAGGCAGGCCCAAGAAAGTGAAGTTTCGGAAAAAGGGAGTTAATCTTTGGAAACCGTTGGACTAATAAATGATAATTATTATTAAAATATGTTTCATTAACCTCTCTTGGACGTGAGTTACAGTCATGCCCTTTTTAAATAGGTTTGGAGGCATTTTGGGGGGATTCCAGACTTGATTTTCGCTGATTCTTTGTTATTCTTCAGAGGCTGCCAAACCTGTGGAGAAGGAGACCCAAGAACGGGAGTTTGCAGGTTTCCAGGGAGACCCAAGAACGGGAGTTTGCAGGTTTCCAGGAAGGCTAAGGACAGGAGTTTGAAGCCATTCCATGTGCATGCTCATACAGAGTTTGCCTTTGTGCTGAACAGTGCAGATTTGTGAGTTTCCGGGTGTATTTTTGTAAGAGTTTGGTGTTTCCGGTTGAGTATTTCATATCAGTTTTGGTTGCTGCTGTATTTTAGACTTTAAGCTATTAAAATAGATCTGAATATATATATTGGGACGTGATTAAACTTCTGAGATAGATTATTAGTGTTCTTGTGGTGTTTCCGGGCATATTTTGTGCTATTTCGGGAGCCCGATGAGCATAGTTTTGGTCCTACATTTTTGAGCTGTTGTGTAAAGGCTATACGGATCTGGAAATGTCAATTTGTAGGCTGTTATGCTGCTGAAAGTTCTGTAAAAATTTCCATTTTCAGATTTATTAGTAATTGGTGAAGCTGTGAAGCTTTTGGCACAATTTCTGGCATACCCGATTTGGGGTTTCTTGAGAAATTTGGAGGATCTTTGTGATATTAGTTGTTTGATCTTAAAGATCTGATTAAAGGTTGGAAATATCATGTAAAATCAGAAAAGGGACATTTCAGTGGTATCAGAGCCATGATCTTGCCAGCCTGAGGGTTTGTAGAAGTTGCAGGTCAGTTTTGACAACTACCCAGATATTGCATTTCAGTTTTGAGAACTACCCAAATCTTGCATGTCATAATTTATGATTGCATGTTGCTTCTAATCAGCTACATGTAAAAATTTATGGTTGCATGCTACTTCTAATCATTTTCATGTTAGTTCTTGGTGAATTTGGTGGTTGTAGAAGTTTGCATTTCAGTTTTGACAAGTACCCAGATCTTCCATGTCAGTTTTGACAACTACCCAGATCTTGCATGTCATAATTTGGTGGTTGCATGTTGCTTCTAATCAGTTGCATGTCCAAATCTATGGTTTCATGCTACTTCTAATCATTTGCCTATTAGTTCTTGGTGAATTTGGCGGTTGTAGAAGTTTGCATGTCAGTTTTGACAACTACCCAGATCTTGCATGTCATAATTTGGTGGTTGCATGTTGCTTCTAATCAGTTGCATGTCCAAATCTATGGTTGCATGCTACTTCTAATCATTTGTATGTTAGTTCTTGGTGCTTGAAGAAGTTATATCCTATTGGGGTTACACTCTACTTTATCCAGAATGGACAGGTATAGTACAGATTCTCAGAGGGAACGATCTTGGACAATTGATAGCCAGAGTCAAAATAGTAGAAAGGATGGTTATTTAGACATTCGAGATAAACTTATGAAAATAAGCCATGACATGTCTAAACAGTTGGTTGAGCACCACCGTATAAATGACATGTTATCTGACCCAGCTAAGGTGGATAAGTTGACTGGATTTCTATTTGGCAGATTTTCTCACAGGACAGATGACACAATTCCCAAGAACTTGCATGAGGAGTTTGAGAAACTAGCTGATAGCCAGGTAGTGGTCTCAGATTCTACTTTGCCACAGGAGGTGGTGGGAAAGGATATTACACAGATTGATAGTAACAGTCAACTTGATACTCAAATTGAGACAATTGTTTACAGGTTGTCAAAGGGTGATGCCACAGGTATTCAGGATGGTATAGTTACAACAGGCAGTGACTACAGTGTAGTGGGTTCAGATGATGATTATGAGGATGTTGTTGTGCAGGATGGTGAGATACCTAGTAGAGATGAGCAGACATTGAGCATTCATGAATTTGCTGAGAAAGAGTACCAGGCGCAGTTAGATGCTTCATCACATGAGGTTGAGGCAGGTAGTACTTCACATGATTTATCCCGCCAGCTGAAGGTGAGTGAAGATAGTATTGTGACTTCATTACCTTATCATGACAGGTATGTGGAGTTAGTTGGTATTGGTCATATTACTCAGGTGAGGAGTTTGCTTGAGTTACCAGTTGATTCTAGTTTACGGATATGGACACGAGATTGTTATATTGGTGTTTGGGATTCAGTTGACTGGAGATCTTTAACACTTTTTGGTCGCAGTGTTTGTTTGGGTGCTATCATGGATTTGATTAGCGGATTACACGGTGTTGTCTTTTCTTGTGCCAGTATCTTGTCTGATGTTGGTATTAGTTTTTATACACCGGTGTTGGGCTTTGTTCATATATCCAGTCGACCATACTTGCTAGAATGTGTTGATGATTTTTCATATTTGGCAGTGTGTACAGATGAGTCCCAGGATCATATTGGCATCGATGACATCCAGGAGGATGTAGTGGGCAATTTTGAAGACTTAGTTTCTTTGGGTACAGAGGAGTTGGACAGCAGTGCTACAAATTTTGATACTCTGTATGTTGATATGAGCTTTAGAGTTGATTCACAGGACATGGATGGTAATACTCTAGAGACTAGTAACTTTGAGGATACTCTTTTAGACAGTGCATCAAAGGAGGTTTGTAGGAGACAGTCAAGCCAATGCCATCATGTGTCTAATCAGTTGAGAGTTAGTGACCGAGACATTGCTATCACTTGCCAACATTTTGATGCTGCTCATCAATTATTAGCAGTTTATGGATGGGGTTCTCCTACTAGTGATGAGCAGGAAGGAAGTTATCTTTCCTTGACAGAGATCCACTCTTTATGGGAGGCTATTCAGATTTTGAGACAGAATTATATGCAGTTGGTAGCTGATAGAGATTATCTTATGGAGTGGGGTAGTACAACATATGATGCATTGTTGGCCAAGGAAGATGAGGTGAGTGAGCTTACTGAGCAGCTTGAGGTGACTTTTGAGATTCTTGAGAGTACACAGTTGGCTTTCAAGGAGTCACAGTTTCATTTGGCTAAGGTGACCATGGAGTTAGAGCGACTACAGTCTTTATCTGATTCTATACAGTCACAAGCTATGGTGTTTGGTGATTCGAGGATGTCCATGACTGAGATTGTCAGAGACAATGGAGATGGGGATGCATCCATCCTTGATACTAACATTGGCATATCAGGTTCATTCCCACTAGAGTCAGGTTTAGTTGAGTTGGGTATTGTAGCAGATTATTGTATGCCTGACAGGGTGGTGGCCTCTAGTACTGAAGGCACAGAGACTAGAGATGTATCAAAGGTCATGTGTGATGTTGGTGAGTCGACAGTTGGCATGGTTCCTGATAGTAATACTACTGCCTTGGTGATATCTTTGGAGGTAGTAGTCAGTTCCAACATGGTTGATGATCAATTGCAGTTAGTTTCATCTGGATTACAGTCTGAGCCACTGACTGAGATTGGCGCATTCTATCGGCATTACACTGTGAGGTACGCTCATCAATTTACCTTTGATGACCATGTTGATGAGATTATGATACAGAGATGTACTTTGGTTCCTAGTGCTTATCATCAATTATGGAATAGTTTGATGCCTCGAGATGAGAGTTGTGATGGGCACGACATGGCGACAGATTTTGTAGTTGATAGCTTGATAATACATGACTTAGAGAAGGAGTTTTGGAGTGATGCTTCAACAAGTGTTGTTATTGATTCTACTCCTTTGGCTATGACATCTCCTGACTTAGCTAGTGATCAGTCACAGTGGGTTGTATCACTTGTTCATGGTGAGTTGTTGACTGAGGTTGGTTTTTTTAATCAACATTATATTGCAAGGTATGTACATCAGTTAACAATTGATCCTTATGCTGAGGAGTTGATGGAAGGAAAATTTGGTTTGGGTTCCATTTCTTGTTGTTTATCTTGTGATGGCTTTTCACCATCAGGGGTGCATGGGAGTTATGGTTATGAGACAGTGGCCAATGATCTACAGAGTTGTGTTGACTGCAGGAGTTGTATAGTGTGTGGATTCTCCATACTTGGTATAGTTTCATTTGAGAGCATTCACCAATGTTGCAGAGTTGGATTGTACATTCCATATAGGCCAGTGGAATGCATTCATGGTATTTACTATGTTGGTAGTCCACTTTACTTGGGTTTTGATATTCTAAGAGTTTGTGTCTCATGGGTTTTTGACTGTGGTAATGGTGATTTTGGAGTTTGGTTGAGCTATAATTGCCAGTTTGATTATGGATTCCTCTTGGTCATATTGCAGAGGATCTTGCAGGAGTCTGTGTTAATTGGTAGTAGTATAGTTCATGACTACATTTGGGATCCAGGAGGATTGATTGGTTTATTGTTCAGCCATTGCTTGAGGACAAGCAATGTTTGGGAGGGGAGGACTTGTCATGTCCCCTTTTCAAATAATTAAAAAATAATAATCTTTGCTAAGACAGGCAGGCCCAAGAAAGTGAAGTTTTGGAAAAAGGGAGTTAATCTTTGGAAACCGTTGGACTAATAAATGATAATTATTATTAAAATATGTTTCATTAACCTCTCTTGGACGTGAGTTACAGTCATGCCCTTTTTAAAGAGGTTTGGAGGCATTTTGGGGGGATTCCAGACTTGATTTTCGCTGATTCTTTGTTATTCTTCAGAGGCTGCCAAACCTGTGGAGAAGGAGACCCAAGAACGGGAGTTTGCAGGTTTCCAGGGAGACCCAAGAACGGGAGTTTGCAGGTTTCTAGGAAGGCTAAGGACGGGAGTTTGAAGCCATTCCATGTGCATGCTCATACAGAGTTTGCCTTTGTGCTGAACAGTGCAGATTTGTGAGTTTCCGGGTGTATTTTTGTAAGAGTTTGGTGTTTCCGGTTGAGTATTTCATATCAGTTTTGGTTGCTGCTGTATTTTAGACTTTAAGCTATTAAAATAGATCTGAATATATATATTGGGACGTGATTAAACTTCTGAGATAGATTATTAGTGTTCTTGTGGTGTTTCCGGGCATATTTTGTGCTATTTCGGGAGCCCGATGAGCATAGTTTTGGTCCTACATTTTTGAGCTGTTGTGTAAAGGCTATACGGATCTGGAAATGTCAATTTGTAGGCTGTTATGCTGCTGAAAGTTCTGTAAAAATTTCCATTTTCAGATTTATTAGTAATTGGTGAAGCTGTGAAGCTTTTGGCACAATTTCTGGCATACCCGATTTGGGGTTTCTTGAGAAATTTGGAGGATCTTTGTGATATTAGTTGTTTGATCTTAAAGATCTGATTAAAGGTTGGAAATATCATGTAAAATCAGAAAAGGGACATTTCACCCAGCCACCAAACTCACAAAACTGGTGCCAAGGCTTGCACAAGGAAGTACCAAGAGCCATGCAAGGAAGTACAATGAACTCTATGAAGAAATGGAAAGTTTTACATCATAGAGTGTACAATATTGCATAGGAGAGAGTACAATCTCATGTGAAGATTAGCAATAGGAAGCAAGAAAACTAAAAATGAGAAGATAGGGAAAATCATCCTCCACACTAGAGATTATAGGATCCACAAATCGAGGTGTAGACACTCAAACACAATACTAAAAGATGGAAACTACATCTAACCATCTAATATAGAAGTAAAGGGAAAGAACTAAAAGAAACATCACAATGCACTAAAATAACCAAACAATGTGCATGGTTCCTCCCAACCATAATAGCATCATAAGACCTCGAAGGCCCTAGTCATCCCCTATGCATAACATCCCAAATTGCCAACTAGATAGTCAGTGTTTTTCGTATAAGGATGTTACTACTAAAGCATAACAACATCATAAGAATAGGAAATCTAACATGTTAATCTAATAAGAAATAGATATTCCACCTAAGAAAATAGCATCATCTAATCATATCCTAAACATCATAATAAGAGAAAGCATCAAATAAACTAACATCATCTAAACATGATATCCAAACATTCTAATAAAAGCATAAATCAGTGTTGGAAATATTAAGGACTAAGCTAAGTTACTGAGAGAGGAGGGGTGAGTTTGTAACTTCTAGAACTTCAACAATTTAACGCTTAACCCAAAAATTCAATTAGTATATACTCCATCACATATAATCTAATCTAATTGATTGCATAAGAATATGAAAAGATGAAAGCATTCATAACACTATGACACAAAGATTTGGTGACCCAAAAACCTTCCAAATAGAAAGTAAAACTAGGGTGCAGATGGTACCCACAAACTTTAGTACTGCAGTATAAAGTTATTCTATTAAAACTTACATTGATCACTTCTGATGATCTACCCTGTTAGGAGCAATAAGGACTACTAGGTCTACCTTGTGAAATGATTTACAAACATACAATTAAGTATGCACTTAGTGAAGAGATTTACAAAAGGCTATTAGGTCTACCTTGTGAAAGGATTTGACTAATCCACCTATTAGGATGAAATAATAGATGATCTTTAATCTACAACTTCATTTGCTGAAAGAGATTCCTTTAAGTATTAATCACCTTGTTGTGATAGATATGTATTTGTTGCTCCTTACACTGGTGTAGCCTTTTCAATTTGCTCTTTCTACTCTTCACTACTGATTACTTTAATTTCATGTTGATACTCATACTTTGGATATGATAAAATACATTACATATATATCAATCCAATTATACAAATTACAATGTTGGCCACAATACAAGTTATCACAAATATTACAAAGTCAGCCCACATGAAAACATTCAAGTTCTAAAGACTGACTTGGTGAGGTTCTAATACTCGGCATCCACTATCAATGCTCGACATCATCATGCACTTGGTAGACATAGAAGCTCATTCCATACTAATCTCTTCCAAGTAGTCTATGCATTGGTGACTCTGTAGATACTATGAAACTCATCATATAAATTGAGTCTCTTGATTTACATTATATGACTTGGTAAACACTATCACTTTGAGATTGGTATAAACTAAGTCACTTGGTTAATACTAAGTAGCTTGGTTAACACTGGACTCGCATCACATACATTGCAAACTCAGTGAACACTACACAACTTGGCTTGCACTAGTGAACTTGGCATACACTGAGATGCATGGTTTACACTACTGATCTTCAGTTTAACTATGACTACTTAGTAACCACTGAGATTTGTCCAGAGGACTCAATAGAAATTGTAGAACTTGGTGACAACTGAAATACTTGGAAAACACTGATAGTTGTACAAAGAGCTTGGTTGCTATATACAATTTGAATAAGTGTGTGTCACTGATAAAAAACTTGACTGATATGCCAACAATCTCCCCCTTTGGCATTAGTGACAAAAACACTTATTAGTCAAAACTGAATTAAAAAGATTCTCGAAAACCTTTTATCCATCACCTTGTGATTCTAACTCAGTAGAGTATATTATTTTTAAGATTTTTCAAAATTCATTTTGTAAGGGATATATCTATACATGGTAAGTTCATATAGTATACTATACATCTTCTTGCTATATACAACATATCTTTCTATACATTGTTAGAGTAAATAATTAATTTATTAATTATTTATTCTATTTACTTAAGCTTACTTAGGTTAATGCATTTATTTAATATTTAGTATGTAATGCACGTAGTGGTTAGTTGTTGACAACACAGGAGATTTTTCCCTTCTAGCATGTTCCACCTTTTGTGCATGTGTGTTGAGTTGTCATCCTTATCTTCTAGTACCTTCCAGCTTGTTCTAATGGCTTCCTTGAGGTCTTTATAAGTGACCTCTCTCTCATTGTATAACATATCACTTTTCATTGTATATTGTAAATACATATTTTCTTATGTTTCAATATCTTGTGGTCTCTCATGTTCGTTTAGGGTTTTTCCCTTGCTCTATGCTCTTCCTCTCCTTGGCTTCTCTTTGACAGGTTCTCACATGTAGGTGATCTTAGGAATCTTCAGAGTTGGCTTTTATCAACTCCAACATGGTATCAGAGCCTTCCTATTGCAGCTTCATTGAAGATTTTTGAAGTTGTGATTTGGAGTCACAAACCCTAGTTTATTTGTGCATTTTTTCTTCAAATCAGGGGAACAACAAATTTTTAGAGCACATTGTGGCCAAACGGACATCACCATTGAATTTGGAAGGCCATTTATAGTTAGGATTCATATAAAGCTTTTCAATTTTGGACACAGGGCATTTTTGGAGAATTTTTGAAGCCTCCAGGTTGCTGTCATATAGACTATACGGACAAAAAAGGAAAAATTAAAATTAAAAAAACCTACTATTGTAGCAGTGCCAAAGAGCCACCAAACGGCCACCCGGCAGCAACCCTGCCACCACCATCCACACGCTGATGAGCTGCTCAGTCGGCAGATCTGACAGCAACGACACCCGATGGCCGATCCACCACATCGTCGCCCGACCGCCACTCTATGGCCCCTACTGCCTGGCCAGTGTGCCACCTCCTTCTGGCAGTGACGCCAGTTCCCTCAACTCGGCCAGTGTTGCATTGGTTTCGATCGCTACTGCAGCCACCTTCTCTTGTCTTGTCTACCACTCGATAGCATCATCAGCCCAGTCAGTGCAATCTGCACAGTTAGCACCTCCAGCACATGACACGTGGAAGGCCTACCATGTGGCACTTTGCCACATGGCTCCTACCATGTCAGCTATACCTACCACATGGCATCCACATGGCACTGCCACATGGCATCTTTTTTTGTGACGATGGTCACGTGGCCATCAATTTTAATGTAGCAGTTTGCTAATGTCAGCATGATGTCAGCTTGCATTAACCTACCTTGCACATCTCGAGGGTCCTTTTTTACCTACTTGTGGTATTTTGGCCATAACTTGAGTATACAGAGGTATTTTTTTGATCTAAAAGAAGCACCAGAAAGCTAGTTCCAAGATGGAGACATTGGTGTAGGTATTTTTAAGTTTTGATGCATTTTATAGCCTATTTTTTTAGTCAAAGTCCAAAGTCTTATTTTTGACTCCAACAAGCATATGTTTTACATCCTATGCCCATTTTTTGAAAACTTTATATTTTTGGAAAGTTGGTTCTGTCATATTTTCAGAGATGTGGTCCTTTTTTTTATTTTTTGGCCCATGCTCTTTTTATCATAGTTTTGGCATTTTTTCTATATGGTGGATA
This sequence comes from Cupressus sempervirens, assembly GCA_028749045.1. Lineage (NCBI taxonomy): Eukaryota > Viridiplantae > Streptophyta > Pinopsida > Cupressales > Cupressaceae > Cupressus > Cupressus sempervirens. Next base: position 169,891,164 of record CM053786.1, on the reverse strand, counting down.
TCTTAAGTATTTTAGGCCCAAGGATCATTTTCCTGGCATGGTTTCTCTTGTTTTAGGCTGTACTTTCTTTTATTGTAGTTTTTTTTCCTTTTTGATCATTGTAGCTATCATTTTGAAGCACTTTTATGTATCACACTGAAATAAAGTGCCACTTTTGCATTTTGAGGGTCATGAACGTTGTTTTGAGTCAATTGTACATGCACTATTCTCATAAAGCACCATGGGGGGGATAGTTGTTTTCTTTTTTAAGGATTCTCCCTTTGTCAAGTAAGTGTCCCTTCCACAACATTAGCCCATGCAGAGTCAGTTTGACTGTGTCTTTATAAGTGTTTGTACCTCTTCCTCTCTCATCATTCTTTGTTCATTTGCAGGAGATTTTGGCCCACCTTCTCAGTTGCCTATCATCACACCCCATCTGCATTAAGGGGGGGTTATGCTATTGTTCTAATGCATTTTTGGTTTGATGGTTTGATAGTGTGAACTATGTATTCAGTGGTTGATCCTATGTACAAGGCGATTGTAGTGGCTGGCTACCTATGCATTTTAGTGAGATGGACCATCTACCATATAGACATGCTTGGTTTGTGCCTTCTTCTTCCATGGTGGAGATTCTTCAACTCAGTAGTTTTTCAGATTTGCAACTTCTACATGCTTTAGTGATGCTTCTTCATGATCACTCCTTGTTCCTATTTTTGGGGACATTTTCCTAGTTGGAGACTTCTCCAGTTCTTCACTAGGTTACCTCTTTTTGGGGGAGGGTTTTTCCCACATGGTTTTCTCTCTTTCCCCATTTACAGAGGTAGCATCTTTGCATTTTGATTGCATTGTTCATGGGCACCTAACATGGCCTCATTGTCGGGACCCATTCTGCATTCATCTTAGTTTTCTGAGCTTAAGGCATTTTCCTAAGTTGCACTTAAGGGGGGGTGTTAGAGTAAATAATTAATTTATTAATTATTTATTCTATTTACTTAAGCTTACTTAGGTTAATTCATTTATTTAATATTTAGTATTTAATGCATGTAGTGATTAGTTGTTGACAACACAGAAGTTTGTTCCCTTCTAGCATGTTCCACTTTTGGTGGATGTGTGCTAAGTTGTCATCCTTATCTTCTAGCACCTTCTAGCTTGTTCTACAAGCTTCCTTGAGGTCTTTATAAGTGACCTCTCTCTAATTGTATAACATATCACTTTTCATTGTATATTGTAAATATATATTTTCTTGTGTTTCAATATCTTGTGGTCTCTCATGTCCATTTAGGGTTTTTCCCTTGCTCCATGCTCTTCCTCTTCTTAGCTTCTCTTTGACAGGTTCTCGCATGCAGGTGATCTTGGGCATGTTCGGAGTTGGCTTTCATCAACTCCAACATACATAATTTACTCCCCCATTGATTTTTCAACTTATTGCATCATCTCCCACATAACATATGTCTTTCTCCAATATATCTTTTCTCCCCCTTTTTGACATTAGTGCCAAAGATGTATTCTATTTGTTTGCATAGTAACACCAAAAGGAGATAAACAATCTAAATGTACCTTGAGAATAATTGCCAAGGTGTTATCCTAATTGTCTTAAATAGGACCTTGCATGTGCGAAGTGCAATTTGAACCTCTGCTGACAATTCTATCATATGATCTACAATGAAGAAATTATTGTCATGGATGAGAGTTTTTGAATGTACAATATGTTTCTACATTGCATCCATGATGGGAAGAATAATATTTTGTATATCTATCAATGTGGATCTTATCCTTGCTTCTTCTCTAAGCAATTATGCTTGCATATCTGAAAAAATCTTATCCTTTGAAAATGTGTAGAGCTTGAACTAGGGTCAAGTTGTAGTTGCTAAGCACTAGCCTTCAAATCTTCATTTATTTTGGAAAATTTGTCCTTTATTTCTTTAGTAAACTCAAAAATGTCACAAAGCTTTCCAAAAAGTGATGATACATTTGTACAAGATGCTTCTAAATTGCCCAAAATTGTAGAAAGTTCTACTTGATAAATGGCTATCTATTGAGCAACGTACTCCAACACTTTATTATCAAACTTTTTCTCTACTTTTTGTACTAACTTATCTTGTCCCTCAGTATCTTCATTGAATTTCTATACTACCTCTACTACTTGATACAAAATTGGCTCAAAATATTCAACCTCAATACCTATGGCCTCTGCCAGAATGTTCTTTGCATCTTCAATTATTTTAAATTCCTTATCTCTCTCCTCTCTTAGTTTTTGTTATTTAGCCTTCTTCTGGAGGAGTTCACCAAATAACTACATTTGGTCTGAAGTAAGCTTGGAAATGTCCCAATTTGGGATGAAAATTTCCTTATCTAAATCAATTTCTTCCTCCATCTCTTCATCTTTACTCAAAAATTTTGGGCTTGGTTGTACCTTGGGCTCAACTATCCTTACACTTATTTCTTTCATACTTGGAATAGAAACAATTGTAGATATGCTAGGACTAGCTGTAAAAATTGTTACTATGCTTATTGAAGGAATATTTATAGAAATACCTAAAGAACCTAAAATTAGTGTGCTCAAAACTAAAGTAGTCAAACTAAAGTTCTTAACTTAGTTGATGAAGGAAGATTTTTCATATCGATAGATGAAGTGGAGGTCACTTATGTTAGTGATGTGCTGAGCTAAGTAGGAGCAAAGAGTGATTAGACATTTGGATTGGCACTGGTGGTCACAATCGAACTTGTTGAGGTTTTATTCATGCTTGATATTGTTACTGGTTTTCTTAGAGAGTGAGGAAGTGAGCCAATGACTATTGCATCTATCTTAACTGGATTAGTCTCCTCATTATTTTTCTTTTCTTCCTAGGTAGCCTCCTATTCTTGACCCTCTTCATCTTCTTTATTTTCAAAATGAGTTTCTTCTTCAACATATTTCTCCTTATCTTCTTCATCATCATCTTTGACATCAATTGGGAAATCACTTCATTTATGTAATAGATAAATATTCTTCCAAGTGTTTGTTGCATTCCTTAAAACATGCTCAATTTATTTAATCAAAACTAGACAAGTATTAAACTTTAGAGTCAATTTTTCTTCATTTTTCTTTAATGACTCTTTTACCTTAGCATTTGATATGCTTGGTAATAGCTGCCTCAAGGTTTTCCCATATATGTCTTTAATAGTTTGCATGGTAAAATCCCATCTTGGCTTTATATTTTCCAACAAATCATTCAAAATTTGAGAAGCAAGCTGGTCTACTGAGTATCTCCATTTACCCATCTTATCCACTACTAGGTCTTCAATTTTCTTTTGCTCCTTTGCTATCCTAATTTCATATTTTAATCATTTGAAATTTTTTATTCCTGCCTTTGATTCTAAATCTTTTAATTTGTCTTGGAAGGTAGGTGGAGGTTTCCTGAATATAATATCTCCTCCTTCCTTATCAGATTTCTTCCTTGAAGATCTCCTAGTGAAAACTATAGTGGATGGCTTTTGGGGCTTGGTGGTAATCACCTTTCCTTTCTTCCTTAGTGGCTCTTCTTCTTTATATTTTTCCCCATCCTCTACTTCCACATCCTTTTCTGCCTCGTCTTCACCTTTTCCCTTGGTTAACAAAAGGGTTGAACTAGATTTTAGTTTTGCAATTCTCTTCTTCCCTTTGTTCACCACCTGAGGAAGCTTTATTCCAAGTTCAATCCTAGCCTTTCCTTCATCATATGTTCCAAAATATTTATCCTTAGGATCAACTAGCTCATTGAAAAAAGCTTCAATGATGTCTTTAGTTTCATCAATATTAACCTCATAACCAAGAGGTTTTACCCATGCAATTCTAGGCTTAACTGCCTGAATGTATACTTTGTCACAATCCACCATGAAACATACACCACCTTTATAATCTTCTACTAGTTTCTTGGGGATTCAAAACCTATTTTTCCTTTTTTCTTTGAATACATTGAAATAAGTATCCATAATACTATTATAATTTTCCCCCGTTTCAGCAATAAACTCATTTATATGATATAACATAGGCACATCTTTTCTCCATACAAAAATGTCTTCAGAAGGGAAAAAATTTTGAACATAAAAGAATAGACAAGTTAACAAGGAACCAAACTTACATGGGTTATTTTTAGAAGTTCTTATGCTTTCCATATTTTCATTGAACTATTTCAACAATAGCTTGGCAAGGTCAAATGACAAGTTGTTCTTTACCACCTTGTATGCCAAACCCATAGCTTTACATGACACATTGTTAAACTTGCTAGAGCTGTATATTTTATGTGCAATGATGTGAATACTAATGATTTTCATTCCTTTGGTATCCCATTCTGGTAGGGTTTTCTTTTGCAATTCTACCCAACGTAGGGTTTTTGTCATTTTGGCCTTGGCTAGCATTGGGAGGCTAGTGATTCGATGAATCGTCTTCTTTGTGATCAACACTAGTTGATCCAAGCACAACTAACCATTATGCACCTGACTAAGGATAAACCTAATTTATTTAACTTGAAATTCATAGGGTGTGTGAGGGATATGAGTTAATCCTTTGGTTTCTAGGTGTTGGTGCTTGGGTTTCAAAAATTTATTTACACACAGTTGGCCAAGGGCATCATCCATTTCCAAAAAACCAATTTATTGAATAACACATTTGAAATGAGTGCGAATATCATTGATCAGAAGTACCTTTGGATGGATTTGAGACTATGCTCCACTCAGATCTATGGTTTCATCGATCGTAGGAGTGAGCTTGAAATTAGGTGCTTTCCATTCCAAAATGCAAACCAACATGTTAGATCCTCACTTAACCTTGTTACTTCTGGATGCCATCGTCACTTGGTATGATTTGAGGGAACTCAAAAAATTTCACTAGAACTTCACTCAAATCACTTGGAACCTTTGAAGATTGCACATTCACAATAGCACTCAAAATTTCATGATAAGAAATGACTTTGATTTCTTGGATTTTTAAAAAAGAATTCCATAAATGCTTAGTATGAAGGTAGATCAACTAACATCATGTTTATAGACTGTCATCCACTATGCTTATATTGAACACTCTGTGAAGTCTCCATGACTCAATAACCATAAACATCTTTATCACTCTTGACCTTGCTTGGTAGAGTCTATGACCCAACCTGACTCAATAGAGAAGATAACTTGGCAGACACTTGTACTTGGTGATCCCTTTGTATCCTGAATACTAATTTAGATCATTTTGCTCTTTCAATCTAGAACTATTTTGGATGTCTTCTTTGATAGCATAGTTCCAATTTCTCCTATGAGAACTTAAGAAAAAATGATAGAGTCACCCAATTCTTGAGTGAAATTGATCATCATTAGTATGACTTCTATCCTCAATAGACTTAGGAACCCATTGTTGTCTCATCTATTTTTCGATGTTATCAGCTTTTGCATTTTTCTCATCTTGAATTCTACCAGCATTCATGTAGTTCTTGGCAAGATGACCAAGTTTTGTACAAATGAAACATCTTTTAGTAGTTTTCTTTTCCTCAAATGATGGTTTACACAATTTCTTCCAATATGTCCAAATTCTCCACAATAATGACATCTACACCAGGTGTTGTAGTCCCAACAAAATATTTCTTTCACAATTTTCTCTATTCAATTCAATACCTTGGTTTTTCATTTTGATGACTTGTGTCCATGTTTTTTACAATTGTGGCATTTTCCTTCAAATTTTAGTTTCTCGTTGTGCTCATTAGCCTTATGACCATGCTGATTTCAATTGTAGCACTTTCCACTGAATTTTGTGTTTCCATTGCTCCAACATTTGTTTGATGTATGAGTTATTTTTCCATAGTGATTGCAAGTAGATCTTTGATTCTTTTGAGATCCTTGCTTGGATGATTCTCATTCTTCTGTATATCCAATTCCTTTTTATCCATTTTGTCTATAGAGGTTTTGATCATTCAATTGATTCATGTCTACTTGAGGTTTCATCATTCTTTCATTGACTTGCCTCTCAAAGTTCAAATCATTCTGTAATCTTTCATTGATTTGGCTTTCATAATTTAGATCACTCCCCATTATTTCATTTTCAAATCTTAGGCTCATGATTTCCTTATTTGCATTGGAGAGCTGATCAATAAGGTCTACTTGCTTAAGGGATTGGTTATGAATTTCATTACTCCTTCCATCTATCTCTTCTTTTATCTTATTTTTTTGTTCCATGACTTTACATAACCTTACTGCCTAAATTTCTTTCTCTCTTTCAATTTTTCTTACCTCTTCTTGTAGGGAACCATTCTTTTCTAGAAGTTCTTTAATTGCTTCATTGGCTTCATCTAAATTGTGATGTGAATATCAATATTTAACTATCTGATTTTGAGTCAAACTTGATGACCCATGTTTCATGAGTAGTGATTCAACATGAATCCATCTCTCATGAGAATAAATGGAACACTTAGCACTCATTGGATCTAGGTGATGCTCACAGGGGTGAAGCACCGGGACTTCCCGGGAGGTCACCCATCCCAGTACTACTCCAGCCTGAGCGCGCTTAACTACAGAGTTTCCTCCACAGTTAAACCCAAAGCTTGCAACGGGGTTGCAAGCTTTGGGTTTAACTGTGGAGGAAACTCTGTAGTTAAGCGCGCTCAGGCTGGAGTAGTACTGGGATGGGTGACCTCCCGGGAAGTCCCGGTGCTTCACCCCTGTGAGCATCACCTAGATCCAATGAGTGCTAAGTGTTCCATTTATTCTCATGAGAGATGGATTCATGTTGAATCACTACTCATGAAACATCGGTCATCGAGTTTGACTCAAAATCACACAGTTAAATCCTGATATTCACATCACAATTTGACTAGCTGTGGAAATCATCTCCTACTTCATCTGAATTGCTTGAATGAAGGTCTTCAATTCTTTCTTCAATGTAGAGATGATCATTCATTTGAATTTCAAGTTCTTTTTTTTTTTTGGGGGATTGAGAGAGTTGCTCCCTTGCTTTCTTGAGTTGGGCAATGGCCATTTCCAGATCTAGCTTCTCATTTTCAATAGCTTTGTCAAGTTTGAATATCTCCATAGCATTGATCTTTGCTTAAGTTGTTAAGCTCTCTCTTGAGAACCACAATGCTCTAATACCAATTGTTAGAAATATTCAAGACTAAACTAATTTTCTAAGAGGGGAGGGGTGAATCAATAACTTCTAGAACTTTAACAATTTAACTCTTAATCCAACAATCCAATTAGAATATACTCCATCACATATAATCTGATCTAATAGTATGTATAGGAATATAAAAACATGAAAGCATTCATAACAATGTGACACAAAGATTTGGTGACCCAGAAACCTTCCAAATAGAAAGTAAAATTGGGATGGGGATGATACCCACAAACTTCAGTACTATAGTATAATGTTAGACTATTAAAGCTTACATTGATCACTTCTTATAATCTACCATGTTAGGAGCAATAAGGACTACTAGGTCCACCTTGTGAAAGGATTTACAAACATAAAATTAAGTATGCACTTGGTAAAGAGATTTACAAAAGACTATTATGTCTACCTTGTGAAAGGATTTGACTAATCCACCTATTAGGATAAAATAGTAGATGATCTCTAATCTGCAACTTGATTTGCTGAATGAGATTCTTTTAAGTATTAATCACCTTGTCATGATAGATATGTCTTTGCTACTCCTCATACTGTAGTAGCATTTTCAATTTTCTCTTTCCACTCTTCCCTGATGATTACATTGATTTCACATTGATACTCATACTTTGGATATGATACAATACATTACATATATATCAATCCAATTATACAAATCACAAAGTCAGCTATAATACAAGTTACCACAAATATTTTAAAGTCGGCCCACATGAAGACATTTGGGTTCTAAAGACTGACTCGGTGAGGTTTTGATACTCAACATCCACTATCAATGCTCAGCATTATCATGCACTTGGTAGATATAGAAGCTTGGTCCATACTGATCACTTCCAAGTAGTCTTGAACTTGGTCTACACTGGTGACTTGGTAGATACTGTAAAACTCATCATGTAAACTAAGTCTCTTGATTTACATTGTATGACTCAATAAACACTATCACTTCAAACTTGGTATAAACTAAGTTACTTGGTTAACACTAAGTAGCTTGATTAACACTAGACTCACATCACATACACTATGAACTCAATGAAGAATGCATAGCTTAGCTTGCACTAGTGAACTCATCATACACTAAGATGCATGGTTTACACTACTGGTCTTCACTATAATTGTGACTTCTCGATAACCACTGAGATTTTTCCAAAGAACTCGGTAGCAACTGTAGAACTTGATGATGACTAAAATACTTGGCAAACATCGATAGCTATACAAAGAACTTGGTAGCTATATACAATCTGAATAAGTATGTGTCAATAGGAAGCATACTCTAGAACCCAAATTATCAAGTAAAAACATCCAACAAAGATCACATTGGGACAATATACCATCATTGTACATAGTTCCCCAATAGTGGTATAGATAGCTATGCCTCCCAACCATGTGAAAATAATTGGTCTACTCCCGCTGTGTTGATGGAGATAATGATCCAACCACAAACACACATTAATAGAACATCCATGGCTAACACTCACGCCAAATAGTAATGATGAATAAAACCAAGATCATGAAAAAATGCAAGTACAATAGGTCTTGGTCAAACACTCAATGGGTAAACTATATAGGTGCTAACAACATAGAGAGTCACTTGGCATTGGAAAGGCCAAGCTTGGATCGTATGGCTCAAATCCTCATTGGAAGGCTCTCGCACTGTGTCCTAAAACTTAATGGAGTTCTCACATATTGTGTCGTCATACTTAATTAGGTGATCACACATTTTATTATCTTAAGTTATATTACCACTCACACATTTTATTTAGTTATCACTTGATTAAAACTTCCTTTGCCAACCCTATGGGAAATGGTCACCAAGTTGTGAGATAGAAACCCCCTCCATGGATGCTACCCCACCCTGCTCATGCTCATCCAACAATGACTTCCTGTAGGCATGCATATTCCCAACCTAACCCTAAATAATCATAACTCCACCAAAGTACAAATGGGAGATCGGGTCTCAAAATTCACCTGATAATGTATGTGCATGTACTTGTGTGTGGTGCATTAGCATCACAAGGATCATAACACAAGGATTGGATGAGAACACAAGAAAAAATAATACTCAACCAAAACCAAGCTCGAGAGGATGAATTCTACATGAATCCCAATAAATAATAAAACCATACATCATGAACTCACTCAACCAACCTCAATCTAGGAGTATGGATTCTACACAAATTCCAATGATGCAACAAAACCAACATCATGAACTCACTCAACTGACCTCAATCAAAGAGTATGGATTCTATGTGAATCCTAGAGTCCACAAAAATAATAACAAGAGTCCAAAAGAAACAATAAATCTAGGTATAAAATCACTCAATTGAACACAACGTCAGGAGTACATATGCAAAATGCATCCCAATGAAAATATAAAAGTGCAAAAATGGTCTAACGGACATCCTATGGATAATCCAATTCCATGAGCAACATCATGCCAAGAAAACTTGAGAAAATTGGGCGGCATACAAATTGAGGTAAAACCCAAAAATTGGAAAACTTCAAAAATAAAACTAATTTGGACTTAGGGTACAAAAGCCATGAAAATCCAATAAAATATGAGTTTGGAGTCCATATGCAAAAATGGCTATCATAATAGTGCAAAACCCCAAACCCTCATCCTGAAAAAAAAGGGAAATGTTTGTACCTACACAACCAAGTAGAGCTAGCATACAGAATGAAGGAGAACACTAGTTCTCAACCTAATAACAAACAACTACCAAAAATGGATGTAGAAACAAAGCTAAAACATTAAAATAGGAGAGCCCTACCTTACAAGAAAATGAGGCAAAACGAGAATTTGAACCATAAAATAAAAATCTCATAGAAGTAGCCAAAAATCAATGCAAAGTAGGGTCTCCGCGAGCTAGATCCAACGAGACCAATTTCACGATGACCCCATGCCCATAGCTCCCACAATGAATAGAAAAGTCATTCTTCATGAAGACAATTTTGGGTTTTACTCTCAAACTTTCTAATTCAAAAGTGAGAAGTGAAGAATTAAATTCCTCTTTGGATACTTATTCACTTTTTGAGTGAATAATCAATTAGGGAAATTAACCATCCAACCTAGTTAAACCCTAAATTGACTCAAATGAAAATAGGTTATTCCAAGTAATTAGAATTCATCTATGGAAAAGCTTCTAGAAATTAAAAATCAATTAAGTAAAGCTTGAAAATGCTAAAACCAAAATCATAAAAAACCTTACCAACTTTGCGAGAATACGAAACTTTGAATGCACGGACATGTTCACTAGTCTAATCACATAATGCAATTGTGTCTAGATTTAACAAATTACTAGAGGGTTTAATCAAATAACTAAAGAAGATATGTCAACCATACATGGGTGACATTGGTAAAATATGAACTGTTGAATCACTAACTCCATTTGCCACTGGTAGGGTTATAAATCCTACACACTAAAACACACAATCAAGTGCAATCACATATAATAGTATAGCCAAAGCAATAAATGCATCAAATTACCTAATTTAACCATTTATTCAATTATACTGAAATAAACTATTTACATTACTCATGTCCACATTTAGCATAATTAAACAAGAATGAAGTGAATAAACCATAGCATTAAATCCAACATATAACCAAATCAAAGATATGTCCAAATACCAGATAACTAGATATCATCATAATGCATACTGTTATCTCAAAATGGTATCAACATGCAAATATGATGAATTGAAAAACACCATAATCTAACATCTATGATACTAAAATCAAATTATAATATCTGACCCTTTGGTCATCTCAAATGTAAAATATAACATGAGTAACAAGTATCTATCAGACCAAAATATAACAAGGTAAATAGCTGCAACACATAACCAATGACTCTAACATGGACAATCCATTTCTAATTATTTAATCAATTAACAATGGTTGTTTAAACAAAATTAAAAAGGCACTTAAAACACATCAGTGAACACAATCATATACATGAGTAACCACTGCTTTAGGAACCTAGTCCAGTGTAGCAAGATAATAGTACATAGTGCAATGTCTACACACATCTCTAGGTAATCATAAAACAACACCATGATACCACATTGATCCTAGTAACCACTAGCACAAACCTCTATGAACCATTTAACACATCATAATCTTGAAAATCAGCCAGAAGAATAATCAAAGCAACTGATACATTAACATAAATCCAATCACCTCAAGGGTGTAGACCACTCATGGTCCCAATCACGATCCCTTCTCAAGGAGAGATCAACAAAGTTGCATCCATCAAGATGACTTACAGAAGTCAAATAGGAGAGGCACTACATAGATTCTAAGAAAGGTATTGCAATCATTCCTATTGTTAGTGCTATTTCTTCAACATTTGTTTCTATTCCTACCACTTCTTATATCATTTCTACTATTTCTCTTGTTGTTACTACCATGGAAAGTACAATAATATTTGAGGTCAGGCCTCAACCAAGCACTAATGTATTGAGTAAAGGAAAGGAAATTGTTCATTCCATTTAGAAGGCAAAGGGTAAAGAGGTAGAAGCCTCTAAGAAAGAAGTTGATCTACAGGAGGACATAGTGATACTAGATTTGAATCTTTCTAATCTAATTCCTGATCAGATGGATACCCTTGGTAAACTTTGGAAAAATAGGGCCAAGGAACAAAATCTCAGAGAAGAGAAGAAGAAGAAGAAGAAGAAAAATCAAGCACTTGAAGAAATTAAGAGCATATTTGTGGACACTTCAAATATTGAGGTTGATGAGAAAAAACTATTTTGGATCAACTGGTTGAAATTATTCACTAATACAATGAGGACATAAATGGGCAAGAAAAACTTCTATAGAGGGAAAAAAGAAAATTTGGGGATGAAGTTTTCAAATAGGTTGCACAGAAGATAGCCATTGACAAAATAGAATTGTCTACTATTCTTTCTACATTTGAAACATCTATAAATAATGGTGTTTCTCTGTGTAAAGAAAAGTGATATATCTAACTTTTCAAAGGAAATAAAGAATAACTATCTAAGATAGATACTGATATGAAGGCAAGTGATCATCAATTGTCTCTTGATCCTAGTTGCAACTCTTCACTCTTTACAAAGATTAGATATCTAACAAACCTTCATGCTGAATTGTTAAGGCAAGAAGCCAGGATAAGGGAAAATCTAGTAGAGATACAAGGAATGATCCTTCCCAACATCGATGCAATGCAAAAATACATAGCACATGAAAAACATTGATCCATGCCAATAAATTTTCCATAGTAGACCATATGATGGAGCTATCAACTGAGGTACAAATTGCATTACATAGATCAAAGGTATTACAAGAAAATTGTGACAAGACAATGTCCATCATTTTGAAGGTACACGATGATTTTCTTTCAAATTTTGGTGTAACCTTGTAAATGTTTCATTTTTTATTTTTGGCATTTGTGTCAAAAAGGGGGACTTGTATTATCATACTCCATAGATATGCTATATACATCAAATATATGTATGAGGGAGTTGTAATAAGGAAGTAAACCCATTTATAGTGTATAAGTGATGTAAATATGAAGCAGAAAATATGTTTATAAAAGCAATTTTCAAAAATCAAAAAATAGAGTAAGAGGATATCGAGATACAACATCAAACACTAGTGAAAACCAATTTGAAGTCATAGATTGTTGATAGGGGGAGTTCTGACTTGTATTCTGAGTATTCAAATTTTTGGTATGATAAGTGTTTTTGACATTAATGCGAAAGGGGGGGATTGTTGACATTAAGGTCAAACATATTATCTATTAGTAACTTAACACTTAATTAGTCAATTACACTACTTCTAAGCTCTACAGTTCCTATTGAGCTTATCATACTATCAATAGTGTAAGTCAAGTGTTTAAGTTGCTCCTAAGACAATTAGATAGATTATAATTCATGTCAAGCTTCATAGTGTCTATCAAGTATTTGAGATTGATTTTAGTGTTTTTCAACCATTATAATGTCTACCGAGCTACAATGGAAGTGTTTAGTGTTACTTGAGCATAGCAAAGTCTACTGATTCTTTAAACATATGAGGTGAAGATCATAGTGTTCACTAAGCATCACAATGTCAATCAAGTTTGTTAAGTTCTTTTGTGTTCACTGATTCATCTAGTGTTGATCAAGTTCTTGTTATCCCAAGTGATCAGTATGGACCCGAGCATCTACATCAATTGAGTGCCAGAGCTTTTTGAGTGTCAGAACATCACTTGAGTGGTCTTTAGAATCTGAGTTAGAAAAAGTGAGCCAACTTTGTGAATGTTGTTTGAATTAGGTATTGTACTTGACTCTAGAAGATAGTTAAGTGGATTGGTATATATGTAATACATTGTATCATATCCAAATGGAAGTAATGTAATCATGAAGAAGAGAATGAGTGTGAATTAAAGAAGGCTACAAGAAATATAAGGAATAGAAAAGACTTATCTATTAGAACTTGGTGATCATTGTTACTCAAAGGAATCTCATTCAACAAATCAAGTTGTAGATCAAAGATCATCCACTGGTTAATCCTAATAGGTGCATCAGTCAAATCCTTTAATAAGGTGGACTTAATAGTCTCATTCCAAATCTCCTAACAGAGTGCATAATTCATTTTATGTTGTAAATCCTTTCATGAGGTGGACCTAACATTCCTTATTGCTCCTAATAGGGAAGATCACCAAAAGTAGTAAATTATAAGCTTTAATAGGATAACTTTAGACATCAATAATAAAGCTTGTGGGTATCATTCCACCCCAATTTTACTTTTGATTTGGAAGGTTTTTGGGTTACAAAATATTGTGTCAAGTGTTGTGAATTTTTATTGCTTTCAGTCTTCCATACATGCAATTAGATCATATTTAATGATGAAATTTTAATTGGTAAAATAAAGTATAAGTTTTATTATTTCTTGATTCACCCCCCACACCCCCCCCCCCCCTTCTCAGTCAGCTAGTCTATATTACATTTCCAAAAACTACAACTTGGTGGATATAGTCAACTCAATTGATACTAAAACTCTCTTGATACTACTCCTTAAATAGTTAACCTTATTTACTTGATTCATTCATGAGCTTGATTAACACATCAGTCTAATAGATTGATCATTACTGACTTCCCATAATGACTAATTTTTTTGGCACTAATTGACAATATGTCATGCCATAAGGTCTACAATCTCCCCCTTTGGCATTAGTGACAAAAACTCTTATCATGTAGAAAATCTAGAATAAATTTTTCTTTAGTCAAACCCTCCCTTTGAGTGTTCTCTATTCTATCACTCAATTTTCACTGAACACTTTATAACTCTATTTGAATTGATGACTCTATTTTTTCTTTTTCTTTTTTTTTGGTTTATCAACATTTTACATATCTGTCTACTATACATATTTTCTTTTTTTTTATTCATGTCATGCTTCATAGTGTCTACCGAGTATTTGAGATAGATTTCAATCTTTGTCAAGCATTACAATGTCTACCAAGCTACAATAGAAAAATTTAGTGTTACCTAAGCATAATAGAGTTTACCAATTCTTTTAGCATATGAGGTGAAGATTGTAGTGTTGAATAAGCATCATAGTGTCAATTGAGTCTACCGAGTTCTTTAGTGTTAATTGACTCATCTAGTGTTGGTCGAGTTATTGTTACCCTAAGTGATCGGTATGGACCGAGCATCTACATCAACCGAGTGCCAAAGCTTGTCAAGTGTTGATAATTGTTGCCAAGTGTCAGAACATGACTCAAGTAGTCTTTAGAATCTGAGTTACAACAAGTGAGTTGACTTTGTTAATATTATTTGAATTAGGTATTGTAGACGATGATTGGTATATATGTAATACATTATATCATATCCAAATCGAAGTAATGTAATCATAAAGAATAAAATGAGTGTGAATTAAAGAATGCTACAAGAAATATAAGGAATTTAACATAGAATTATCTATCATAGTCAGGTGATCATTGTTACTCATAGGAATCTCACTCAACAAACTGAGTTGTAGATTAGAGATCAGCCATTGGTTCATCCTAACAAGTGCATCAGTCAAATCCTTTAATAAGGTGGACTTAATAGTCTCATTCCAAATCTCCTAATAGAGTGCATAATTCATTTTATGTTGTAAATCCTTTCACAAGGTGGACCTACGATTCCTTATTACTCCTAATAGGGAAGGTCGCTAGAAGTAGTAAATTGTAAGCTTTAACAGGATAAATTTATACTATAGTAATAAAGCTTGTGGGTATCATTCCCACCCCAATTTTACTTTCTATTTGGAAGGTTTATGGGTTACCAAATATTGTGTCAAGTTTTGTGAATGTTTCTTGCTTCTAGTCTTCCATACATGCAATTAGATCATATTTCATGGTGAATTTTTAATTGGTAAAATAAAGTATAAGTCTTATTGGTTCCTGATTCACCCCTCCCCCCTCAGTCACCTATTCTATATTACATTTCCAACAACTACAACTTGGTGGATACAGTCAACCCAGTTGACACTATAGTTCTATTGACACTGCTCCCTACATAGTTAACCATATTTACTTCATTCATTCATGAGCTTGATTAATACTTTAGTCTAATAGATTGATCATTACTGACTTCCCATAATGACCAATCTTTTTGGCACTAATTAACAATATGTCATGCCATAAGGTCTACAATCTCCCCCTTTGCCATCAGTGAAAAAAACTCTTATCATGCACAAAATCTAGAATCAAATTTTCTTTAGTCAACCCCCCCCTTGAGTGTTCTCTATTCTATAGCTTGGTTTGCACCGAACACTCTTTAACTCAGTTTGAATTGAAGAAACTATTTTTTATTTTTTTTATCTGCATTTTACATATCTTTCTACTATACATAGTTTCTTCTTTCTATACATATTTCCCTTTACATGCACATACATACTTTCCTTTATATACTTTCCCCCTTGTTGTTTTTACAAATGCAAAAATATGAATAAAATATTGCAAGCTTATGCCAAAATGAGAAAGAAAATCATGGTGTACCTTAAAAATTAAAGATAAAGTCTTATCCTAGTTATCTTGTAGCACCTTCAGAATGTGTAGATCAATCTTAAGCTCCAATAATAACTCTATCATGTGATATGCAATTGATGGGTTTGTATCCTTGAATGGTGTGCTTGCATGATCTATTCTCTTTTGCATAATATTCAAGTGGGGAAGTATCATACTTTGTTTATCTACTAATGTTTCCCTTATTCTAGGCTCTTCTCTTAGTAGTTCTTCCTAATGATCTATCAAAAATATGGAGTTTGCAAAATGTTTTGAACTATAACTTGGATTGAGTGATTTAGTGCCAACTTATTTGCACTATCCTAGAAATCCAAGTCAATCTTTTCCAGTTTAACTTTGATTTCCATGGTAAAGTTCATTGTATTGCTCAATTTCACAAATATAGATACAATGTTATTTACAACATTTTATAAAGTAGAAATTAAAGTAGATAGTTCTACTTAATCAATTACTATTTTCTATGCTACATTCTCTAGCATTTTATTCTCAAACTTCCTTTCAGCTCTTTTTAGAAGTTTGTCATGCTGATCAGTGCCTTCATTGAGCTTATGAAAAATGTTAATCAATTTCTCAATGATATGGATTTTTTCATTTATTTCAATAAATAGAACATCAAAACATATTTCTTTGATGTCCTCCAAAACTTTGCTTCTATCTCTTTCAGCCCTTAGCAACTGGTTCTTGGCCCTTTTCTTCCACAATTCTCCCAAAATATCCATTTTTCTTAGCATATAGATTGGATTGGTTCCAATTCAAGATCACAATCTCTTCATCCAGATCAATGTCATCAACTATCTTTCCTTTTCCTTTTTTTTTAATAGTTGATGAAGATATGATCTCTTTCCCTTTGTCAATTGAGTCCTTCTTCTATTTCAGCTTGGTTGAAATTGTGGGAGCTTGTTGCTTGGTTATAGAAGGAGTGGAACTCAGTGAAGGTGCAAATATTTTTGTTTCACCTCTTAGTTGAATTTGGTTCAACTCAATGGATTTTTTCTTAGGTTTCTCCTTAGGAAGAGTGATAGGAAGAGATGTCATGACCTCTACAACAATCTTCTTAGGATTAGACTCTTTCTTCTCAAGATTAGACTCTTCAATTATCTAAACCTGTGGTAGGGCTCCCTCTTCTTTAATATCAAAAATTATTTTCCACATATGTGTTGTGGGCTATACAACATGCTCTATCTTATTTAATAAAACTTGAAAAGATTTAAATCTAGGAGTTTGTTTATTTTCATACTTGGACATAGCCTCCTTGATTTCTTTGTGAGAGAGGTTTGGCATGAGCTTTCTTAGAGTTTTCTCTTTGATGTCATTCTTTATTTTAACTACAATATCCTAATGGTAAGAAATATCCTTAAGAATTGTTTTAGAAGCTTGACCTTTGAGTTTAGTAGGGTCATACTTCCACTTAGCCATCTTCTCAACTATTGCATCCTCAATTTTATTTTTCTCATCCTTACATCTTGTTTCATATTTTAGGTATCTAAAATCAGCCATCCCACTTCTTTCCCTTAATGATTTTAGTATCTATTAAAAGTTAGGTGGTGGCATCTTGAGAGAGATGATAGGAGTATTTTATTCATCTGAATCATCATCCTCTTACTCAAGCTTCAATTTCTTTCTTATCCTTCCAGGTTTGGTAGCAGTGATTACAGGGGTAGAGTAATTTTCAAGTTTCTTTTGTGGTACCTCTTATGGAGTTTTTACCATCTTCTTAGGAGGTTCCTCTACCTCTTCTTATTCTTGATAACCTTCCTCTTCAGCTTCCTCTTCTATATCATCACCTTTCCCTTTAGTGAGCATGAAAGGTGAATCTACTTTGGAAAGTTTCTTCTCAATATTTTTCCAACCTTTTGTTTCCTCTCTTTGAGATTTGAGGAATCTAAATCTCAAGTGATATTTTGGTCTTGGCTTTCTTATAAGTTCCAAAGTATGTAGCCTTAGGGTCCATAGGCTCAATGATGAGAGCCTCAATAATGTCTCTAGTTTTGTCAATATTTACCTCATATGCCAAAAGTTTCACCCATGGAATCCTAGGTTTGACTGCTTGTTTATCAAATTTGTCATAGTCAGCTAGGAAGCATATATCCTTCTCATAATCATCTACCAACTATTTTGGGATCCTAAATCTACTCTGCATCCTCTCCTTGAAGTTTTCAAAGTATGCATCCATGATGCTTTCGAAATTCTTGCCCATCTCATTTATGAATTCATTAATCTAGTATAATATTGGGGTGTCCTTCTTCCAAACAATAGTTCCTTTTGATGGAAAGAATTTTTGCACATAAAAGAACAAAAAGATCAGGAGTAAATCTGACTTAAATGATTTTTTCTTTGATAAATAAATTTTCTCCATGTTCTTTCTCAACTGGATTCCCTAGAGTTTGGCAAGGTCAAAGGATAGGTTCTTCTTTTCAACTTTGTATGATAGGTTAACTTCTTCACATCGCATGTTGTTTGGTCATGTTGAACTATAAATTTTGTGTGCTATGACATGGATGCCAAACTTGATTTCCATATTATTCAAAATATTCAACTTCATGCCTCTACCATCCCATTTAGCTAGGGTTAGCTTTTCTAGTTCTACCTATCCTTAGGTTTTGCTAGCCTTTAACTTCTCCAACATTGGATACCCAATTATCCTATGAATCATCTTCTATGTGATGGGATAGGACTACTTGAGCCAAAATGTCATGTCATGGAATCAGTTTAGTATAAACCAAATCTACTTGATTCAAGAATTCCTTGGCATATGAATGATATGGGTTAAACCCCTGACCTCTAGGTGACTTTGTTTTGGCTTACACACATCATTTTTGCATAATTCATTGTATGCATGATCCATCTTGATATTGATTATTTCTTGAATAGAATAGTGATATAAAGATCTAACATCATGAATGTGAAGTAACTTGGGAGGAATTGTTGAGTGTGCCCCCTGTGGATTCTTCTCCTTAGCAATCACAGGATATAACTTAAACTTGGGTGGAATGCATATGGAACTCTTTACCAACATTTTAGAACCCCTTTTGACCTTTGTGCTTGAATATGCTACCATAGTGCTTGGTTAATGAAGGATTGTAGATGATAGCTTCACCTATGACTTTCCTTCAACAAAAATTTGCTTCATAATCACTTTGGGGGCTTGAAGAATGTTGTTCTTTGTTGAAACTCTTAATTCATGATGAAGAAATGAATCTTTGATTTCTCCATTTTATCAGATTTTCAATTTTAGGGCCTCATTAATGCTTCATACTTAGGTAGGCTAAGGGAGGATCAATTAAACCTTGATTGCATATTGAAGGTCAACTAATACTAACTAAACACACTCAATTGAGTCAATGAATTGATTGAGTTTGACCCTACTTGGTTAGGTCTAAGGAGTAACTTAGTTAGGACTAACAACTCTAAGGAGTAACTTGGTTAGAACTAATAGCTAAGATTGAGACTTTTATCTATCTAAGTGCATATTCTATGTTTATTTGGACTTTCTTGCTTGGTTCATTGCAACTGATGTAGAATATGATTTTGTTTATAGCTCCAGTGGTCTCCTTGCATCCTTATGCAGAGATGATTGAATTATCCAACTCATTGCTTTGGTGTCAATAACCTCAATGTTTTCATTTGAATTCTTTGGATATTTCCTCACCTATTGCTACTTCATTTGAGTCTTTCTCTTATCAACCTATGATTTCTTTCCATCTTCAACTGTAGCTCCATTCATACAATTCTTTTATATATGACCAAGTTATTTTCATAAATAGAATCTTTTTGTAGGATTCTTTTTTTTGAAGTGATTCTTAATGCAATTTTCTCCAATGTGACCATACTCACTACATAGATAAATTTTTTACCATGTTCTATAATCCCAACACAAGATAGCTTTAGCAAGTTATATAGTAGGATTTCAATTCTTGGTCTTGCACACTAAAGGCTTAAGACCTTCTTTGTTACATCTGAAACATTTTCCTAAAAATATAATTTTCTATTAGCATTCACTTTCTCTATGCCCATTTTTGTTGCAACTGTAACATTTACCATTAAACTTTGACTTTCTATTACTCCAACATTTGTTTGATATATGCCCTAACTTTCCACAATGATTGCATGTAGGTCTTTTGTTGTTTTGAGCTTGTTGCTGAGATGATTCTCCTTGTTCACTGTAGCCCAATCCTACTTTACCTTTGTGTCCTTTTTGAGATATCTCAACTAACAAAATCATGCTTTATTTTGATCTCATTATTCTTTCATTGTTTTCTTTTCCTTCTCTAACATCATTTAGGAGTCTTTTATTTTCTATGCTTAGATTAATGACTTCTTGATTTGCACTATTCAGCTAATTTAGCATATCTACCTCATTTAGTGAAAGATGGTGGATTTCATTATCCTTTTCTTCTATCATGGCGTTGAGTAATATGTCATCTTCCTCTTCCATATTGTTGTCATTGTCATCCTTTTTCTTCTATTCCATAACTTCACATATCTTGACTAAATGAATCTCTTGTTCTCTTTTCAATTTTATGACTTCTTCTTGTATAATAATGTTCCATCCAAGTAGATATTCTATAGTTTCATATGCTTCTTCTAAACTTATTTCTTTGAAAATATCTTCAATTTTTTCTTCTAAGTATAGATTATCATTCATCTGAGCTTCTAATTCTTCTCCTTTTTTTCAGGGATTGAGAGAGTTGATTCTTTAGTTTCTTGATTTGTTCAATGGCCACATGTAGAGCCAACTTTTCATTTTCAATAGTCTTCTCTATCTTTTATACCTCCATTATCTTTGATCTTTTCTCTCAAGATGCTTTAATCCTAATAAGAGAACATTGCTTTGATCCATTTGTTGGAAAATGTAATGTAAGCAAGGTGACCAAGAGGGGGGGGAGGGGTGCTTGAATCAGGAACCACTTAAAACTTATGATCTTAATCTACTTTGGTATGTTATCTAATGCATGCAACATAAAGTAATAAAGTAACAACACTGTAACACAATAATTGGTAACCCACAAACCCTCCAAGTAGAAGGTAAAACTAGGATGGGGATGACACCCATAATGCTTTACTACTACAGTAATAAAGTTGGCCTGTTAACACTTACAAATGATCACTTTTGGTGACCTAATCGGTTAGGAGTAAGAAGGATTGTTAGGTCCACCTTGTGAAAGAATTTATACAATACAATTAAGTATGTAATCCATTAGGAGTTCTACAAAGGACTCTTAGCTCCAGCATATTAATGGATTCAAGACTGTTGTGCCTTTTAGAATGAACTGGTGGATTGACTTTGCTTTGCAACTTTATTTTCTAATTAAGATCATTTGAAGTAGATTGATCACTTCAATATGATAGATGAGTCTATTCCTTTCCTTTATGCTTCTTGTAGCCTTCTAAATACTATAGTCTTTAATATTCTCTTGTATGTAATGTTCTTCAACTCATGGTACTTCATTTGGACAATAAAAAATAACTTATACTTATAATCCATGCAAATAATTATATTACAAGTCATCTAAAATTACAATTGTTCCAAAAATAACTACCATGTCGGCTCTATGTTGTAACTCAAGTCCAATGGTTTACTTGGGTGATAATATAGACACTTGGACAACATTGTTATCATTCTAAAACTAGAAAACACATATGGCTTAGTTCACACTACACTTCCTTCTTGGTTATCATTCTGAAACTAGAATACTTTTTTGATTTGGTTAACACAGGAGCTTGGTAGATACTATCAACTCAGTTGACACTACAACTCGATGGATATAGCCAACTTGGTTGACATTGTTCCCTACATAGTTAACCTTGTTTACTTGGTTCATTCATGAGTTTAGTTAACACTTCAGTCGTATAGATCAGTCACTACTGACTTCCCATAATGACTAAGTGTTTTGGCACTAATTGACAATCTATCATGCCATAAGGTCTACAACTAGGCCATTGGATTTGATTTTTATATTAAGGATAAAAGATAATAATGAACTTATTCACAACTCTTACCACAACCAAATAATTCACCTATATTGAGCATTATCATTCTAGACAACAATTGTAAAACTACAATAGATTCTTGTTTCTCAACTGAAAGTACCCTAACTTTTATGCATGTAGAAAATGAATATGATATTACATCTTGCTTCAAGTCATCATTAAAATTTCACAAAGAGTTTCAAATAGTGCATAAGGCAACCTAAAAATGTTGCAAAAATGTTCATCGTGACATCTAACACGAAAAATTGAGTGGTTCCACCAATGTAAAGAGTGTGGTTTCACATAATAATCACTACGAATTATTCCTTCCCACTGAGAAATAGATAAATCACTTTCAATGGTCTCACCTTCTAGATTAGAACTGAGTACATGAAGGACTATTTTCATATCATCTAATTCCATGTTTGTCAATTGTCTCATTTTAGAGAAATCTACTTTTTGTTTCTTAAAACTATTTTGTATCCTTTTTGAATTTTGAGTAGCAATCCAAATTTGTAATGCCAATTCAATAATATTTGATGCAACAACAAGAAGAAATTTTATTTTTTATAGAATTGGAATTCATTATGTAGTATTTAGTTTCGCCTTACAAAAATACAAAATACAAAATTGTATTAAGTTTTTGACACTTAAAAAATTAGGTAAAAAAAGTAAGACATCAAATTGTAATATGAAAATAAAGTAACATAATATAGATCAACATTTTTAACATAATATTGAGCTCCACTCTATAAAAAAAAGCTTCAAGCTTCACTATTACATGATCTCAAACTACACAAGCACTTGAAAAAGAAAATGTAATCAGACATTTGTGACCATTAGAAATGTGAAAAAAAACTACATATTTTCCTATGGAATAAGAAAAGAAGAAAAACTAGTAACTTCGAGACATATAATATGGTAATTTGGTATGCAATTTATAAATTTATTAAGTGTAGATCATGTTTTCCATGTACAAATTGGAATTCCAAACTCTGAAAGGGAAAACATATTTTAAATATGAGTAGAATCAAAACAATAGTTTAAACTAAACTAAGACTAGGTTAAATTTGTTTATGCTTGTAGATTTTGTTACTATTAAATAAGATTAGTTCATGCCTACTGTGCCCAACTTTATAGATTATAAACTCTATTCTCAACAAATATTAAAATTGGTTTGTATTGCATGATTATTTGGTTTTTATTTGCATTTTTCTAGATGATTGCTACTACCACTCATATCTCTTTAATTTGGGGAAGTGTTGAAAACTTGAGTATAAGATAGAAAAAAGAATTTTGTAGCTACAAACAAATATGAATATTTATATATTTCAAAGCATGCAATCTGAGATAGATTTGCTACTCTTCAATCTGAGATAGATTTGCTACTCTTCAATCCCACACTAATAGAAAATAAACTATTTTCTTTGTATTTTCCCATTTGTTGGTTGTTGCTACAACTATATCTCTATGTTTTCGCATTTGTTGGATGTTGCTATAGCTATATAAGTGTCTGTTCATTTCTATACACATGGATTGCAAAATATACCTTAGACCAATTATTAATCCACCCATAGAAATAATTATCAAATTTTTGTAGTTGAAACTAAGGTTTTTTCTTACTTCACCTTCTACTCCCATCCCTTTCTATGTGCAGATTTCAAACAATAAAGAAAAAAAAATCATCCAATCAATAAAGAAAATAGAGAGACGCGGTTAATCAAGGAAATATCTAGATGGGGTATACTTAAGTTTGATTTGACTAATGCTGAAAACCAAGCTCAAAATTTCCTTTCTCATCATTAAAGTTCTCATATATGAACACTCTCATAATTTCATTGATAGATATATAAAAAATGAAAATGTACACAACTTGAGACAAAAGTAGTAGAAAAGAAGACTCCAAAGACCCCAATGTAGAAGAGTTTCCAGAAAATGACATTCCATAAATGAACCATGTCAATGGAATATAAAATTCTGAAATTTTTATTTAAATGAAAAGCAACCACAAGTGTTCTATGAAACTAGTACACAAGACAAGCAACAAAAATGATTTCAAATATCAAACAAAAATTTATTTGAATGTCATACAAAACTTAGCCTATATAATTAGTAACATTAAGCTAAACCAATTTTTATTTGAAAATGATTTAGAAATCTTAACCATTGCTTGACCAATAGAATTAAGGGTAGCAACTAGGCTCATCTACACATTGACTTTTTGTTATTCCAATTTGATCAATTTTTCATCATTTTTAACTTTGTGTTCTTCCAATTTGATAAAATTTTCATAATTTTCTTCTTTCTTACTCAATGTCCTTTCCATCAGAGCATAGTATTTTTCATGACATTTCATGCAACCCTCGTTAGCAAGATGTAATGTAGAAATAACTAATTTATTGTTTTCAAGAATAGTATCTTTCACGCCAGTTGCTTTTAGACTTTCCTTTCAATTTTCCCCTATGTATCTCTTTTCACTTTCACTATTAGTGTGTATTGACCCTTAACATGCCGCATTCATTGTATCAAATTTATCCATTGGAAAATTTTCATTTGGAATTGATTTTTTTTCACTAGATGTATGAGTGTTGTAAGAAGTACTAAATTGTAATATTTCCATAATCAATAACTCTATCAGTACCAAAAAATTTCTCCATTGCATCCATAAGATCCTTTGGGAAGTTTGATGAAAGTTTTTTTTCTCTTTCTCTCTCTATCATATTCCAATAACAGTATGGCAAGAGGGAATATGTAACTCATAATCTCCTATTCTCTTGTAGTCTAGTAAAACATTCTTCCTTTAGTCCTGACATTGATTTTTAGTTTGAGAGACACCATGATGGGAGAAATATTCTTCTACATTTTTCCACTTTTCAATAGTTGATGTAGCTTTCTTCATTTGTCCACCATTGAGGAGTGTATCTTTCTCATTGCTCTTTCCATCTATAAGGACTATGGTTTTTGATATGGTCCATCACATCCTTCCTTTATGTGTGGAAGGAGTCACTTTTTTTTTCTAAACTTCTAATTGTTTCTGAAATGAAGTATAGGTCATTACTTCTTCATTTCTCATCTCTATATTTTGAGGAAAATAGGAGATGATTGTTTCATCCATTTTTTTATTACTTGGAACAAAATCAATAAATTATTTTTCTATGGAATATATATCATCATCTTGTATGTCATTTTGTGACAAAATTATTGTGAACCTCTTAAAACAAGACTTTGTTGGTATTGGATGATGTAGATTTATGTCCATGATAATTCCAACAGATATATCTTACTTTACATTGCAAATGAACATTTAAAATTTATAAATTTTAGTAAGAAGATTGGACTGTGAGATATCATTTCCTATGGTAGCTTAGCTCCTAGCTTCAAATAGCATGCTCATTATTTAAATTTTAAACCAATACTATCTTCTAAGCTGAAAGTCTTTATAAAACTAGAATTAATTAGATAGTATTTCATTATAAGAAAGTCCAAATTCAAAAAAAGAAAAAAAAAATGATAAGCATATTTATTTGATAAAAAACATAACAACCCAATAGACAAAATACCAAGTAATCTATCTTCCAACTTCACTACATCTTGGGCTCATGGTGATAGCTTTTGTCTCATTGAGAAGGAGTCATGGATGAACCCTATTGATAGTAGTTTGTAAAATTTTATTCTGGCCTAAATGGATATATATAATGTCTTTTTTGGGAATGTATTTGATCTTCCATGAAATTATTTTGTGTATTTTGAGGATTGGTTTCATTTTGGATGAAACCATTACTAGCATTTATAGTTTTGGTAATAGTTCATTTCTATATGAACTTGTCATGTATTCTTTAGTATATAGATATTGTCTAACATAAACCACTTGCTATTACAAAATAGATGTTTTGAACATTCTTTTTTAAACCTTCCTACTTAAATGAGATTCTTTTCTGCCCTTGATAACATGTTTAAGATGTCTACACTTGTACCTTGGTCTTTTCAAGTCTACTGCAAGAAAAGGTTACAGGGGAAATAACACTATAAGCCTTGTAGGGCCTTTGATTACATAGAAATGACTTGAATGAATTAGATTTAAATAATAAAAAGATCCAATATAAATCAATGGATAAAAACCATATTTCTCCAATTTTCCCATTCACCTTTGATATCATCTTTAACTACTTGATTAAGTCTCCTTTTTCGTGAGTATTTTTTCCTGAAATAGAGTGTTATTGTAATTACATTGTCCTCAAATATGTAAGTCCAAATAGATTTGAGGGGTCAATGTGCAATAAGTTCAAGGTTTTAGAGTTCATACACACCATCTCATCTTGATTTGAAAAAGTGGTCTTTAAATTAAAATTTAAGGCATTTTCCTTAAGGATGGTTGGCATAGAGCTCAATTACCTCATTTCAGCATATTGAAATTGTTAGAAATTAAACATTAAATTTCTAGTAGAATCATTTTAGTTTTGTGATTTTACATCATACTAACTAATTCTTTTTAGAAAACTTCAGAATTGTTGGAAGCACTTGTACAATTTGATTTCCCTTAATAATTTATTTATGTAGGGAGCTATTTTCATAGTATGGAAAGGAGAATCACAAAATACAAAGAAGAAAACCTTAAATCACCCTAAGGTATATTAACCATTAAATGACTAATATGAGGAGCTTTTGGTGTCATGAACTCACATTTTTTTCATTTTTTTATGAAGGCATGTGTTTGTTTTGATTTGCGAGTAAATTAATTTGAAATAAATCCTTGTTTACCAACTTATCCATTCAAATGGATCATTGTGCCTAATCAGCTTAGACCTATTTTTTCTTTTGTCTTTTACATTCTAAAAAGGATCTAGATCCTTATTTTCTAGCCTATATAAAGCAAAAATATTGTCATATAATATTATTTTAGGATCAACAAGAATATTGGGGTCAAGTTCATCAAGAAGGGTGAGAAGATTGACAAGAATGTGGAGAGGGAGATCATGAACCACTATCTCTAAGGGACCCATAACATAGTCAACTTCAAATAGGTGATATTGCCAAAGATCTATCAGGACATTATGATGGAATACGATGTAGGGGGTGAGCTCTATCACAATGTTGTGAAATCTAAGTAATTTAGTGAGGACAAGGCCCATTTCTTCTTCAAGAAGTTTATTTGAATCAAGCATGAATATGAAAGTCGGTTGACAATTTTTGAAAACTAGAAATATTGGAATGAGAATTTATTTGATGGCTCTCATATTTCCCAAGTTGATTCACTAGTTGTTGAGTTGCATGCACTCCAATATCAATTTTTTGACTCAACCTCGAGGAATACAAAGATGAAAACCTTGCATCCCCCATTAACACAGGTCATTACACAAGGGTCTATAGTTATTCATGTGGGAGAGGATCAACAACATTATGTGGTTCCCATTATAGCATCCTTTAATTATGAAGCTTTTGGCAGAGGAAAAGAAGAAATTTATGTATCATAATAGAGGGAACATTAAATTGTATGAAAAATTAAAAAAAGCATTGAACCAAATACATCAATATCCTACAAGCCATGAACAAAACATGTCCTATAGTTTAAACAAATAGATCTATTTCACGATAGACTGTTTGATAAAAAAACCAAATAATTTTTTAGATAGGAAAAAAGTGAAATAAAAAACTCTAGCATTTTATTACAAAGAAGATCAATGGAAAAAATTAACAAATACAATTTTAATAATATAGTACCTGTATTTGTCTGTAGCCCCTGTACTAGCTTCCTATGCTCACTTTTTGCTTTTATTTTTTATTGATTTTCACACACAATCATGACTATATGAAAGATTATATAAATAAAACTTTATTTCTACCCAAACTATTTTGGTGGGAAAAAGATGAGCAAATTGTTGATACACGGAAAAAGTTTCTCCCAAGCTAGAGGGGCTATTTCTAGCCCCATTCATTTTTTACCCACTCAAAATAAAACATCAAAAAAGTAGGAGCTCCTATCTTTTAGGAAAAGATTCCAAATAAAGTTTTAGCCCCCTCCAAGAAACTTTATGGAACCTTTTTTCCTTAAATATAGAGCTGAAGCCCCCTTCATGGGACCCATGGCTAAGAATCATGCACCGAAATAAAAGTGTTTCTATTGTCAAAGGTTAGATAGCTAGAGTTACTAAGTCATAATTAGAGGAGTTTTTTCACTCAGCTAGGGTTTCACGCATCTCTTGCATACAAATATTTGTCTAAGCTTTCCTTATGTCAAACTGTATTTAGTGCAAGAGTTTCTAGGGCTAGTTTACAATGGCCCCAACTAGGTGTGACCTGGTAGTTTATACTAGTGTTCATGTTGCTGCTTCAGATGGCGACACACCCTTTGAACAAATGTCCTTACAAGGTTTTCCTAAAGGTCTTCCATGAGGTAATCTTGATATTATCCTTCCTCTACAAGAATTTGACGCTGCATGTGAATGGTTAGAACAACATACATTGATAGGGTATTTTGTGGGTAGGACTCCTCCTAAAGCCATGCTCAGAGAATGGGTTACCAAGAGTTGGACTCCTCATAGAGTCTACCTTGAAGCTATGCAAAACCTTACGAAATGTTATTTTTATTCCTCTTTGCTAACCCATCCTAGGTCGATGTGGTCTTTGGTAATGGTCATTGGCTAGTTCATTCCTCCTTGCTTGTGTTCCAAAGGAAGTCATGAGACTTTACTATCTCTAATGACAAATAGCGTAGGGTTCTTATTTGGGTTGAGTTTCCTAGTCTTCCCTTACCATGTCTTCCTTTTCCTAAGTCCATTACCAACACTCTTGGAAATGTTGTTACTAAGGAACATCATAAATTTTTTAATGCTCACCCTCAGAAATGCATCTACATTGAGGTTGATCTCTCCAAGGATATCAAGGATTCTTTGGAGATTCAGATTGGTTCCCACACCTTCTTTCAGTAGGTTCTTTATTTGAACCTACCAAATACCTATTATAGGTTTTAGTTGGTAGAATACAAGATCAGGGATTGCCCTTTGGCAGTCCCTAAGTTTAAACCCCCACCCAAGGATGCTCATGTTAAGCTAGCAAAAGGAAATCCAAAAGAGGAATGGACCATTGTTGGGCACAAGGGAAAGGCTTCCTCAACACCCAAATAGTTGAATCTTGCTTCAACTTTTGCTCCTCCTATGCATAATGGAACTCAAATCTCAACCATTGTTGGGTCGACGATGGTTTCACTAGAGTGAATTCTTGTTATTTCATAGGA
The DNA here is from genome assembly GCA_028749045.1 of Cupressus sempervirens. Classification (NCBI taxonomy): domain Eukaryota; kingdom Viridiplantae; phylum Streptophyta; class Pinopsida; order Cupressales; family Cupressaceae; genus Cupressus; species Cupressus sempervirens. Next base: position 169,861,858 of record CM053786.1, on the reverse strand, counting down.
TTCAAACCCTATTATTTTGCAAGGGATCAAGGTAGCTATGAGGGCTACCACTCCTATGGTGGTATGCTCTTCACTTGTTGCATCCTTGATTGAGACTCAAAATGTATTGTGTTCTCATAGTCCTCTTGAGCATGCTAAGAAACTAGATGAGAAGTAGCGGGCCATCACTCTTGGAGGGTTTCCCTCTAGTTTCAACCCACTTTTTACTTTTTTTGCAAAATAGCTACTCCTTTGTTGAGAATGAAGAAGATATGGAAGAGTTTTAATAAAAAATTTATAATTTTTTTTATCATACACTTGGTCATTTAGATTTCCTTTGGATGCAAGAAGTTAAAATCTCTAGTTTCATGATTTCTTTTACATGTCATGTCATTTGGCTGGATGACATTATGTCTTCTTCTCAACATGAACTTTGTAGAGGTGGTGTAGTTACTCTCTTGTCACTTCATCTACATTATGTTATTATTTCACATGTTTTTGACTCCATACACTGAATTATTTGGATTTTTCTTTCTATCAATAATCATTCCTTTGGTATAGTAAATGTTTATTCTCCCGATGATGCTATGGAAAGATCTCAAATTTGGTGTTGGATGGCTGACAACTTGCCTCTAGTTACTTGGGTTATGTGCAAAAAATTTAATATGGTGGAGTAGGCTTCTAATAAGGAAGGTATTTTTCCTTTTCACTAGATAGTTGGGAAAGGTAAGCACGGTACTATATGCATGAAATATAAAATTGGACATTTTTATCACAATGCTAACTGCCACTAGTAGAGTGGGGTTTGGCACACTTGGTCTAATTTTAGAGTTGCCTTTGACTATATTTTAAAATGTCACAATCATGTTATGATTACTACAACATCCTTTTTCTCCTTTTTTGAAGATCAAGAGTTACTTGCATTCATCTTCCGAATGTAATGTTATCAAACCACTATACTATTTATTTTATAATTTATTGGCAAACTATTGTCCATTGATATGTCAGAATGCAATTTTCCTCAACACATTGATGTTGGCATATGCTTCCACTATTACTCACCTCCTATGTGTCTAGAATTTGGAGCCATGTCCCCATTCTCAAATAGGTTGGATTCAATGGTAGAATGATGCTATTACTAGAACTGCTAGGTTTCTTTGCATCTATGAGCGGAAATTGGCTATTTTTAGAAAAAGATCTTATGAATACAATACCAAGGCTCTCAAGAAGGCTTCTAAAGCTCTTACCCTTAACCTATTTGATTATGATTTGCATGTCCAGCTTGCCAAGTTTCACCATGAGAAATAGATTGCTAATAACTATGTTTCTTGGGGTGCCCAAATCAAAGGTCACCTCCATTGGTTGAAAGTTGGTGATAAAGCCTCTAAATAATTCTTCCAGGATCTCAGAGCGTGTCACACCAACTTGGGATTAAAAATATTAAATAGGGAACTATTGTTCTTTCCAATCTCCCTGACATCCTGCAAGATTTTTTCATCATTATGAAAATGTTTTTTCTTCATAGGGAAATTCAGTTTCCTAAGAGGAAGCTCTTAGAAAGTGTATTTATGTTACTCCAAACCACCTAGCGGTCAAGCAATAGGCTTTCTATGAACAACTTCTCACCATTAGGGACCTCAAGGAGGTTGTCTTTTCTATGGTAGTTGATAAATCCCCTAGGTGTGATAGGTTTCCTTGTGAATTTTACAAATACCTTTGGGAGTCTATTGGTCAAGACTTGCAAAAAATATATCTTGAAGTCTATCACACTAAGATTCTAGGAGCCATTATTAAAATAGGAAAAATTAAATTCATACCTAAAGCTAGTGATCTTGAGGATATTTTCAATTGGTAGCCCATCACCTTGCTTAATGTGTTATTTAAGATCATTGCTAAGGCTTTATCTCTCAAGATTCAACATCTTCTTCCCTTAATTGTGCACCTAGAGAAAACTAGTTCTATCAAGTCCTAATATATTCTTGACAACATCATTGTTGTTTGGGAAGGCATGGAGTGGGCTTGCAAGTCCAATGAACAAAATCTATTTTTGAAAATTGATTTTTCCAAAGCTTATGATCGAATTGAATGACCCTTCATTTTGGAAATGCTCCAAACTTTGGGTTTTGGCCCTAACTTTCTTTCATCTGTAGAAATGCATTTTTCTGATGCTAATGGTTGTATTACCATCAATAGCTCTCAATCTGAAGCCTTTAAGCTTTTTCAATCTATTCGGTAGGGCTACCCTCTAGCTCTAACTTTGTATGTTCTTGTTGCTAAAGGGTTTGGTTACTTACTTGTCCACTTTGTGTTTGCTAGTTTGGTTCATGGAATTTCCTTTCTTGACTCTTCTTCTCACCTTATCAATTGACACTTTGTTGATGACTCTTTTCTCACTCTCCTAGAGGACGAGAACAATATCACTAATGCCTTGCAATGCTTGAACACCTTTTGTCAAGCTTCTGGTTTGACTATTCAATGGCACAAGACACTTTGTTACACACAATCTTTCCTTTTAATATCACCTTAGCTTGCTCAGTTTGAGTAGAAATGGGTTACCCATGGGGATATTACTATCTTTCTTGGCATCCCTTTTTCCTTTTAAGTTGCTTCAGTGGAATTATGGAATGTTGTGCTCATGAAAATTGAGAAAAAAACATGATTATTGGATTACTAATCCCCTTTCTCTTGAGGGGAAATTCTAGAATTTATCTAAGGTGCTAGTGGCTATTTATTTTCATTACTCTTTTTGTTCAACTCCTTCCAAAGCCTCCTACCTCAAGTTAGAGCACTTTATTTGGGCTTCTAGGTCTAATCATCAAGGTTTTCATAGGGTTGCCTAGAATTTTTGTTGTCTCCCCAAAGATTATGGAGGCCTTGGCCTTCTTTCCATGCAAAAGCAAGGGCTCTCTCTTTGTGATAAGTGGATTATTTGTACTCTCACTGGTGATGAAGCTTGGATAGTGTTGGTTTGGCATTGTATCTCTTCTAGATTCCCCATTAATAGGCCTATGTGGAAGGGGATTGGTCTTCAGACCCTCCTCATCATGCAAGAACCTATTCATATCCAAGGCTCCTTTTTTATCAAAAGCATTTGGAACACTTTGGAAGTTGTGAAGCCTTGGCTTCTCTAGGATGGTGATGGGTTTCATGATGGGCTTTTTATGAATCAAAAGAACCTTTGGTAGTCCCTACTATTATCCATTCAAGATGTTCCTCTAGCCAAGACTCAAGGTGCTAGTGCTCTACATTTTTTCAAACTCAACACAAAGACTCATAAGGATTTTTTTTCTAGGATCTCTATGAGTCTTAGATCTTGGGAGGATATATAGGTCCAATTTTATCGTGCTCATATAGATTGATAGACTTTTGATCTTCTTCTCTCTGCCCTTCCAGATCATTTGATCCACAAAGTGGGCATGTAGCCTGTGCAACCTTGGTAGAAAGACTAGAGGTGGTATCCTACCACACTGTCAACTAGTTATAAGCCTAGCTTAAGATATCATTGGTTTTATCCCCATCTTCTAATGGTGGATACTCTCAACCAGTGCTGGCATATTCAGTCTTCTACTTATCAATGGAGAATGTGATTTGACACTATTTGGAGTGCCATCACTTAGCCAAAGATTTCCCATTTTTCCTAGTGCTTTTTTTTTCAAGGGCTTCCCCTTGGGTCATAGCTTAAGCATCTTGGTGTTCCAGATCCTTATTGTCCTTTTTGTGGGCATTCTAAGTCTTTTTTGTATATTTTTTAGATTTTTAGGTGTGCTCATAATTATTGGCATTAGATACATGATTTTTTTCAATCCCTTCATGCTAGAACACTTTTATTGGCACATGATTATGTTAGGTGATTCCCCTAGGATCCCTAGAAAATTTTCCCAGATCAGGCATACTTTTAGGATGGAGATTTTGTTTACTTTATGGAATGATAGGAATGATGTTCTATTCACTCATATCTTTCTTGATAACAATGTTGCTATGTACACTAAAGCATGCATTTGTAATAATGTCACATTTTAGATTCAGGTCTAAGCTCACAAGGTGGCTTTGGAGGTGGTCCACCTTCAAAAATTGCTCTATTGCTAGGGGAATGTTCCTTGTACAGTTGCTCGAGTGCCTCCTAACTCTTTGACTAACCATACTCCACCCTAGGGCTGTCATTAGGGTCATAATTCTTCTACTTGTTGCTCACATATGTCGTGCTCATAGGCTTCCTGCCATCACTCTAGTAATGGTGGTGGTGATGGTTGGAAACGTTGTTTGTCTTCTCTTCCTTTCTATGGCTATGGCTAGTCCCAAGTTCCTGTGACTCCCAATCTTGTTGCTCCTCTTGGTATTGTTAGCTCCATATGGCCTTTCCTCCTAAATCTTCTTATTTCTCTATCATGGGTGGAGGATAAAGACAAAGAAAAAGCTGGTGATGATGTTGTTGATGACTGGACTATTCCTAGTCCAATTGCCAATCCTAGGGATGACTAGGGTTTTAATGATTGCGATGAACCACCTCCCTTGGCTGGCACTACTCTAGCAGCTTAAGGGAGCTACTTAAATGTTTTTTCTTTATAAATAGTTTCTGATTTTGGCTTCAACTATGTGAACTCTTGTGGGGTGATCTTGTATCCCCTGACCCCTTTTTTATGAATATGTAACTATTAGAATCTAAAAAGATTGATAACCTAGAAAACTAGTGCAAAGAATAGATATCTAAACTATGAATGCAAATGATACAAAATCAAAATAGCAACATAGAGTTTGTCTCCAAGAGAGTAATGCAAATTCTAGAAGAAAAATATCATTAAGAGGATGCAAAATAAATCAATCCCAAATACAAGCCAGGTAGCATGCTTATATAGACTAGGAAGAGGGAGGAGGTTGCAACATTGACCAATGAGGAGCAACCATCTATTAGACTACATTTAGCAAAGTATCTTCCTAAGATAGCTAATGGATGCTCACATGTTAGAAGGTGACACCTCACAACCACTTTCTAAATAAGACATGCATTATTAACCTAAGAAAGATTATTAAAAGTGTAGGAAAAACTTAGCAATATAGGGAAAAATAAATAACCCACTAGGAAATTAAAAAACTATACTAACACCCCATAAGTGAAGCTTAGGTGGATGGAGAAATGGCCTGATGAGGTACCCATGTACATAAAATTCCCCAGAAAGAGAGAAAAGAGACCTCCAAAAATAATCAGGACTCCGAGTGAGAAGAAGAGGCCCCCCTAAAAGATGAAGCATCATGCACCTCTAGCAAGGCTCTCAAATGAAGGAACTTTCTCTCATTGAAGTGTTTGGTGAAGATATCAACAACTTTCTTAAAAGTCAAAGAATAGCAAAGGTCAATGACATGACCATGGATGAGCTCCTAGATGTAGTGCATGTGGATCTCAATATGTTTGGTCCGTTGATGAAGGACCAGATTCTATGAGATCTGAATGGCAATCTAGTTGTCATAAAATATGACTAATGGTCATTTGATCTAGATACCAAAGTCAGTGAGTTGATGTTAAAACCAAATGGCCTTAGTGGTAGCATTCAGAGCCCCCTGATACTCAACCTCAGTAGAAGATAGAGCAATAGTAGACTACTTCTTGTTGGACCAACAAATAGGACCAAAACCAAGTGAGAAGTTGTAACCTAAAGTAAACTTGTGATCCTAAGAATCACCTACCCAATCTGAATCTCTGTAGCCCACAAAATCAAGCTCAATACCTACTGCATAGTGAATCCCATAATTGTGAGAGCCCTGAATGTAGTGAAGGATCCACTTGGCTACTTTCCAATGTAGCTCATGAGGCTTCTGCATGAATTGAGAAACCATGTCTACAACATATGAGATGTCAAGTCTCCTATGAGTTAAATAAATGAGACTCCCAACAAGTTGTCAATATAAGGTACCATCAACAAGTGGAGAAGAAAATTGAACCTCAAGTTTGACTCCAGAAAGGAAGGGAGTCAGAGCAGGCTTACAGTCAGCCATATGAAACCTCAAGAGTAAATCTATAGCATACTTGGACTATGTGATGGTGATCCCAAAAGGAGACTGAAAGATCTCAATCCTGAGAAAGTAATGCAACAAGCCCAAGTCAGTCACTAAGAAACTATCCTGAAGGGAAACTTTGATAGCCTTAATGGTGGGTGAAGAACTTCATGTGATCAACAAGTCATCAACATACAAAACCAAAAATAGGTGTGAATCACCCTATTGTAGAATGTAGACATTAGAATCAAAATAGCATCGAGTGAACCCAACTAATAGAATAAAGGAATCCATCTTGGCATACTAGGCCTGAGGAGCCTATTTAAGGCCATAGATAGACTTTCAAAGCTGGCACACAAGTGAAGAATCCTAAAGGAAACCTTATGGCTGCTCCATGTAGATCTCCTCATTAAGGTCACCATGAAGAAAATAACTCTTCACATCCATTTGATGTACTTCCCAATAATTAACTACATCAATGGTAAGAACAAGTTGAATGGAATTCATTTGGGCAACTGGCACAAAAGTATCAAAGTAGTCAATCCTAGGAACTTGGGAGAATCCTTTGGCAACCAAGCGAGGTGTTTCTCAACTAGCCCATCTATTAAAATTTTTTTCTAATAGATCCACTTACATCAAAAAAGTTTTCTTCCCTTAGGAAGAGGGACAAGATCCCAAGTATGGTTCCTCATCAAGGAACTATACTCTTCTGACATAGTTGTATCCCACTCAGGAATACTAAAAGCCTCATGAAAGGACTTTGGATCTAAGGTAGTAGCAATGAAGACATGTGGAGCATCTTCGAATTGTGAATGATTCTGCCTGGTGTATGATGGATCCTGAACCCAATCACTTGTAGATTGCAAGGTCTGTCTAGCCCAAAGTGAACCAAAAGATGGAGAATTTGGAGGAGAATCATCAACCTATGAATGATGACCAGGAGAGGAAGGAGGTGTGTCCTCTAAATCACTCTCTGCATCATAAGTGGAGGTAGAAGGGAGCTTAGGTGAATCTGACTCATTAGAAGATCTGTCATGTATTCCAAATGACTCTAATGTCAAAGTAGAAGGAGTTGGAGAAGTGATAGAAAGGGAGCTTGAAGGTCCCTCCTCAAACTAAACACTCCTCTCAATGAACAACTCATGTGTAGTAGGGTGGAGCAACCAATAACCCTTCACACCATCAGGATAGCCTACAAATATGCAAGGTCTACTCCGCAGATCTAAGGCCTTGCATTTCTCTACAAGAATGTGGGCCCATGCAAGAGAGCCAAAAACTCAAAAGTTCTTAATTGATGGTTTCTAACCATTCCAAGCTTCAAAAGGAGTAAATCCCTTCAAGGCTCAGTGAGGAACATGGTTTTGGATATAACAAGAATAGTTAATGGCCCCTACCCAATACTGTGGTGCAAGAGATCTAGAGTGAATCATATAGTTTTCCATTTTCTTCAAGGATCTATTCTTTCATTTTGCAACACCATTCTACTGAGGATTGCATGGAACTAAATGTTGTAAATCAATCCCCTCTAAAGTGAAAAATCTTTCAAATCGATGGTTGACATACAACCATTGTCTATGAGCAAAACTTTGATGGTTTTCCTAGATTGCTTCTCTACAAAAATTTTAAAGTCTTGAAAATGATCAAATACCTTTGGCTTATGTTTGATAAAGTACACCCAAGTATATTGAGAAAAGTCATCAATGAATGTGAGGACATATCAGGCCCTACTAAAAGAAGGATGCTGAAATGGACCAGTCAAATCACTATGAACTAACTCTAGTATCTATGAAGCTCTACATGCCTTACTTTTGTCAAACTTTTTCTTAGGATGCTTACCAAGAATGCAACCTTGCCAAACATCGCTTGAGAACTAAACTGAAGGAAACCTTGCAACCATGCTCTTCTTGTTGAGATGATGCAAGTAGTAGAATTTAAGATGGCCAAACTACTCATTCCATAATTTACTCACATCATTAGAGTGAGTGAGCAAAACAGTCAAAGGAGGATCAAGAAAAAACTAAGAAAATAGATAGAGTCGTGACTGATGATCTGCTCTCCCAACTACAATTGTAGAATCATTGTGTAACTCAAGTATCTCCATTAAATCAAGAGTGAACTCAACCCACTTACTTGAACCTATGTGAGTGATCTAGTATATCGATAGGAGATTAGTTGACAGTGAGGGTACACAAAGAACATCATGAAATGTGTCATCCCCCACATGAGTAGACCCTCTCCCACACAACTCAATAGGAGTGTCATCACCCATCAAAATAGAAGGCATAGTACATGGTTCCAAGGATGCAAGTTCTTTCTTAGATGAAGCTATGTGGTGCAAAGCACCCGAATCAAGAATCCAAGTGGATGGTGAGGAAGCAACTGTAACAAGGGTCTTGCCCTTTCCTTTGCCTTTGTTATTTTATTTTTCCTTGTTAGACCCTTCATTCAAAAATGTTTTGATAGACTCAGTAACACTGATATTATTCTTCTCAAGAAAGTGTTTCAAGTGATCAATTTGTTTCTTCAAACATTTATGTTCATCATGGCCATTTTTTTACAATAGGCACATTGGACCTTTTCTTTCTTAGGCTTTTATCTCCCTTGATTTTGAAGAAATGAGCATCTGATCCTTCTTCTCCTTGCTATTCTTTTCTTTCTTATCCTTACTATTATTGTTACTACTTTGTCCATTTTGTTCTTTTGTGTCTTGGTTGGCAGCCAAGGCATGTGACCTAGAGGACTTAAGAGTGCCCATCTAGATTAGCTTGTCCTATTCTTGAGTGAGATTGACAACAAAATCATCTAAAGATGTCATGGTGAATTGAGTACCAAGTGCACCCTTAGTAGCATAGAAGGTAGAGACAAACACAAAATATTTTGAACTCAGCTTAGAGAGAATACTAAGAATCAATTGTTCATCTTTCTTTTCAATTCCACATTGTTTTAATTACAACCTTAGTGACTTCAATTTAGTGAAGAAATCCTAGATTGTGTTGAAATTCCCTGGACTTAAACTAATTAGTTCATTTTCCAACATATGACCCCTCATTGAATCTTGTGTGCCCAATAGTGTTTCTAGCTTTAACCATATTTCATTTGGTGTATTCAAAGATTAAATATGAAATAGTAAATCAGGAGAAACAAACAAACACAATGTTCCATATGCCTCATCACATTTGGTAAATCACTTAGGCTTATCTTCATCTTTATCAGGTTCAATTTCAAGTCCCATAGTTATCCTATTTAATCCAGCTTTCCTTAAGTGAATTATCACGCATGATTTCCACTCAAAGTAATTGTATGGAGTTAGAATGGGCATATTTGTTTGATCCATGATGAAGAAATGCAGAGAAGAAATGCCAAAAAAAAAAAAAAACCATGACAATGCCCCCAACCCTTTTACTCAATTAAAGAACATCCACCCCCCCCCCCCCCCCCCCCCCCCCCAACTAAAAGAAATATTAGTTGGCACTTTATTTTAGTGTGTTTACAACTACCACTAGCAAGAAATACTAAGTGGTCTTGATTTCAATGCATTACAAAACCCTCATGAAGAGCATATGTTGAAAGTGAAACTTGGGCATAATAATCAAGGAAACAAATAGTATCACTATGATCTACTCAAAAAAATGCACTTTCAAAAAAAGAATCACCTCGATACGAGGTTGTATGAGAAATTGATGATCCTCCAAAGTTTCCAAAATGAGAATTGTGCACAGTCACGACCAAGAATTTGCAATTTCTAAAGAATATATGCATGAAAATCAATAAACAAATCCACTATTGGATTGAGCACAAAAAATAGCCAAGGTCATAACAAGAATTGTCGAAATCAGAGTTCATATGAGCAAGAATGAGGCATTTGAAAACTGCGTTCAAATCTGTGACTGCCAATGGAGAGGGTTGCAACTGTAGTTTTCCATGCTCGATTCTACAAAATATACAACTTGCATGCAAAAACTAAAAGATACCCAGATAGTTTTTTGATGTTGCGAATAAAACCTAGAAAGAATTTTCTTGTTGATGTACACAAGATGTAGTTGTAGTGTAAATTAGATGTCTTTAACAATAAAAAATGGCTCCAAAAACTAAGAAATGACCCCATCAACCAAAAGATGACATGAAAATGTTGAATCAGCTTCCTAAGTCCATCAATGGCATGCTGGAACTTGCAATATTGATTGAAAACTTCAAATATGCACATTGGTTGTCAGATTTGAGATTGAAACCCCAAAGATTAAAAATATTTTTGTCAAAACTTTTTTGATTCTCAAGATCATCCAAAGATGCTAGAGAATAGCATACTTCATTTTTTGTAAAACTACAATAATATTTATTCCCCTCCGCCCCTCGAATATCTCAAATAAGGAAACTAAAATCTACTCTTGCACATAAAAAAGTTCTGATACCATGTTAGAATCTGAAAAGATTGATAACCTAAAAAACTAGTACAAAGAATAGATATCTAAACTATGAATACAAATGATAAAAAATCAAAATAGCAACATAGAGTTAGTCTCCAAGAGATTAATGCAAATGCTAGAAGCAAAATAGCATGAAGAGGATGCAAAAGAAATCGATCCCAAATACAAACTAGGTAGCATGCTTATATAGACTAGGAAGAAGGAGGAGGTGGCAACACCGACCAATGAGGAGTAACCATCTATCCGACTAAAGATAGCAAAGTATCTTCCTAAGATAGTTAATGGATGCTTTATTACCCTAAGCAAGATGATTAAAAGTGTAGAAAAACCTAGCAATATAGGGAAAAATAAATAACCCACTAGGAAATAAAAAAATACACTAACAGTAACTAGTATATTATTTTATTAATAGAAAGAGACTATTCATAAAGAAAAAATGTTAGATACATTCATTTTATCCTATTATTTTACTTTTAAAATTTTGACTGACTTGAGGAAAAAAATTGCATCGTAACATTGAAGTGCACCAATTTCCACAAGGTTAAGAATAGCATTCTAAATTGATACCTCTATTATTTAAGATATCATTTTTTTATTTTTTAGTGAGTAAAAGCATCTAATTATTTTTACAAAAAAACTAGAAAACATCTTTTGGTTTATAGTAAAATATCAATTTATTGGATAATATGGAACATAATTTTATACCAACAAAATTTATAGTTCTATAAATAGATTCTTTGATTCAATAAAAGGATTCAAGAAAATTGAAGTGTTGGAAAGAAAATTGATATTTTTTTAGGAAGAAAGGATCTACTACAAATACTATACAAAAAGAAAGGACACAATATCTATATAGTTGTGTAAATCAATATTAAACATTGCAAGTGAGCTATACTCTAATATTTAATCATTGTTCTACTAGTGTGTGACCATTTTTAAAGTTCCATCCCTATAAAGAGTTTTCTTAAACTAATAAATATTTCATATTAATTTTTTACAAAATCTTTGAAAAACATTATAATTTTTTTCTTAATATAAATAAATTTTGGTTAGTATAAACAAAGAGAGAAAAATTAAAAATTATCCACAATCCTCTATAAGCTATTTGTGTCATTCCGAGAATGAACTACATATACTTGTGATAAGTGAACCCAAAGGACATTGTGTTCAATTAAAAGCAACCATGCAATCCATAATACTGCATTGACAACTTGTAACATGCAATTCATACAAGATCATATTTAATGAAGTAGAATTATCTAGTGTCAACAATAAATTTATAGGGATTTTAGGATTAAATATTAGGATTCTATAAAAAGTCACCATTTAAATGAAATATAAGCTCTTATTCTTAAAAATTATTTGATCTCTAGGTAAAGGATTATCAAATTTGCATTGGAGTATATTCGAATCAATAATATCCCAATAAATTTGATAAACAATCCCAATACTAGCAGATATTGCAAATGGTAACAGATATGAGAGAAAGACTATACTTTTCTCGATTTTTAATTTGAGAACTCCCTTCACAATCTATAGCATTATGACATTGCAAAAATAAGTAGGTAAACTTGATTTTGTTGCTAAATTTAAAATGCCCTCCTTAATGGAAATTTTTTGTAGACTTACCTACATAAGTCTCCACCAATATGGTAGCATTGAAACAATTGATCAAAACAAAATAAAGAGGCTTGAGGATCCATAATTGTAGACCATGTTAAAAACATACTCTAGTTTAACTCAATTATGTGATCTACATCATAGATTGGAATATTATTTTGTTAAAATAAGTGGAAGGTTCATTCATGACATTTGTCTTCCCAAAGATTTTCCTTGTAATAGCATATGAAGTACATGCATTAGAGATAAGATAGGAACATGCAAACATACAAATGACACATCTACATCCCTTTCAAAAATGGCAGACTACCATCACTTTTCTAGGGATATTGGAAATTACACAACTTCTAAAGAAGTTATTAATTATGAATAAGTTCTTGAAAACATTACTCTTCATCATAGAAATAGAGATTAAGAAAATGAAATAAATTTGTAAGATTGTAACCATCTAATTATATTTTCCTAAGATATTGGTGACAAAAAAGAAAAGATTGCGCACCATTTTTTTCTTGAGAGACAACCAAGAGAGAAATGATTGATTCCAAAAAATACAAAAGAAACATCCTAGCCCAGATTGTTGGGGGAAAAAATGGTACTAAGGAAAAGAGTATGTATTAGAAAATGTTAGTAGAAAGTGTGCAATTGTTGAGATCCAACATATGCAGTTCCGTGAAAATCTTCAACCAGATTGCGATATTTTCTGAAAAATCTCTCTTTCTATTGTGACTAAAATCCAAATGGCATAGAGAGGTAGCCATATTTTTTAAGCCATCACACTATGTAGGATGGATAATAATGTTTCACATTTAGCCATGGAAAGAGAGAGCTACAAGAGAGATGATACAATATACCCACTTTTTTCTGGTGCAAGAAAAATCCACTCAACCAATTTATAATTTTTTTTCCTCTTGATAGCCTCTTAGCATAAAAATATGTATTAGATGGATTTGCATTAGAGGAATGATAAATATTGGAAAGATACAAATTCATTAATGACATCAACAATGTGAAACACTCATTTTGGGGTATTTAAACTGCACTATGAAAATCAATCTAGTATACATAGAAATGATATTCCCTGCATGGATAATGATGGCAACACAACCCAACAACAAAATGGACACAATAGAAAAGGGAAATTATATTAACTGAGAAGATAAGCTAGTACAAACAGTGCAGAGAAAATAAACTTCAAAACATGCCCTACAGGCTTACAATAGCATAAATCTGGAGAATATTTCTCCTTTTAACACCTCCTCTCAAGCTCCAATCCAAACTGCCTTTTACAATGCCATAAATCTCCTTAAATAGACCCCGAAGGGTTAAGGACTAGGAGTACATTCTAGAAAGTGCTAGTAGGCATCCACCGACAAAATAGAAGGTTCCAGAAGCTGCATTAGAAGTCGGTGCAAATCTAGAAGAATCCAGAAACGGTAGCCGAACTTCCGGGAGGCATAACTTTTGAACTGTAGCTCCGATTGACAAACCATTTACATTTTTGGAAAGCTCTCGAAGTGCTCTATAGCCCTATGGACAAGCTTTTCTCATCCCCCATTTTTTGACCCTTTTCAAGGTCATTTAATGCCCCAAACCTGACTTTGAAGCATTCTTAGGAGGTCTCCAAAACTCAAAAAACTGCAATAACTTTCAAACCGTGGGGCCTATTGACCTGATTCTTTTTTTGGAATGCTCTAAATCATGATTACATTCATCTGGCCAATTCACACCTTCTAGTTTACTGAAATGATGGCCCAAATACATGCTCTTATTTTTTTAGGATTTTCAAACGCACTGATAGTTGAACTATGAGAGTTGGAACCTTTATTTGAGCCAAATGGGTATCCAAAAATGTAAAGACATGAAACAAAAACTAAGTCTAAGTACATTTTTTTGGGTGACACAGGATTGCCCTTATACCTCTGGATGCTCCTGCATTAGACACCCAGGTTAGATTGAAAAGTGACCCTATCACTTTATGGATGGTAGAGGAAATCCCAAATGGGAAACCTCAGCTGCTGAAATCCAAGTTGAGTCCTCGATCGATCGTCCTTTCCATTTGACCAAATACTCTTCATACTGCCTATTTCTGGTACTCCTACCCACACGATGATCTAGAATGTCTTCTATCTCCTCCTTCTTAGAAGCAGGAATTGGACATGGCTCTAAAACTAGCTCCTCATCTGCACCATCATCATGATACTCTGTTAAATCTGCAATGTTGAAAATGGGAGAAATGTGAATACCATCTGGCAGCTCCACCTCATATGCATTTCCTGAGTTATGTTTCTTCAAAACTTTGCAGGGGCCAAATTTCTTCATTTTCAGCTTGTTGTAAGTACCAACTGGAAATCTTTCTTTTCGTAAGTGCACCATGACTAGATCCCCTACTTGGAATTCCTTATGTCTTCTCCTTTGATCAGCCCTAGCTTTATACTCTTGATTCATCTTGATAATGTGTGCTTGAACCTCCTCATGTAGACGCTTGATGTGTTCAGCAAATTTCTCAGCTTCAACACTTGTCCTCTCCCCTTGTTCTATCTTCCTCAATTCTGGTGCAGTCCTTGGGCTATTCCCATATACAATTTGAAATGGTGATTTTCTAGTACTCCTATTTACAGAGTTATTATAAGAAAACTCTGCCTGTGGTAGAATCAAATCCCATCCCTTGGGCTTATCTCCAACTAAAAATCTCAGCAAATTGCCTAGACTTCTATTTACCACTTCTGTTTGGCCATCAGTCTGTGGGTGATGCGTGGAAATGAATTTCAAGTCTATTCTCAACTTCTTCCACAATGTCCTCCAGAAATACCCCACAAATTTAGTATCTTGGTCAGAAACTGTACTCCTTGGAAGACCATGTAGTCTTACCACCTCTTTGAAAAACAAGTTTGCAATATGGACATCATCATGAGTTTTGTGGCATGGAATGAAATGTGCCATTTTGGAGAACCTATCAACCACCACGAATACTGAGTCATTACCCCTTTGTGTCCTTGGCAATCCAAGAACAAAATCCATACTTATGTCCTCCCATGGCCTTGATGGAATAGGCAATGGCTGATATAGGCCAGTATTTTGACTAAACCCCTTGGCAACTTGACAAACCTGGCAACTCTGTACAAACTTCTTCACATCCTATGTAATTTGAGGCCAAAAATAATGTTCTCTAAGAATGGCAATGGTCTTATCCCGACCAAAATGTCCTGCCATCCCTCCACTGTGTTTCTCCTTAATTAGATTTTCCCTCATGGAACTCCTTGGAATGCACAATTGACTACCTTTGAACAACATGCCATCCTGAATCAAATAGTCTAACCACTTGGTTCTATCTACAGCAACAGGTTCTTTACAAGATTTCCATGCTTCAACAAAATTAGGATCCTTGGGGTACAAATTCTTGAGTTCATCAAACCCAACTACTTCAACCTGCATTACTGTAAGCAGTGACTGTCTCCTACTTAGTGCATCTGCAACCCTGTTAGATTTTCCAGTTCTATGCTTTAACACAAATGTATAACTTTGCAAGAATTCTACCCACTTCATATGCCTCTGATTCAATTTACCTTGGCTATTTAGGTAATGTAATGCCTGATGATTAGTATACAAAATAAATTCCTTTGGAAATAAATAATGCCTCCATTTCTTTAAGGCCTGAACTATTGCATAGAACTCTTGATCATAAACAGAATACTTCTTCTTTGCATCATTCAATTTTTTACTAAAATATGCAATAGGCTTACCTTCTTGGCTTAATATAGCCCCAATAGCGCTACCACTAGCATCACAATCCACCTGGAATACTTTTCTAAAATCTGGAAGTGCCAACACAGGCTGTTCAATCACCTTCTTCTTCAACAATTCAAAACTTCTCGCAGCTGCTGTAGTCCATTTGAACTCTTTTCTATCCCCTCTTATTGTATCAGTTAGAGGTGCCCATATGCCACTGAAATTCTTAATAAACTTCCTGTAAAAACTAACCAGACCATGAAATGATCTTACCTCAGTAGCAGACCTTGGAGTAGGCCATTCCAAGATGGCTTTTACCTTCTCTGGATCCATTTTGAGACCTTCAAGTGATATAACAAATCCCAAATAGACTAACTCCCTTTTTGCAAAGACACACTTCTTTAGATTAATTAACAGTTTCTCTTCCCTTAGCCTTTCAAGGACACTACGAATATGTAGTAAATGTTCTTCCAAAGTCTTGCTGAAAATTAAAATATCATCCAAATAGACAATAACAAATTTTCCCAAGAACTTCTTAAGTACCTCATTCATGAGCCGCATGAAGGTGCTTGGGGCGTTCGTCAATCCAAAGGGCATGACTAACCACTCATAAAGACCCTCCTTGGTCTTGAAGGTTGTTTTCCACTCATCTCCTTCTCGAATCCATATCTAATGATAGCCACTCTCCAGATCTATCTTTGTGAAGTACTGAGCTCCACTCAAGCAGTCCATAAGATCATCCATCCTTGGTAAAGGAAACCGGTGCTTGATGGTTATCCTATTTATAGCTCAAGAATCTGTACACATCCTCCACTCTCCATCCTTCTTTAGTGCAAGTACTGCAGGTACTGCACATGGACTCAGGCTCTCTCAAATCAAGCCCTTCCTCAACAGCTCCTGAACCTATCTATTTAGCTCCTCTGTTTCAGTAGGAGTCATCCTGTGAGCAGCCTTGTTAGGCAAACTAGCTCCTGGAATCAGATCTATCTGATGACTGATTTGCCTTACTGGTGGCAATCCATCTGGAACATTATCAGAGATAATATCTCCAAATTCCCCTAGTAAATCTGAAACTTCAAATGGTATTTCACTACTACCTTCTTTATCTTTCCTAGGAATCAAAGGATAGCACATACGCTGATGTTTCATGCCATCTAAAAACTTCCTTCCATCAACAAGACAAATCCTAGCACTACTACATACCTTTTCACCTTCCTTTTTCATGGGCTTCAATTTGTGGCGAACTCCATCCTTTGTCAGAGAGTATGTGTTTGCATGTCCATCATGTATTGCATGTCTATCAAACTGCCATGGTCTACCCAACAATAGATGGCAAACATCCATCGAAATAACATCACAGAGAACTTCATCATGGTAACTCCCAATTTTGAATTTTACTAAACATTTTTCACTTACCAGGACCTTATGATCATCTTTTACCCAAGAAATCCGATAGGGCTGGGGGTGTTTCTCCCTCTTGAGCTTCAGCTTAGAGACCATCTCTTCTGATACCAAGTTATTAGTGCTACCACCATCAATGATCACATCACAACATTTATCCTCACACTTGCATCTGGTACAAAACAAACTCCTCCGTTGTCCTGGTTCATTCTCACCACTTAGTAGGACTCTTTCATATACCAAAGTCTCTCCTCTTTCTGCATCCTCTGAATGTGATGATTGTGCATCCTCATCCACATGAGCAACCCTAGTTTGGCCCTCAGCTCTCCTATCTGTCCTTCCTTGTCATTGAGGGCATTCAAAGGCATGATGACCTTCTTCATTGCAATGGAAATAGGTACCATGGAAGCCTCCTCTTCCTTGTCCACGTCCTCTACCTCTTCCTCTTTGATTTCCAAAGTCTTGATCATGGGAGCGGTTGAAACCCTCATTCCTCTAGTTCCTGCTAGTACCCTCATCTTCATTTTTCTTTTGAGTTTCATTGTGGCCTCCAGATGATCTACCGCTTCCCCTTCCTCCTTGACTGTGCCCTCTTTGTCTTCCTTCAAACCTTTTACTCAGCTTCTCTTCAACTCGTAGGGAAAACTGGTATGCTTCTTCAGCGCTGGTCATTCTTACCAGACTTAATTCCTCCTGGATGCTAGGTTGCAACCCACTGATATAATGAGCAACCTTCTCCTTATTTTCTTCTGCATGCCCCGCTCTAATCAGGAGTCGGTAAAACTCCTCTGTATATTCTTGGACTAATCTTCCTGCTTACTTTAACCCATGCATCTTATTAAACAGATCAAGCTCATAGTCCACAGGAATGAACTCCTTCTTCAATTTGTCCAACATGCGATCCCATCTTGTGATCTTCTCCTTTCCTCTTCTAAGTCTTTCTAGTTGAATCTCTTGCCACTAGATTTTGGCATGGCCTTTCAGTTTGGCCTTTGCAAACTTAACCCTATCTAGGTCCCTTATATCCTCATACTCAAAGTATTCTTCCAGTCCATTGATCCAATCGATCAACTCATCTGGTTTCAAATTTCTCGAAAATATACCCACTTCAATTGTAGGTCTTTTCCCAAACTTAGTAATGGCCCTAAAAAGCCTTTCCTCTATAGGATTCAGAACTTCCCCGTCAACTTCCATTACTTCCTCTTCATTGTCATCCTCACTATTGTCATCTGCGGTAACATTTGCTCCTCTACGAAGCTCCTCTTGCAATGCTTGTACCTGTCTCTAGAGGGCTCTAACCTCCTCAAGATCAATAGCTCTAGCCCTTCTTCCACGCTCTCTTCATGGAGGCATCTTCTAACTCGAACCCACAACCACATAGTCCTGGTGCAAACTGCCTCACAGTCGGCGCTCTGTCTACACACTCAGGAAAACTCACTCTGATACCACTTGATGGCAACACAACCCAACAACAGAATGGACACAATAGAAAAGGGAAATTATATTAACTGAGAAGATAAGCTAGTACAAACAGTGCAGAGAAAATAAACTTCAAAAAATGCCCTACGGGCTTACAATAGCATAAATCTGGAGAATATTTCTCCTTTTAGCACCTCCTCTCAAGCTCCAATCCGAACTACCTTTTACAATGCCAAAAATCTCCTTAAATAGACCCCAGAGGGTTAAGGACTAGGAGTACATTCTAGAAAGTGCTAGTAGGCATCCACCAACAAAATAGAAGGTTCCAGAAGCTGCGTTAGAAGTCGGTGCAAATCTAGAAGAATCCAGAAATGGTAGTCGAACTTTCGGGAGGCATAACTTTTGAACCGTAGCTCCGATTGACGAACCGTTTACATTTTCGAAAAGCTCTCGAAGTGCTCTATAGCCCTATGGACAAGCTTTTCTCATCCCCCATTTTTCAACCCTTTTTAAGGTCATTTAATGCCCCAAACCTAACTTTGAAGCATTCTTAGGAGGTCTCCAAAACTCGAAAAACTACAATAACTTTCAAACCGTGGGGCCTATTGACCTGATTATTTTTTTGGAATGCTCTAAATCATGATTACATTCATCTGGCCAATTCACACCTTCTAGTTTACCAAAATGATGGCCCAAATACATGCTCCTATTTTTTTGAGATTTTCAAACGCACTAATAGTTGAACTATGAGAGTTGGAACCTTTATTTGAGCCAAATGGGTATCCAAAAATGTAAAGACATGAAACAGAAACTAACTCTAAGTACATTTTTTTGGGTGACACAGAATTGCCCTTATACCTCTGGATGCTCCTGCATTAGATAATGTGTACCCCAAATTCAATAGAAGGAAACCCAAATTGATGTAGCAAAAGGAATAAAACATGATCAAATGATAACTATTGCAACTACTATAATTGTGAAATGGTTCAAACTGAGGCGTCATTCTAGTTGAATGTTTGAGTAAATGATCAGTATTAGCCACAATTATAAAATTAATCTAGATCATATCAAGCTAAGGATGCCACATAGGAGTAGCATGCATGGAGTCAGTGAACTATTATATAATGATTCCATCTTTCCCTAATCTCTAGATAGGTGGATAGTAACTAGGCTTACTTTTATTTTTCCAATTTTTAACTTGAAAATCAAAATGACAGCAGAAAAAATTAGCTAGAACCAATCATAAAATGACAATAAAATTATATTTAAATTATGTTTTAATAGAGTTATTTGAGAGTATTGTAGCTTTAAAGTTTTTCACACAATTTTCAAAACATAGATTAATTGGAAAGAAGCAAGTGAAAACTATAGTCTTCACTGGAACTAAATATCAATTCCCAATTCTATGATAGAATGTTGTTCTTTTAAAAAAAATACAGGTTACAGTTGATCTAAATACTAAAATAATAATTTGCAATTGTTGTTAATGTCTTCTACCAATACCTCTTGCCTAGTCTCAGGGTATTCATTGAGCAAGCTATTAAAGACAAAAAAAAAGACCTAGAATATTTCATTTGAAAAGATGAATACATAAGCTTCACTAGTACCACATTCCATTTTTTAATGAATAAATCAAGACACACAATGCAACATGAACTTGGTATCCAACAATAGTTCAAGTTTTCTAGCTGAAGAGAAATAAAGCACATGAAGGAGTGTTTTGAAATAGAGAAGATGCAAATAGAGATGAGGTGTGAGATGGTCATGAAGATGGTTTATATGGTCTCCCTAACTTGGATTTAGCATGTTATTATATGTAGGTAATTTTGTGGGAGGGCTTTGATTGTTCCTTTTTAGTTGGGCTTGCTTCTTTGTTGTCCATGTCCATGAATGTCTTCTTACTTGTGTTTGGACCTTCTTTTGATGTGGATGACTTAATTAGTTTTGGTTTTTAAAGGATGCAAAGTAGATTTTTATCAAAGCTAGTGCTCATTATTTCAAGTGTGTATCTTGTTGCATGTAATGCCCCACTAGGAAACCCAAAAGAAATTAACCTAAAGTTCACTAAGTTTGTCAAACATTTTTTTTTGAAAGATAACAAACAACAAGAGATAACATAGCAAAAGCAATAACATACACACATGCATAAGAAATGCATAAACATATTACATCTCTTAAGGGTCCCATGATGTTGAATCACATTTAAGTTTAATTAATACTAAATGTAAAACATAACCAAAATCCACATCATGGAATAATCACAAGTATAGATCCATTTAATGAATATACAATTACATAGGATGCTACTTGGCATAATAAAAAATCATAATCATCTTATGTAAAAGTCATAGGGTATGAAAAGCTCAAAGAATATACATCATAAATAAATACATCACCTCATCAGATCTTTGATAAATTATGTACAATATAAAAAAATATAATCATCTATCAAAAATACAAGATTAGAAAGAAAGGTACAACTACACAAGGACATCCAGCAATGACATCCAACAACCGGATGTCAATGGTATAAGTAAAAGGCACTACCACCTGACCTTGCGGAACCTGAATGACCCACTCCTACCATGTTGAGCAGATAATCTCAAGTCCCAAATGGATATCAAAACACAAGTCACAACCTGCATCTAGGTCAAGGAAACACCTAAAAAAAACTATCTCAAAGGGTACCAAGACACAAGTGTCATTGCATGAGCCAACTCTAAGGTTAACTTGGTAGCCTCTCTAGAGTTCAACCCCTAGTGTTTCTATGCAACATAGTATCATTTCATATAGATAAGGCATACTAATGAAGTAAGGTCATAGCCAAGCATCCTCTCTACTCCCATCCTAGCATGTACTAGCACTTGAGGCATGGGAGAGGAAAAACACTTACTCTTCTCAATTTATTTTATTTCCATTTAATGAAATGTTATTAGTTATTAAAACAACTAACAATGGGTTACTTAGGCAACCACTTAGGGCTTCGGCCTCCATTGCAAGCCACTTCCCAATGTACACATGGATTACCTACCCTAGGCTCATAAAAATTACAACTCATCAGATCACAATTTTCACCTATGTCCTTTACAAGCAACTGGAAAGCACAAAAAGATAAAACACAATAATCACCTCAGTCCTATACAAGCAACTGAAAAGCATCAAAAGACAAATGATCAAAACTCAAAGGTTACATCAAAAAAATCACAATAATCACCTCAGTCCTATAAAAGCAACTGGAAAGCATCAAAAGATAACTAATCAAAGACTCAAATATTACACTAGGAAAATCATACCATTCACCTCAGTTCAACACAAGAAATTGGAAAGCAGTACAAACATCTTATCAAACTCATCATAGAAAATGCATGACACGTCACCATGGTTAGGTATAAAGGATCATATTCATAACATCATCATAGAACAAAACATCCCCAAGCCTTTGGCAAACATCCTAACTGGTCAACGAACTAATTTGAAACCCGAACCCGAACACAAAAGAAAACATACATTATAGCAATGTAGTTTGTAATTTGTTTGGTTTTTTTTTAATAAATGATTTTGATTTAAACAACCCGAGTTCAAGTTTTTGCACTTCATTAAAAAAAAATGTATCCCTTAAAGTTTATTTACAAAGTTTACAATTTCCCCTTTTTCAGTCTGAAGATTATTTAATTTTAATCGACATTAGATCTCAAATAAATAATTCAATAGTACCCAATTGATTTAAATACTAAAATCTTTTTTCCAAACCTTGAAATTTATTAACTAAAAATGTTTTGAATAAATATTATAAAATAAATTAAATAAATAATATTAATGATTAAAACAATAACTAATAACTCTAAATAAATAATCTTAATTTATTAATAGCCTTCATTATTATAATTAATAATACAACATTAACTATCGAATATTATAATATCTTTTAATTTAATTAATTAAATTTAAAATTTAAAAATAAACTATGTTAAACATTTATATTAAATTAAAATTTAATAATATTTTTAAAAATAAAAAATAAACATGCATATGATAGTGATTAAGGCCCGTCGGCCAAAGGTATGTTGTTATGGTAGTATTGTTGTTGTCATAGCAGTAGTCTATTGCCTCACAATAGTACTTGCTACTACAATAGCAACAACAGTTGTCATGTAGTTGTACAATGTTGTGGGTGGGTGAGGGTTTTGTGGCCCCACCCACCTTTAATTAATTAATTATTTTTAATTTTAAAAATAAATTTTATTTTTTTCCATAATATAATATAATTTCGCAATTTTTTATATAATATGTGATAAAAATTATCACAATAAAATTTATTATGGTAATTTATATATATATATATATTAGATTAGATTAGATAGAAAAAAATATGGATAATTCCAAAGCAAATTTCACCTCTCAAATTTTGATATCCTTTCCAAACCCTACCCAAAACAAAATACCAATCTCTAAATTTACAAAATGAGGGTTTCTAATTTTCAATCTATATACAGATGTTTCGAATAATGATGAACAATTAAATTCACAAACAAGAGTTTCAACCCAATTGAAATTCTAAAAATGATTTTATTCAGACATAGAGAAGACAAATATTTTCAATGAAAGAACTGTTGCGCAAAAACCACAAGATCCTACCTGAATCTGATGCTAAACAATGGATGCATAAAGCTCGCAAGTGAATTATTTTGCTTCCAAAAATCCTCTTCTCATTAATTGGCTCCTCCAAATCTCAATATTGTGAAATGAGCTCTGATTTCCTAATTACGAGCATTTCCCAAATTAGGGATTCAATTTTGCAATCACACGAAACCATTTTCCTTTAAATTATTTGATTATATTTTAATTTTCATATGCAACCTTTTGCAGTTTAATTAAATAATATTTATTAAATTAATTCCTTTCTCTCATTTATTAATTCAAGAGATATTTTTAATAAAATATTTATTAATTTAACTAATAATAATATTTAGAGTTTCTAATAAAAATGAAACTCCTATACATATTATTATTAAATGAAAAAAATATTATTATGCCAAAATTAGAACTTAAATATATCTTTAGACTTAATTCCTTTATTTAATTAATTTCTTAATTAATTAAATATTGAATTTTCTTTATAAAATTTTCATTGAATTAAATCATTAAATTATCTTTTAATTTGATTTAATTACAACTAAAAATCACAACAGACTCACAAGACTAAATACAAAAGCCCATCATAAAGAACAGAACATAGATTCAAACTCTAGAGTCAAAATCATGAATTCACATCGCTTGACAAATTTGGAAAGGTAAAAAACTCATATACTTGTCCTACTTTCCAAGACAATTGGCTTAGGTTTAGGATTTGGATTCAAGAATTATTTCCCCTCTTTTACCATTGAGATACTGTGATAGGACACGCTCATCCTAGAAATTCAAGGAAGTCGATGCTAGGTACCTACAATTTGCATAAAATCAGAGCATGTACATGCACATATAATCTAAACTAAAGAGGCAATGGTGGGAGGTGGTGCATCATGTAGATCTTGACTATCAGGGGACTATGACTCCCTCCCTCAACCATATCAAAAACATTAATCATAAAGTAAAACATACAAGTACACCATATACATGCAAGTATGGGGTAAGTAAGTCATAGAAACTACATACAAATCATTCATCTAACTAACATCATGAAATAACTGAAATCACTATATGAACATACATGTATCATCATCGAAGAAATCATGAACATGTGAAATAACTAAGTAACTCGTCACATAATCAACTGAGTATGAAATAATATTCAACAATCTGGAAAATAAGTGTCACTAATCATCAAATATGGTCATAAAGCTAGCCTAAAAGAATTTGGCAATACAATCTAAAAAGTCAGCTAGGGGTAGGCATTACATCTACCCTCCCTAGACTTAGGCTTACTCCTAGAAGGCTACAAGAAAGATAAAAACTCTAGCACTCACTGTGTGGGTCCCATTGAACCATTTACCCCTATAGGAGGATAAGACTCCACTAAAAACACCCAAGAAAGAACAACAAAAATGCTCACAAAGTCAACAAAGTAATACCACCTTAAAGCACAATCATAAGAAATATGTTTGAAATCCAACTCAAGAGTTATTCAAGTTTTTCCTTTTCTATGTTTTCAAGATATCAAGTCTAAATTTTAAAGTGTTCAAGTTGCAATAGATACATAACACTGTTTAAGTTTTATTTCAGTTTAACTAGTTGACAACTAGTGGAATTCCAATTGACCCAGAGCTCCCAACATAGAAACTATGCTCTAATACCAGATGTAATGCCCTGCCTGGGAACCCAAAAGAAATTAACCTAAAGTTTCACTAAGTTTGCCAAACATTGACTTTTGAAGATAATAAACAACAAGAGATAACATAGCAAAAGCAATAACATACACACATGCATAAGCAACACATAAACAGATTACATCTCATAAGGGTCCCATGATGTTGAATTACATTTATGTTTAATTAATACTAAACATAACACATAACCAAAATGCACATCATAGATTAATCACAAGTACAAATCCATTTAAAGAATATACAATTACATAGGATGCTACTTGGCATAATCAGAATGCATAATCATCCACTATACAGGTCACAGGGTATGGAAAGCTCAAAGAATATGCATCATAAATAAATACTTCATCTCATAAGATCTCTAATGAGTACAATATAATAGAATATAACCATCTATTAGAAACACAAGATCAGAAAGAAAGGTACAACTCCACAAGGACATCCAACAATGACATCCAACGGTCAAATATCAATGGTATAACTACAAAGAACTACCACCCAACCTCGAGGAATGTAATGGTCCATTCCCACCAAGTTGAGGAGATAGTCTCAAGTCCCAAATGGATATCAAAACACAAGTCACAACCAACATCTAGGTCAAGGGAACATTTGAAAGAAAACTATCTCAAAGGGTACCAAGGCACAAGTATAATCTAATCCCAAAGAAAAGAAAGACACATGTTGGAAATCTACTATGTAAGTGGGCAAGTGTCATCATATAAACCAACTCTAAAGTTACCTTGGCAGCCTCTCTGGAATCTGACCCCCTAGTGTCTCTATGTGGCATCAATATCTTTCTATATAGACAAGGTATACTAACAAAATAAGGTCACAACCAAGCATCCTCTATACTCCCATCCTAGCTTGTACTAGCACTCAAGGGATAAACAAGGAAAAATACTAACTCTTACTAATTTATTTTTTCCCATTTAATGAAATGTTATCACTTATTAAAACAACTTACAATTGGTTAGCTAGGTAGCCACTTAGGGCTTAGACCTCCATTGCAAGCCACTTCCCAACATACACATAGATTACCTAGCCTAGGCTCATAAAAAGTACAACTCATAAAATCACAATTTTTACCTCAGTCCTTTACAAGCAATTGGAAAGAACCTATAGATAAAACATAATTTTCAACTCATTCCTTTACAAGTAACCAGAAACCACCAAAAGATAAAACACAATAGTCCCCTCAGTCCTAAAAAGGTAGTTGGATAGCATCAAAAGACAAGTAATCGAAACTCAAAGGTTACACCAAAAAAATCACAATAATCACCTTAGTTCTATACAAGCAACTGGAAAGCATCATAAGATAATTGATCAAAGACTTGAAAAGATTGCACCAAGAAAATCATACCATTCACTTCAATTCAACACAAGAAACTAGAAAGTGCTACAAACATTTGATCAAACTCATCATATAAAATATGTGACACATCGCCATTGTTGGGTATAAAAGATCATATAAATAACATCATCATAGAACAAAACATTCCCAAGCCTTTGGTAAACATTCTGACTAGTCAATGAACTAATTCAAAACCCGAAACCCAACATAAAAGAAAAATATACATCATGGTATTGTAGTTTGTAATTTGTTTGGTTTTTTTTTTGTTAAAATGAACAATTTTGATTTAAACAACTTAGGTTCAAGTTTTTGCACTTCATTTATGAAAAATGTATCCCTAAAAGTCTATTTACAAATGTTTACAATTTTTGCTTTTTTTAGTTTGAAGATTATTTAATTATAATCGACATTAGATTTGAAATAAATAATTTAGTAGCACTAGGTTGATTTAAATACTAAAATCTTTTTATAAAACCTTGAAATTTATTAACTAAACATGTTTTCAATAAATATTATAAATTAAATTAAATAAATAATTGCAATTATTAAAATAATAACTAATCTTTATTTATCAATAATCTTAAATATTGTAATTAATAATACATTATGAACTATTTAATATTATAATATCTTTTAATTTTATAATTAAAAAATAACTATATTTAATTTTTTTATTAAATTAAATTTCAAAAAAAATTTTAAAAAAAACATGCATATGATATCGATTTAGTCCTACCGACTAAAGGTATGTTGTCGTGATAGTACTTATTGCTATGGTAGCAACATCAGCTACCGTGCGATTATACACAATGTCGTGGTCAAGTGGGGGTTTGGTAGCCCCACCAACATTTAATTAATTAATTAATTTTTTATTTATTAAAATTTATTGTGATTATTTTTATTAACATATATATTTTTTTAATAAATTTATATATTGGATCTGATAGAAAAATTACTTATAATTCCAAAATGAATTTCACCTCTCAAATTTCTATTTCCTTTCCAAACCCTACCCGAAACAAAATACCAATCTATAAATTTACAAAATGAGGGTTTCTAAGTTTCAATTCATATACAAATGTTTCCAATAATGACAAAAAATTAAATTCACAAACAAGGGTTTCAACCCAATTGAAATTCTGGAAATAATTTTATTTAGACATGGAGAAGAGAGATATTTTCAATGAAAGAACTATTGCACAAAAACCACAAGATCCTACCTATATTTCATGCCAAATTATGGATGCACGGAGCTTGTGAGAGAATTCTTTTTCTTTCAAAAACCCTATTCTCGAAAATTGTCTCCCCCAAATCTCGGTATCAAGAAATGAGCTCTAATTTCTTAATAAAGAGCTTTCCCCAAATGAGGGCTTCAATTTTGCAATCACATGAAACCCTTTTCCTTTATTATTTGATCATATTTTAATGTTCATGTGCAACCTTTTGCAATTTAATTAAAATAATCTTTATTAAATTAATTTATTTCTCTCATTTATTAATTCACGAGATGTTTTTAATAAAATATTTATCAATTTAACTAATAATAATTTTTAGAGTTTATTATAAAAAATTAAACTCTTAAAAATATTATTATTAAAATAAATAAATATGATTACGCCAAAATTTTAACTTTAACTATATCTTTTTTATTTAATTAATTTCTCAATTAATTGAATATAATTAAATATTAAATTTTCTTTATAATTTTTTTATTAAATTAAATCATTAAATTATCTTTCAATTTGATTTAATTATAACTGAAAATCACAACAGACCCACAAGACTAAATACGAAAACCTATCATAAAGAACTGAACATAGACTCAAACTCTAGGGTTAAAATCATGAATTCACATCAGTTGAAAAATCTGAAAGGATAAACAACTCAGATACTTGTCCTACTTTCTAGGACAATTGGCGTAGGGTTAGGATTTGGACTCAAGAATTATCTTACCTCTTTTACCATTGAGATCCTGACTAGTAGGTGACTACAACTCCCTCCTTCCACCATATTAGAAATGTCAATCATAAAGTAAAACATACAAGTGCACAATACACATTCAACTATGTGGTAAGTAAATCAAAGAAAGTGCATATAAATCATTCATCTAACTAACATCATGAAATAACTAAAATCACTATATGAACATACATGTATCATCATCGAAGTCAATCATGAACACATGTAATAACTAAGTAACTCATCACATAATCAACTAAGTATGAGATAATATCCAACAATCTAGAAAATAAATGTCATTAATCATCAAACATAATCGTAAAGCTAGCCTATAAGTGTTCAACAATACAATCTAAAAATTTAACTAGGGGAAGGCATTACATTGCAATGTTTGTACAAATTTGGGTGTTGGTTTTGTGATTTAGGAGGCTTTTGGGTTCTTAAAGGTAGCATATATATTTCTATAATAATTTTGTTTTCTTAATTTTCATATTTATTGAATGGCATATTCCTATGGAGGAATGATTTGAGAATCACGAGTGCATCATTTGCAAAGTTGGATTTATTTTCAATAGGTACTCATGGTCCTTATATTTGGGGTTTTGGTTGTGTTTCTCTTTGTTGACTCCTATTGGGGGTAAAATCTATATAATTTTTTCCCTAGCTACAATCATTTTACTATGGGATTCATACTTTCTTTGTCTCTATTGATGCTCTTCCATTGATTGGTCCCTTATTTGGTGGCTCCACTTTGGTCTAGCTTGTGTGTTGTTCTCTTCATATTTCCTTTGGGGCTTGTTGGGCTAAGCAATTTATATTAAGGGGTTGACATAGAGGAGTTCCCATTTTTCTATTCCTTATAAAAATTACATAGAGGAGGTTATTTCCTTGGCTAGGTCTTTCTTGTGCCTTTTCATTTTCCCTTCTCTAGTGAATGTCTATTTTTCTCTTTAGTCTTTCTTTGAGTTTCTCCTAGCTATCAATGTGTGTTTATTGGTTATAGGATATTATTTCATTGTTTTAATGTCTTTTCATGATTATAAGAATCCTTGGTATGGTAACATAGAGAAGGTTATTATAGTTCCTTAGGTTGTTGGCACAGAGGAGTTTACAACTCTATTTTGGTTTTCCATTATCCCAAATTCCTCTTTTAATTTCTATCACTCTAGCATGCTATTTCACATCATATCGTTTGATGGCCAATTTTATGGTCCCTTCTCTTTGTCCTTCTTAGTTGTGGTTTCTTCTTGGTGGTTGTTCATTTTGATTTTTATTTATTTTCAAAAACCTAAATTATTTTTTGGCTAGTTTTGGTTTCTAACATTTGTTCCTTTGGAGTTGCAAGCTTGGACTCTTTTATCCCTTGTTTTCTACTAGTTGTAGATCTATGTTATGCAAAGGATTTATATTTGGTTTCAAACTTCTACTATTCACCCCTATGTGATTAAGGGTGGATTCTTGAGCTTTGGGTTACTTTTTCTTGAGGGTATCTTCTAATTTTGTGGGAGATTATTTTATTTATACATTTCTTTTGAGAGTTCCTTATTGAGGGTTCTTTTGTGATTAGAATATGCAAATCTATTTAAAACTCACCTGATATGATTAAGGGAGCTAAAGAAACCATTAGCTCTTGTTGAAGCTTAAAGGATCAATTAAAAATCATTTGCGTTAATTCTAGAGGCTTTATCCAGTTGATGTCGCATCTTGAGCATTGCCTATTTAGCATCATTGGGATTTTTATTGTATTTTTTTGTAGGTTTGTTGAATAGTCATGTTCCATTACTTGCACTTGTTATTTTGAGGGTTTCATATATCTCCAAACTATGTTTCTAAAGGGTTTTAGGACCCCTTAAAAGCCTATTTTGTGCTTAGTAAAAATGATACATCAATGACTACAATACTTATTATAGAGAAAACATCTACACTCACAGTTTTGTATCCTTTTGTACCCATAGACCTATATATTACATTAACTTTATAATGCTAAAACTAAAATAGAAATTATAGAACACAAACAATTATTAAAAAATCTTAACCACGACAACAACAATAGTAAGCATAAAATAATAATTAAATATTTTATTTCTTTTTTATCACAATATAAACTTTATAAAACTATTATAAAATAATTTACTACAATACTCAACCTTATAAAAGATAATTAATTATTTTAACTTCAAAACAGATAATAAACCTCAGTGGAAGTAAGATGACTCAATTACAATACATAAACTTTCTTTCACAATTAATTTAATTTTGAGTTTCAGATTGACACAAATCACCTCCCTTTAAATTCAACGAAATAATTTTATTTTTTTAAAACTTTCAGCACTCTCTCTTGATCAATTATACAAAAGCTTTATATTTGTCCTCACTGTATTTTACGCCAAATTTAGAAATATTACATCAAAATTTCAATTTCAATCACACCTACATGACAGTATAATATCAAGGATTGAAATAAATTTAATTGTCTTATTAGGCAAATTAATTGTCTTACTAGGTAAATACATTCTAATTGTTGTAATTAACTATCATCTAAAACTGAAATAATAAAAGATCAATTCCCACTTCTATGGGAGAAGGTTCATTGAGCTAAATACTACAATAATATTGTGGTCATTGCTAATGCCTTGTACCAGCACTTCCTGCCTTGTCTTAGGGCATTCATTGCTCAAGCTAATATTCAAGATTGAAGACAAACTAGTAGAAAATTGTACGAAAAGTTCCCAGTCTTAAGTATATACATCCTATTTCTATAAAATTTTATTTAAGACCCAAATTAGAATGAAAATAAGCAGCGCTCCTAGCAGCATCTGCTGTTCAGTTGGATGTGAAGCTGACGTATCTGGAGCACGCTGTGGACGTGAATTTTTAACGGGCGGCACCTGCTGTTGATTTGGACGTGGAGCCGTCCGACTAACATGTTGTACTGGGGTTCGTTGCGGCACCTGCTGTTCAGTTGTATGTGGAGCTGACGTAACTCGACGATGCTGCGGATGTGAAATTTTAACGCGCGGCACCTGCTGTTGATTTGGATGTGGAACCGTCCGACCAACATGTTGTACTGGGGTTCGTTTTAGAGGTGAATTGTTAACAAGCGGCTGTAAGGTTGCTTGTTGAATTGAATCTTCAATGGGCTGCACCAAGGAAATGCCACTGAACTTTTTACTCCTGACCTCCATGTATTGAGGGCCATAATAGGCCACCCCAATCTCGACCTCCGCGGCCCACTTCAAGGGTGGCCTCGTTAACTCCCACGTCATTGGCGGCCCGCACCTCTCTTCTCCTTCAAAAATAATTCCTCCACTTTCAGTGAAGGGTCCATTCGACCGGGCCAGTCCTGCCAAAGTTTTGTACGCAGGTGCTTTTCTGCAGCATGGCTTGTAATCAAACGCAGAGACTCCAGAAAACTTGTCTTCTAGAATCCAGTCCTGCCTTCCTACTCCTGGACCTTCTATGTCAAGCTTACGTTTCCAACATGTCCTCGTCAAGGTATGGGCAGTTGAACAATTACACTTCGTTACCAAAGTCAAGCTCGCCCCCGTTGTTGCCAACTGTGCTTGCAGGCCACTCTCCCTACATGTGGTGCTGGTAACTGTTACACTAGGGTCGGATGTTGACTCGCCCATTAAGAGGTTAATCAACTTAAAATCACCCTCTGGCCAAATTTTTATGCTGATCTTTGCTGGAAAATACCGCTCATTACTATTGGTAGATGATTTCAGTTGTATGGGTTTATAGTGCAGAAACCTGATTGTGTGCTTAACTTCAATGTGATCTCCATTATTCTTGACAACACTGTCGAAGCCAAGCTCGCAATGAAACAGGTTATGATTCAATTTTTTTTGGAGGTTATTTTTGTCCGCAACCCCAAAAGCAAGCTTTGCATCCATTTCCAAGCGAGTGCAGTAACAACTGATTGACTTAGAGATGACAGAGCTGTATGAAATTGCTAACCCATCCATCTTAAGGGTTTCGTATTGTGAGTGAATTTGGTTGCGCTTATATGCCAGAGACTTTATCAGACTTTGTGCAGCTGTTTTTCCAATTTTTTCTAGCATTTCGGAAGCTAATTCCTTCATTTTATCTTTCAGATATCTGTTTCCATTATCTTGCTTGATGAGACAGGAATAACATACAGCAATGAAGAGAATGTTAAAGGCTGTCTCGAATGAGGATTTTCCAATCTTTTTTTGTTTGAAATTCAAACTCAGCAACTTATTTTCCTCCTCCTCCTTTTCGGGCTTCAAACCCTTCAAGACTGCATTAATATTTTCCTGTGTAACTCCCAGAAACGTATAAATGCATAACCTTGAGAATAAGGAATGCAGGATCTCGTGCATATCTTCTCCAATACGATACGTTCCTAAGTTTTCAAGGATCACAGGTTGCCCATTGTCCTTTGGTTCCGGCCGCAGAGAGAGAGAGATTCCATTTTCTAAGGACATCTGAGCATGGAGAACAATCTCCTTCCCTTGCGCCAAAGGAAGGACGGTGTAATTACTAAGGTCAGTTTTGCGCTCACATATCGAGCGAACAATTTCCAGAGGAAGGACGGTGCTAGGTTTATCCAAACCCATATCGGACGACAAACACGGTAGAGGACTTGATGTGGCAGATAATGAAATCTTGGGCGACTGCTCCTAAATTTTATTACACTCAACAACAAAATCTCAAAACTGTTGTTCGCCAACAATAGCAATGAACTTCAGGAGGTGCAAAGGATGTATCCCGTAGAAAATTTAAGAGATTGTCTCCCTATTGTTGTTGTGTTTCAATCTTCCCTTTCTTTTAAGACACCTGAAACATAAGCAGATATATTAGAAGAATTAGATCTTCAAAAAGATAAGAACTATAGAAACAATTCAACATGATTTTGTAATGTAATATATGAAATATCAGCTTATGTCAATGCATACCAATACTATTGACTCACTGAACCTCATACAAGTATATCTATCATTTGAAAACATGTAAATATTTTTTTAAGTATTTGGAGAAGTGATTTCAAGAAACGATTATTTACATTAACATCGTATGATATATTTTTTATTTGTAGTATGATAGTGTAAGTATTACAAGTTCTAAGACTACCGAGGGGGAGGTGGTGAGGGACGGACGGAAGGTGGGTTTGAACCAATAATCTATGAGATTCAATTTTTTACCAGTAATAGAATCTAAATCAGATCTATTCATTAATCATTCAAACACATGTATATAAATTAAACTTTCGACACAATGAACAATGAAACAAGAAAAAACATCCACAAAATACAACACAAGAACACCACCATAATTCATGTGAAAACCCTTGGTTGGAAGGAAAAACCACAGTGGGACATAGTACTCACAATATTTGCACTTTTATGATGTATGTCTAGATAAAGGCCTAGCCTTGTTTGGAGCTTACAATAATGGTTGATTAAGAGAAAATCCTATTTAGAGTCCTCTGCTTAAGGGATTTGTTTCTAGCCCTATTTGGAGTAACCTTGTGAAAGGATTTAGAGCTCAAATTAATGAGCCACAATATTAAAGGATGTTGTTTTCAAGCCTAATAGAATCATGCTTGTCCTGTTAGAAGTGACTTGGTTAAGGAATTAACTTGGAGAACTTGTTAGAATTCAAGATGTGAGATTATTTGAGAGCAGCACTTCTCCTTTACTCACATAGATCTAGTTAAACACAAATTATGCCACTTCTTGTAGATTGTCAATAAACTACTCAATCCCACCCAATATTCAAGATCTATAAACATCTAAATACAACAAATTCGCGGGGTGATCTTGTATCCCTTCGCTCTTTTTTAGTGAATTGTAATCTTAGTATATTTTTATTAATAGATAAGGACTATTCATCAAATATATATTACATTTGAATTTCACCTTGGCCTCTATTTTCTACATATAGAACTCACTATAGAATTTTTTTTTTTATCTCAAGGTATTAGAAACAAAAGATAAATTTTAGAAGATCTAGAAACTGTATGTTTTTTTGTTGACTTCAAGTTTTCAATCACACTCCTTGAAGGATCCATTTGCTCTCTATCATTCATTCTAATGATAGATCATAAAATATTATGTAAAAATACTTACATTCAGAAAATAGCTTACAATTGATGTCATAGATTGATCTTAGTGATTGTTAATTTCTACATGATCTCATCTGAAAACAGCTTGCAATTGGTCTTATAGATTGTGAATGATGAAATCCAAAAAAAACAACTTACAATTGAGCTCATAAATTGTCAAAATCTAGTTGATCTAATCAGAAAACGTATCATATACCAATTACAAAACTCATTGAAAATCTACACTTAAAACAGCTAGCCCTATCTCAGCCAAAGAACTATAGCACAAGGGCCTATCATCATGCAAATTGGCATTGATTACAGTTCCCACACATAAGAATATAGAATTTATTAAACATACAAGTGGTGTAATAAACAAACAGCCAATAAGGACATCAAATTATATCACATACATTTTGTTTACACAAGCTCTTCTCAAGACTAGTACAATTGTACAAATCTCTCAGCTTAATGAAAACTTAAACCACAACAAAGAAAATATTACTGCGAGTCTGCGACAATGACAATGACGTACCTGAATATATTGCACAAACTGGAAATGTTATCGATGAGAATAAGTGGGAAGCTGAAATATTATAAGGAAAACCTACGAAAGCGGGGTCTTCCTTAGGAACTGTTAAAGTTGCTGCTTCAGTCTTTCCACAATTGTTTGAGAACACTACTTTGATAATGCCTAATGCTAGACTTTTCACCGCACTTTCTTGGAAATCTCCTATACCTCCACCTGCACTTCTAACCAACGGATCTCCACCAACTCGGCCATTTGCTTTGAATATTGAAAATCTAAACAGGACCCTACTGTAAATTTAAATTTAATTATTAAGTTTTAAAAAGTTGTCTTGCGCAGACGTTTCCAGTTTAATAACCAAAATATATAAATCTAATATAGTATATAATTGAATTGTTATTGTTTATTGACTATTATTGTTTATTGTTTATATGTTAGTGTCTGTAATTTTAATTTTTGTCGTATCTGAGTTTACAATATGATTTTGCAGCTGACAATATTGGCAGGGTATTAATTTATTGTAAGAGTAACTGCCTTGATTCCCAATTGCAGCAACTTGTCAATTGGGAACTGTAGGATTCAAACAACAGCAGCAACACAATAAAAAAAAAATGATAATATTCAAAACAAGGAAGGCTCTGTTTTACTGCAGAGAAAAAAAAACTGATATATTATTCCATCTACAAATTGTTGTTCAGCCGATACATTTATTCAAATAAAAATTGTTAAAACTAATCTCTAACACATAGATCAAAATATAGATCAGGAGTTCTGACAGTAGTTTTAGCATTATTCCATGCCTATGATTAAGGATGAGAGAAGAAGTAACTAAGACTAGACAAAAATGCATCCAAAAATATCATCTAATGCATGCCATATGTACAACATGCTTCTTGTTTAAACTACTCCTCAACTGAAGTATTCTAAAAATTATTTATAGAATGGTGGAAATGGAGCAGTGGAGCTGGAGTTTGAAGTGAAGATCTTAGCATCAATCTTCATACTCCCCCTTGATGCTGAGAGGACTCACAATTTGATCTTTGAGTACCAAAAACTGATCTTTTGTAACTGTCTTTGTGAAGATGTCTGGAATTTGCTCCTTTGTGCTGATGTACTTCAACTCAACCGCTTTATTTTATACCAAATCTCTAATAAAATGTTGTTTAAGATCAAAGTGTTTGGTCCTGCTGTGATGAACCGGATTCTTGGCCAATTTAATGGCACTTATGTTGTCACAAAAAATCACAGTAGGCTGAACCTGTATCTCTCCAATTTCTTCAAAAAGCTTTCTAAGCCATAAAGCTTGTGTGCCAGCTGAAGTTACCGCAACATATTCCGCTTCTGTAGAAGAGAGAGCAACCATACTTTGCTTCTTTGAACTCC
The DNA here is from genome assembly GCA_028749045.1 of Cupressus sempervirens. Classification (NCBI taxonomy): domain Eukaryota; kingdom Viridiplantae; phylum Streptophyta; class Pinopsida; order Cupressales; family Cupressaceae; genus Cupressus; species Cupressus sempervirens. Next base: position 169,825,686 of record CM053786.1, on the reverse strand, counting down.
ATGTAATTAAACCGGAACCCAAAGAAGAACAATTACCAAATGTAGATTTTCGGTCATCCAAACAACCTCCCCAATCTAAATCACCAAAGCCAACAAGCTCAAACTTATTAGAAGAATAGTGAATGCCAAAATCTACCGTGCTTTTCACATACCTCAAAATTCTCTTGGCTGCCTTCATATGTTCCTCTGATGGATTTGTCATATACCTTGAAACCAATGAAACTGAATAAGCAATATCAGGCCTTGTGTGAGTTAAAAACATCAAACTCCCCACAATGCTTCTGTATAATGTCTCATCAACAATTTTAGCACCATCATCTCTACATAATGTAACTCCATGAGCAATTGGAGTGGAAAGAGGTTTACAATCAGCCATATCAAATTTTTTCAACATATCTTTTGCATACTTTTTTTGACAAATAAAAATTTCATCTTTACCTTGATAAACTTCCATGCCAAGAAAGTACTTCATGAGACCTAAATCTTTCATCTCAAACTCATTCATCATAGCAACTTTAAATTCATCTTTCATCTTTGAACTACTACCCATATATAACAAATCATCAACATACAAACTCACAATGAGAATATCATTACCCTCTTGTTTGTAGTAAAGGGTAGGTTCACTCTTACTTCTTTGAAAGCCATTCTGCTGAAAATATCCATCAATTCTTGCATACTATGCACGTGGTGCTTGCTTGAGGCCATACAAATCCTTCTTTAACTTGTAGACATAATCTTCTTTGCCTTGAATCTCAAAACCTTGTGGTTGTCCTACATATACCTCTTCTTCTAAGTACCCATTCAAGAAAGCACTTTTCACATCCATATGATGAATACTCTATTTCTTTTGAGCTGCAAGAGAGATTAGCATCCTAATAGTTTCTTGTCTTGCTACTGGTGCAAAAGTTTCTTCATAATCAATGCCATACTTTTGAGTGAAACCTTTAGCAACCAATCTTGCCTTGTGTCTTTCAACACTCCCATCACTATTATACTTGGTCTTATAGACCCATTTTGAGCCAATCTTCTTCTTCTTATGTGGAAGATCTACAAGCTCCCATGTTTCATTCCTATCAATGGAATCCATCTTTTCATTCATTGCTTGCATCCAAACCTCATTAGCACATGCATCTTCAAAACATGATGGCTCAAAATCAGCTTTAGCAAGTAATGCAAAATTTACTCTCACCTATTGGATCTTCTTCATGTGCTTGATTTTGACACCTCTCATAAATATCACTCAATCTTCTTACCTTCCTTGGAGGACTAGAGGATGGACTTGCTCTTGGTATTGGTGAGGGGTTTTTTGGTGTGCTTGGTGATCTTGAAATAGAACCATTAGCTGGCTGCTCATTATCATTATCAGCAATATCATAATCATCCAAAACTGATTTTGGCTTTCCAACATGTTGTTTTTAATGACCATAAACTCCCCCTTCATCAAAAATCACATCTCTTGAAACAATAATCTTATTAGTAATAGGATTGAATAATCTATAAGCTTTGCTTTCCTCACTATAGCCCATAAAAATACATGATTCACTTTTAGCATCTAGCTTTTGCCTATTCTGATTAGGGATGTGAACATAAGCCAAACAACCAAAAACTTTAAAATGATTTACATTGGGTTTTTTCTCATACCATGCTTCATATGGAGTCATCTTGTGTAGGGCACTTGTAGGACTCCTGTTGAAAATATATACGGCTGTAGCAACTGAATCAGCCCAATAAGAATTGTTCAAACCCTTGGTTTGTAACATGCTCCTTGCCATTTCTACCACAGTACGATTCTTCCTTTCAGCCACTCCATTTTGTTGGGGTGTGTATGCAGTTGTGAGTTGTCTTTTGATACCATTCATCTCACAAAAATTCTAAAAATTGTTTGAGCAAAATTCTCCTCCTCGATCTGTTCTCAAACATCTTATTGTGTTCCCTTTCTCATTCTCTACACGAGCTTTAAACTTCTTGAATGTATCAAAGGCTTCATCTTTAGTCTTCAAAAAATATACCCAACACAAGCATGAGTAATCATCAATAAAAGTAATGAAATATGACGACTTACCCAAACTTTGTGTTTGCATTGGACCACAAATATCTAAATGAATAAGTTGAAGTGGGTATTGGGCCCGCCATGCATTGCCTTTTGGAAATGATTCCCTTGAATGTTTCCCTTTTGCACACCCTTCACAAATCTTTTTATGCTCTTCAACCTTAGGCAATCCAAGAACTAATGCATTTGATGTTAGATTCTTCAAACTATTGAAATTTAAATGGTCATACCTGAGATGCCACAACCAACTTTTATCCTCATAAGCCATATTGACAAGTTGATTATCATTTTGACCAAACTTCAAAGGAAACATCCTATTCTTTGTCATAGGAACAACTGTAATCACTTTATTTTTTTTATTCTTATCATAGATAGTACAGTGCATGTTCTCAAATACCACTCTATAATTTTTCTCACATAGCTGCCCAACACTCAATAAATTATGCTTTAACTTGGGAGTATAATAAATATCTTGAACACTTTTCATACCTTCCTTTGTCTGAACATCCATGGCTCCTTTGGCTGCAACATCCACATTATTGTTATTACCAAGGGTAATATTGGATCTGTAACTATCATTAAGCTTTGAAAATATTTCTCTGTTGCCAGACATATGGTTAGAGCATCCAGAATCCAAATACCAAACATCATTCATAGTACTTTCACCTTTCCCGTAACACAAAAATAAATTACCCGAGGAAGGATCCTCATCTTGTTGGGCATAATTTGCACTATTGTTAACTGATTTCAGTCTACACTCTCTCTCAAAATGTCCATACTTATTGCAATGATAGCATTGGATGTTCCTTTTATCAAATCTGCCTCTACCTCTGCCTCCTTGAGCACCTCCTCTTCCTCTAGATCCTTTTGAAAAATTCTGATTTTGGCCCCTTCTCGAGCCTTTGTTGTTGTTACTACTGCTGCTAGTACCATCGTTCTTTGAAATTTGCAATTGGGAAGCAAAAGCCTTCTCATTAACACTGATAGATGTGTCCCTTATTCTATCCTCATGTGATATAAGAGATCCAACCAATTCATCATACTCCATGGTAGCTAAATTTTTGCTTTCTTCTATGGCAATTACTACAATATTCCATCTTGGGGTTAGAGATCTCAATACCTTTTGTATTATTTTCTCTTGAGCAATAGATTCACCCAAAGTGGCCATTTTATGAGTCACATCTTTCACTCTCACACAGAAATCTCCCACACTCTCTGTCTCCTTCATCTTCAAGTTCTCATATTCTCTTTTCAAGGTTTGTAGCTTCACAACCTTGATCTGATCATTGCCATGGTAAGCATCTTTTAGAGTCTTCTAAGCCTCTTTTGTTGTCTGTGCATCAACAATTCGAGGAAACAAGCTCTTATCAAGAGCCATCTGAATGTGAAACAATGCCATTGCATTCTTCTTCTCAGCTTCTTTCTTCAATGTCCTGTCATTAGGTTGGAGAGTATTCCAATCTGCAGGCTCTTCATATCCAGATTCAACGATCTCCCAAAAATCTTTCCCAATCAAAAAAGTCTTCATCTTGATTGACCAATATTGGTAATCAACTCCATCAAACTCTAGGATTTGCAAATTGTTTGTCATGCTGATGTCTTCCAAACACCTTCAGCTCTAATACCAAATGTAGGATTCAAACAACAGTAGCAACACAATTAAAAAAAAATGATAATATTCAAAACAAGGAAGGCTCTATTTTACTGCAGAGAAAAAAAAACTGATATATTATTCCATCTAAAAATTTCTGTTCAGCCAATACATTTATTCAAATAAAAATTGTTAAAACTAATCCCTAACACATAGATCAAAATATAGATCAGGAGTTCTGACAGTAGTTTTAGCATTATTCCATGCCTATGATTAAGGATGAGAGAAGAAGTAACTAAGACTAGACAAAAATGCATCCAAAAATATCATCTAATGCATGCCATATGTACAGCATGCTTCTTGTTTAAACTACTCCTAAACTGAAGTATTCTAAAAATTATTTATAGAATGGTGGAAATGGAGCAGTAGAGCTGGAGTTTGAAGTGAAGATCTCAGCATCAATCTTCAGGAACAACTAATTTATTGTAAGATTATCTTGCTGCTTCTTTCATACTTGGTATAAACTGTAAATAATATTATTAATATTAACTAGCGCTTGACTCGGGCAGGGTGCAAGTGTATAGTTTCTAGGAATTTCCAAAAGTAACCAGAGTTGGTAATCAACATGAATCAACAACGAGTTATAAATCATGAGATCAATATCTCGGAGGAGAATTCAAGGGGAATTCTAAAATACAACATGGAACATAAAAGAAAATCCAATAAGCAAGGGAAATCAGCACTTTCATCTAACTAGCATTGAAAATAGATTAAAAAGTTTAATAATAATCTAATCAGTAATTTAATAAAGTCTGTTAATTATATATACACAGTCAAAAATGTTCTGGTCTAAGCTTTTGTGATAGTAGATATAACACCCTCAAAAGAAAGCGATCATCCTTTGAGTTCATTCTCTGAGAGGAGAGTCTGTTCCATGAGCAATACCTTTTACATTGAAACTTTCTTCAGCCCTACTTATGGAATGATATGTATATTAATGTTCACAGACAACTGTTTCTATTTTATATGTTACAGATGGGATCATCTCATCATGAAATTTCAGTTTCAAACAGAAGGAGAAAATTTCACAAGACTGCTATTATTGTAGTGGAAGCTTCTGTTCCTGTTATTATGAACCTGTAAGAGTTACGACTTGGGTAGTTTAAAGTTCATCGGGATACAGTTTACTAGTTAAATTGTCACTAACTCTAGGTGAAGAACATGATCAAGGTGCGATTGTGTAGCCTTCCATTCCCTGTTGCTCCAAGCCCACACAAGACCGAAACCAAACTTACAAGAATGCCAAACAAATTACCTATTACCTATTAGCATGAGATGAATTATACTTGATACTCCAGAGAGGGAAGATGCTTACAATTAAAGCTCTAGAAAAGAATGCTTACAATTAAAGCTCTATAAAAGAAACCCTGACGGAAACATACTTTAAGAGAAAAAGAAAGTGATTCACGCTTCTAACTACAGTAAGAGCTTATAGCACATTTTATGGGCTGGTACCAATTGTGTGCAAAATCATGCCAAACTGCGGTGGAATGTACCTCAAATAACCACTACATTGACGATCCTCGAAGGCCCATTGTGTGCCTTTATTGACGGAGAGAAGAAGTCCAGTAGTGGTGTGCCCTGAAGGTCTTGCAATGGCTACCACGGTTGATTCATGAAGCCCTGTGTCTATTAGTATCCCATCAAACACCCCCAAATCAATCTCTCGTATTTTTTGGGCCAAAAGTAAGCCCCCAGTTTATGGTAAATTTGGAGATAGACGGACATCATAATTCTCCCTTGTCTTGTGATTGGCTTGTTGACTCCTGACTTTACAGAGATTTCAACTACCAGGTAGCCAAGACAAGATTACTCAAGTTGGCATCAATAACAATACAATAGATTTTTGTTACTGAAGATGATTAAATTAAGTAGCCTTATAGCCTTATTTCTTTAATTAAGGACATAATTAGTTGGATATGAATCATTGTTTCATGGTCATGGGAGAGGGAAAAAGGAATCGGGTCAGTTACCCCCTTAAGGATTATTAAATGAATACAGTTATGAATCTAGGAAGCGGATGGAAGTGGGGATGACGGGAGTAGAGATTTGGAAGAGTGTTGACAACCATCAGATGGTCTAGGTTCCTCTCATGTTTAGACAAATCACTAAAATTCTTATCTTAATTTCAGAGCTTGTATTTGCGTGAAAGGATTCTGATGAATGAAAACAGATCTGGATCTGCTCTTGGTTGTAATTAGAGATTATCATTGTGGCAGTTCGAAAATGAATATGGATGTAGCGAATGAATCAGTTTTGTTTAGGTTTATCTTAGCGATATTTTTCAAAACACTCATCAAAGCTTTCACCTTCATTGATGCTTGTGAAGCTTATCAGATATGGTAACACTTTAATCACTAAACTTTGAGCATACCGATTTTCTCCTCTTAGTGTAACGTTCCCGATGAAACACACCTGCCTGATGGAAATCAGCCGAGGGAAAAGTGCCCAAGAGAAACCACCTGAGGGAATGAGGGAAACTACTTGAGTGAATGTACCTGAGGGAGACAACCTGATGGAAAGTGGTCAAAGGAAACCACCCAAGGAAAAACACCTAAAGGAAACCACTCGAGGGAGTCACGTTGGAGGTAGCCAAGGCCACATCTGAGGCCGTGCATGGAGGGAACCTGATTTCGCACCAAACATGAGGCCGTATGATGGGAATTCGAAGGTGACGGATAGGGAGGAGAAGGCCACGGGGAAGGAAGATATTGATGAGAGATTTAACCAATTGAAGAGATCTATGAATCAGTTAATGCACATCAGATAACAAAAGTAGGCCACATACAGAGATGTAGTAAATTGTAGACAATTCTCAATATTATATCGCAGACAAAGACACTCAAACTTGCCAGATTCAAACAATTAGTATAGAGGACAAAATAGGGTGGGGTTGAATCCCACTAAAATTGTAAAAACTAAATAGGGAAGATCTTTCACTTCCAAAATGACAAATAACATAGAACACCAATAGAAATTCACATACAAGAAAATAATCCTAATCACATGCCTCAAACAACCTACAAGAAGGCCTTAGAAAGGGCTTCGGGGAAGCTTCCTAAGGGATTCCAAAAATGCCGACAGACCTACAAGTTACAACAAAAATAAAATAAAGAGTTGGCTGAGAGATAAAAATATTGATTGTTGACCACATAACCAAAAATTATTATTTAATAATATTGAAGACATCACACTCAGGCATAGAAATCCATTCCTTGCGGGAAACACAAGAATCCAATAAGAGTATGTGTCTATTTCACAAAAACTCTGATGTGTTGAAATCATCTAATCTCTCACAAAAAGGAAAAAGAATTATGGTTCCAGTAGAGGTCAATTCACCAAAAACATTGCACTCTGGAATCACAACTTTAGACTCAAGAATTTGTGACAACGAGAAAGTTTAAAATTAACAATGTAATGGTCATTTAGTTTAAATTGTCACACTAAAGTGTGACACAATTTGAAAGAATATTAATAACGAATAAACATAATAAAATACAAAACTGCTGTAGCAGAAAGAAAGGAGAATCTTATTCCATTTCTTTACTCAAAAAATTACAATACATTTCCTCTTTATATAGAGGACTCAATATTAATCAGACTTTACCTAACAACTACTAACTGTTACATACGCAGACAATTCCCTCAATGTAAATGAATGCATATTATCGGTCATTCAACACATAGGCAAGTCTTATCTAGATAGGTCTAGACATGCATGAGGGAGAATATATTTTGTAGGAGGCCTTCAATATTAACCACCTGTGTGGATGGAAAACTTCAGATTAACTGATCTAATAGTTCAATTTAACTACTACATGATTTCTGAACAAGATAAATTAACTCCTCCCACCACTCTCTTAATTTAGACTACAGATGCTATAGCATGGTCTACCCCTTTCTAATGCAATTCTAAAAATGATACCATAAATTTTTACATTCATGATGGGGTTTATAGCCGATCACAAACTTTACATACAAGTGATTTCTATTGACCACAAAAACTCATCAACATATTAAATCTTCAAATTTACTATTGTCTTTTGTTTCAATTTTATAAAGTCCTCAGACTTAATCAAAACCACATCTTTCAACTTGGATCAAACCTAGGAAATCTCATTATTCCCTTGGGATGCTCTAACCATGAGCTCTAGCAATTTTTGATGTCCATTCAGTTGTAGGTTCAAGTGTGAAATTCTTGTATCTCATCAACACCTCCCATTGAGCCACACTATCGATGCTTGGGGGATCCAAACATTACTGAGCTAATCTGTCAAATCGTTTACCAAAACTTAAAAGACAATTCTTGAACATTTAACAATATCAAATGGTTACTTCTATTCTCCACTACTTTGCATCTTCCTTGAATATTAATGTTATTGTTCACCAAGCCGAAAGATGCCATGCAACTTCAGTATTAATTGGAAACTTCATCATCATAACTGTCACGATTTGAGTAACTTTCTGATCAGGAAAATCAATCAGGCCGATCTTAAGTTTCGATATAATAAATAATTTCCACCAGTTTGTGGGTCATGCAGCCATCGATTATGGATGCTCGCGCAAGCTTGCTAGATAGGTTTTTCAATAGGTCATTAGTAATAAACAATAGCTGAGTTATTATTAGAGCTAGTCCTTTGGAAAATAACGCATGCTCTTGCTCAGTTAATTAGAATTTTGAGTCCTTTTAGGAGGTTATCTCTTAGTGTTTTCAGTCAAACATTGAAAACACTATAGTGTTTGCATGGGTTGTTCAATACTAATAAAAAGGTGTAATTTCTTCCATGAAGATAGGATAATAAAAAAATCTAGCATTCTCTCCTAAAAACAGAGCATTCTCTATCTTCTCTGTACAGAGTTATTCTTTATGTTTTAAGTATATTATTTTGTATTTCTAAATTTTTCTTTGGTTATTGTTCTTCAAATCTTAAAAAGAAAAGACCAAACAATGATAGAGAAAAGCAGGCACACCACCAATCATGATGTCATGATTTCACAATTGTATAGCCCTTTTCTTTTATAAATCTCAATTACTCACCTTTGAGGATATGATTTGTAAATTCTATTTAGTCAATTCACACAACACTCAGGTTGATTCTATTGTGAGATGGTAATCTTTGGCTGATGAAGAGTCCTGTACGAAATTGGTACCTTAAAAATCAAATTTTTACTGGTGGAATGCATAAAAAATAAAGATTTATAACTTGATCTTTACAGCTCGGACCTTTATAACAGTTCCTTCTATGTTAAAAATGTATGCTTAGTCAATTCTTATGGTTCATGGATGGGTAAAAGCACAAACCTATGTCATCCTTTTATAAAAGAAAAGGCTAGCAAAATTATAACTGTTCACGTGCAATGACATAAAGTTGATATTACTATTTAGAATTTGAAAATGAAGTAAACTAATGAAATGTGTAGAAATGGATGAAGTTTAAGATTATAATTTTTAATAATTATCTCAAACAAAAAATGATATATTTTCCTATTTTTTAAAGATAACTTTTTAGTTGGTGAAAAACATCTAGTTTCCACCACAAAACTATATGGAAATAAACTTATCTCTTTCATATACATACATTTGAAATGATACAATACATTACATATATATATACCAATCTAAATTAAAAAATTATAAAGTCGGCCATGACACAAGTTAACACAAATATTACAAAGTTGGCCCACATGAAGATACTCAGGTTCTAAAGACTAACTCAGTGAGGTTTTGATACTCGACATCCACTATCACTGCTTGGCATCATCATGCTCTTGGTAGACATAGAAGCTCGATCCATACTGATCACTTTCAAGTAGCCTTGAACTCGATCTGCATTGGTGACTTGGTAGATATTGTGCAACTCAGCAAATGTCAAATCACTTGGTTACCATGAAGTAGCTCAGTTAACACTGTCTTTGCATCACATGAACTGAGTACTCAGTAGACACTTCAATGCTTAGTAACCACTAGCTTCACATTACATGAAATACGAACTCAGTAACCATTGATAAACTTGGTATACACTGAACTTCACACTAACTAAATTTGCTCAGTAACCACTAGAATTGGTCCAAAGGACTCGGTAGCAACTGTAAAGCTCGATGGCTACTGAATTACATGGCAAACACTGTAAACTATTCAATGAGCTTGATAGCTGTAATGATTCTAAATAAGTGTGTGTCACTAATAACAAACTTGACTGATATGTCAACACATGCTTTTTGAGGTACTAGATACAAAGATGAGACATATGGAAATCACAGACTTTTGGAAGGCGATGAGCAAAGAAGATAAATCACCTGTAACACAATGAACATTAGAAAGTAGTCTAACCCATGTCGGAGGGCACCCACTTGCAGTTAAATGTGTAGAAGTAGTTTTGGAATTTATCAAGGTGTATGATTAGAGTTTCAGAGACATCAAGAACTCAGGAGGTAATATTGCAGCGAGGCTACATCCAGTGTCTATCTCCATCACATTCAGATTCTCAGTAAGAGAAGAATTCATAGAAATATCTAAAGAAGGTGCCCAAGGATACTTCCATTAGAATAAGAAAACATGTCTGAATGCCATTGCTAGGAGTTGGCTAGATCAACCTAGACGAGGATAGTCATAGTTGCCAAGAGTGTTACGCAGAAATATCTTTAATCAAGACATTTTTGATATGATAATTCTTCTCAATAGAGTGGTGGGAAATCAAATGGTTGAAGATTTTTAGGATTAGATATTTTTGTACATTAATACCATCAGCACTAGAAAACAATTTATAGATTGGGGAGAAATGATTAGCAATACCCTTCATCACCAATTAACCAAATTCAATGTGAGTAAGGGGTTTTACATGTCCTCGTACCTAATGCATGCAATTTCTTGTATGAAATCATGGCTTGGTCTTAATCCTTATTGGGAGTATAGCTTAACCATGCAAATTTATAATTATTAACCCCAGTTGCAATTAAAACAAAGCAATGCACACTTCCGCAGGGTGAATGATGCTTTTTCTATGCTCGTAGCTAGGGAGCTATAGGGAGATATAAGACTTTGAATTTCTCCTGAAGCAACCAGTCTCATCGGTACTTATGGTAGCTTCTTCATACAGTACCCCCGATTCACCTACATCTGCATTAGAAGTTTTCAAGATTGTCCTCTCATGTTGCCTCATTTTGTAGATGATAGGTTGGTACTTTCAAAAGTTTGCAAGCAAATTGGTTAGGTAAACAAAAAGTGCAGGAACAAAAGATCAATTCCTTTCCCAATCAACATGGGGCCTTACAGTTGTCTTTCTTCTTTGGATGCTCAAAATATTGAGAGATCCATGGTAAACATAACTTTACACTCTTTCCGTAGTTGCTTCCCATTTGATGGTAGTGGGTATGTTAAAAATAACTTGGCACTTGGGCCCGATTATCTCCATTTCCCTACAATGGAAGTTTGTTGGGAAAATTGTGAAAATGACTTTGAAGTGAGGAGAAGGGACTGGATGAGATTCATAGTACAACAAATCATTGATTATAAAATGGGATGGGATGTGACAGGCATAAAAGAGGAATGATCTGATTTAATTGATCCTTTCTTCTTAGAGTGGATACAATTGTTAGAATTGCCGTTTATTAATTACTCTCTGCCAGAATTGAAAGACCTCAAGGAAAGGACCTTCTTTGTGATTCAACGAACTGAAAATTGGTTAAAGAATAAAGTTAAAGAAGCCATGGCTACTAGATCAAAAGGAAGAGGCAATGCAAAGAAGGATAATAATTCTCAGGAAGGTACATCAATTTCAGCCATTTCGTCTTCTATCCCTACCTCCTAGGGCTCTTTACATAGCACACAAGGTGGAGATGATGGTGAAGATCTAGATAAAGGAGTTGATTTAGTTTCAACATGTAAACTCAATGTAGTCACCAGGAAGAGGAGATCAAAACCCATGGAGAAGACTTTAAAACTAATTCAACAGATGATAGATGAAGCTCCCGAGATGAACACTTTACCATCATTTGTAGATGAGATGATTCAATCCATAGCATCTCCTACACACTCATTGTCTCCTGAAAGTGCGGAAGCAACTCAAGAGGTGCCAATTGTAGAAAATATACATAACTTAGTTTTATCATCTACAGTCCTATAGGTTCCTTCAGTAATCAGCCCATCTACCAGTACCTCTACATCTTGGTTACAAAAAATTTTGGAGAGGAAGAAGAAAATGATGATTCAATTAGAAGCACCAAACTTGGATGTCGTAGATAATTTAGTGCATAAAGGTGCAAAAATGAAGAAGACTAGAATAGATTCTACACTAGTAGTGAATCCTACCTCAAGAAACTTATTTGTTGAAATTGCACAACCAGTTGCAGAGAAAGACATAAATGAGGCAAACGAAGTTGATTTTAGCATAACTAAAGTGGATCTAGGCCAGACCACCCATAAGGGAAGAGAACACAATTTTCAAGTGTTGACTATTGTCCTAATGGAACAGTCAAGGAGAGATAAGCAAGCTAAGAATCAACTCAACTGTCCAATTGATGGTTAGTGATTCCTTTCTAGATCCTAGCTTATCTATGGAAATTATAGGAGATCGCAAGAAAATGTTTGATGAAGAAACCATTCAAGACATAGGAGAATGCCAAACTTATGGTCAGATGGTGAAAGAAAATCATGAAAAAATGAGCATCAAGCCTATTTTAGGAGGTTAAGGTTACATATGCTAAAGTAGATCATATACAACAAAACATTCAAAAAGAGTTAACAACTCTCAAGGAACAACAAACATTCTGGAGAGAAATTCATGCTAATTTAGTAGAGATTAAAGGAATGAACATCAATATAGTCAAATCGTTGAAGTTAATCACTGGTGGAGAAAAAGAGCAAATTGACATATGGCTGGAAAATATCGAATGGAAGAATGATAGCATGAATCAACAATTGGGTGAAGGAAAGCAATTCTTAAACTCCTACAAGCTACTAAAAAAGAAAGCCTTGGGGAATATACTAATGATTGTAGAAGGTATTCCTATTAGCAAACACACTCAAGATCCAGACATGTCTTCCAGTTTGGAATGCATAGAGGTAAAAATAAGCACCGAACTCGACAGTAAACAAAGTTCAAATGAGAGCATTATGACAAGATTGAGCAGTCTCTCAGCGACATTGAACTCTTGTATTCAAAACTTATCATATTGCATCTTAGAGTTGGATGAAGTCAGAAAGAGACATGATCTATGCAAGTTGAAAATGCAAAGTTTAATCATCATTACAAATAAGGTTTTATCTTAGGTCATCAAATCATTTAGAGCATACAAGGCAAACTTGACTCAGCTACTCACAACACCTACAGATCAAAGAGCAAGCTCAAGAAATATTAGTGATCATAGTTAAAAGTTAGAAGTGCATATGTTTAAAGTTGTCTTAGGTTTTTATTTATGTATTTTGTAAAAAAACTTTAGAACTAATTTTGGTTTTAGTCAATGTCTTAACTTTTTCTAACTGTAGTTAAGCATTGAAAGTTAGAATTGGTTACGAAATATCTTTGGAGTAGTCCAAAATCTAACTTTTTGAGTAGTTACGAAATTGAAAAGTTAGTTATTCTAGAATAGCCATAAATTTAGGAACCTCAATCTAATAAGGGACTTTTTGGACTTGGAGACAGGGAACACTTATGTTTTGATAACAAGGTAATTTTTGAAAAGTGAGTACAAGTGTTGTTCTTGTACTTAGTCATTTCTTATGTTCTTGGTGCCAAGAAATAAAGAAAGTACACTTTGCATTCTCCTTTTCTACATATTTGAAACGTTGAAATATTGATTCCTTCTTTGTAATGAGTGTTTTTCATGGTATTTTGCAAATGCTCATGAATGATTGAATCAACATTGTGTCAGTAATAGCTCTCAAGCGTAGTTTTTGATTATTTTCATTAGCAGTTTATATTTATTTTATGGAAACATTGAAGTCGTGTGGTGCATTCGATATCAATGGTTTCCTTTTTATATTCTATGTTCTAATCATCTTTATTGAAAAATTTAAAAAAATTATCTTATGAGGGAGCTGCCCTTCTAAACCGAGAGGAAGGTCAGATATCAAGGGCCTATCCAACTATTGGAGAAATCGATCTGCCACACATTCCATTAGACTAAATTGACAAATCTGTTTACCAACACATATATAAACAACAAATAAATTGTTCTAATGATCTGTACATCGACAACATAGAAAAATAAATATAAATAGTCAGAACAAATAATCTGCGTAATGATTTCCACAAGAAGTTTGCTTTATACATTTTTAACTAAAACTGAATTAGATAACGGATATCTAATCTGATATAACTGACTCATTAACAACTACTAATCTACGAAATAATCTTTCGTATTTAATGTCAGAAAATTTGAAGGCAGCAGTTCCTGGTGGTTTTAAAAAGTTATGCCATTGTTAGCACGTCTTCTCTTGTTTGGACTTAGCCTTGTCTTATTGTTGTAGGTAAAAGCAGGGCAAAACTTTGGAAATTCAACATTGATTGAAATAATAGTGGAGGAGTCCTTAAAAATAATCTTGGTCAATCCCCATCCTAACTTAGTAAAGGCAACAACTACTAGATTTCATGTCAAAAAAATCTTATGAACAGGTTACATAAAAGGTAGAAATAATATCAATCACTTGAAATTCATTGCTACACAAATGTGTAGGATGATAGATTATTTTGCAAGATAATGAAGAAAATAAAAAAAACAAAGAAATATTGCTTCGCAGTAATAAACTGTTCACATATTATTGAATCTATATTCATTCAAGAGAAATTGATTATAGAATTCTTTATCATAAAACCAAGAACCATCTGATCGGAGATTACAAATATAGAACTCATAATAGAATGTTCTTTTTTATCTGAAGGTATTAGAAGCAGAAGATAAATTTTAGAAGATCTGAAAACTGTATGTTTTTTTTGTTGACTTGATTGTCTAATTTTTGCATCAAGTTTTCATTCACACTCCTTGAAGGATCCATTTGCTCTCTATCATTCATTCTAATGATAGATCATAAAATATTATGTAAAAATACTTACATCCAGAAAATAGCTTACAATTGATGTCATAGATTGATCTTAGTGATGGTTAATTTCTACATGGTCTCATCTAAAAACAGCTAGCAATTGGTCTCATAGATTGTGAATGATCAAATCCAAAAAAACAACTTACAATTGAGCTCATAAATTGTCAAAATCTAGTTGATCTAATCTGAAAACGTATCATGCACCAATTACAAAACTCATTGAAAATTTACATTTAAAACAGCTAGCCCTATCTCAGACAAAGAACTATAGCACATGCGCCTTTCATCGTGCAAATTGGCATTGATTACAGTTCCCACACATAAGAATATAGAATTTATTAAACATACAAGTGGTGTAATAAACAAACAGCCAATAAGGACATCAAATTATATCACATAGTTTTTGTTTACACAAGCTCTTCTCAAGACTACTACAATTGTAGTAATCTCTCAGCCTAATGAAAAAACAAACCACAACAAAGAAAACATTGCTGCAACAATGACACTGACGTACCTGAATATATTGCACAAACTGGAAATGTTATCGATAAGAATAACTGGGAAGCTGAAAAAGTATTAGGAAAACCTACGAAAGCGGGGTCTTCGTTACGAATGTTAAAGCTGCTGCTTCAATCTTTCGAACAATTGTTTGAGCACACTACTTTGATAGTGCTTAATCCTAGACTTTTCACCGCACTTTCTTGGAAATTTCCTATACCTCCACCGCACCGGCTACAGTGCAACATATTCGTACCGGCCATGCCCTATGCTGTACCACCCCCAGCACATGATTCATTGTTTAGAATTATTCCTTCTTCCATGTAAATCTTCAATTTTATTAGGGATCGTCGATATTTATATATCTCGCCGACCACCATATACCACCTCTCAATTGACATTACAGTCCGTGTGAAGCTAGTAAAGGGCAGAGCAATCCCTCTTGTGTTAGAAAGCCTGGCAGAAGCAAATCGACTGCTTACATTACTGCGAGGTTTCTTAATTCATTTTCTTAATAAAGTGAAGCAAGATTTTCTTACATATTTCAAGGAAATCTTAGTGTTTCAGAAATTTTAGAAGATCGTATCTCAAAGGATTCAAAGATTTGAAATGGTACGTGAAATCACCGTCTCTGAATTATCAAATAATATAAATCATAAAAAAAATGCAACTACCGGTCCCAAGCTGAAGATCCAACTAACATTCCAAAGGGGAGAGGCTTTGCTGCCGTACACGTCAGCAGGGGTCAGTGGAAAGAAAGGACGGATGTCGACATGGAAGTGTGAAGAATAGAATACAGAGGTGACATGAGAATGACCTTGTAGTATAGTATGGAGACCATGTAAAATAGGTAACCCCACTGCAATATTAGCCACTAGCCTAGAGTAAAACAAATTCAGTCCCACATTTTGCTCTTGAACTTGTTTGACTTGTAGTAATAATGTGTTTTGTTTTGTTACGAGGACCTAGCTATATATTTCTTTGAATCACGATTAGATTCATGTGTCTACATATCACGTTTTATAAATTCTAACCATTTTAGTCAATTGTTTGATGTATGTTTTAAATTGTTTCTTGTTATTTTGTTTGGTTATTATTGGAGACGGTCAAGTAGCTGCCCATATTCGAATGATTTTACATCGTTATAGATCCCTTCAAATTATTGCTTGTAAAAAGTTGTATAAAATGATACCACATCTACTAATAGCCGGTCACACATGTACTAATAATTGATTATATTTTAGCTGTCTTGGTTGTTAATCAGTCAAATTGTTCACTCACTAAGAGATGAGAAGGAATGTATAGAGATTGTTGATTTCAAGAAAGTAAAGCGATCTTTCTAATTGTTTCGCCTTTGATCGCGATCGTATCTTTGATTTGCCTATTGAATTTAGTGTTTTTTTAATAAAAATTCGATATTACCAACTACAAATTTATATAGAATTTAGTATAATAAATACTATGTTTTTTATTTTTGTAATATATTATTATTTTATACAATAAAGATAATAATAATTATAATTAATTTTTTTTTTTATAAATACTTTATATTTAATAGATATTTATTCTTATTTTAAATTTATAAATAATGTCTAATAGTATTATATAAGAGAATATTGATACAATTATATAAATACTATGCTAGTATTATTAGAGTTTTATTTTATATTATTAGTCCGCCTATCTATAAGCAGAGACTATAGTTTTCAAGTCTATTTTTATCTAATAGTTCATGCTTGGGAAATGGTGAAAGGAGTTAAACATTTGTTATATACTATAGTGGCTGAACTACTTTTGTTAAAATAATTTTTCAAGAACAATATTTATGATTTTCCATTGGCTCAACTTCTTTTTTCTAGGAGTCTTTAATTTTTGTAGATAAAATTATGTTGGAAATTGAGGAGACGTTCCAAGTGGTAGCAATTGAGGGCTCAATATATCCTCAACCCAACATTGCACGAATTCATAAAATTGAATTGTATAGTGGATGTCTTGTATAATTGTTCCATGACAAGAATAAGCATCTATATTCTGTTTTCAGAAATGAGTCTCACATATGTTATGATATATAAGAAATTTGTTATTAGTTTCTAGTCTGAAGTATATTTTTTGGATTGTAATATGCACTAACTGAAAACGAAAACAATTGTCTTTTGGATTTATACTTCCATGATTCTTTGTAGGGTTAAATATATTTCAGTGAGTAGGCTTTCATGTAAACTTCCATAAAAGTAGTAATATTCCTCAAAGAAGCTACATGGAAAAATTAATGATTCAAGTAACCATTTTTTCATAATGTTTTATTCAAATACACTTATGAAACTCTAAGCTATGAATTTTTATCTTGCATGATGTGTACCATGCAAGTTTACATTTCTCTTTCGCATATTATTGTAGTTCATGTCATTGTAAAGGTCAAGTAATAGCAAAATAAACATTCCCATTTGAATCAAGAATTTGGTTCAATTTCTAGGATTGAGAAATAAATGTTAGATTATCTTCACCGACAAGTTAAATCATGGATTGGTATCACTTGTTCTCTAGTATTGTGTGACCAAAGACTCTTACTTTAGCTTTTACTCCAATATTTTCTCCTTGAATTGTCATTCATTTTAGTAATATTGTCATTTATAGTTGCTTTTAGATTCTTAAACAAATTTAAGTTTTTTGATTCAAGCACTATATCTATGTATTCCTATCATGTTGTAGGCTAAGGTCAAGGGCACAAGATAAGAGCATCATTAGGGGTAGGGGGCTCAATGTTTACTTCTTGTCTATAGAAGTGAATTACATTGGAGTTATACATACAAGTAAGAAAATTATTTCTACTATTTCAAGTTAGTTGATTACTCTAGATCAATCTAAAGATGTTATTTTCAATTAGTTATGATAATTATTATCTTCCCTTTTGTTTTTATTATAAATGAATGATTATTTTTTTTGATCTACAAGTTATTGGGGAGTAGGATATGGAATTAAATTAGAATGAAAATTCTACTTTATGTGGAATTTCTACCAATGGATCTACAATCACCACCATATGGTATTGAAAACTTAAAAGAATTTCCACCAACAGATGATGGCATCCATCTTTCATTGTGCCATTGATTTTGCCATTTTTTTCATTAAATGTGTGTTAGGAATGTGTGTTAGGGAACATTCTAAGGCTACCAATTGATTTGAATGATTATGTCATATATTTCCATTTTTTGCTTTTGTTCTAAATTTCATGGAGTGTGACTCAAGTGTGACTATGGGGATAAATATTTACAATAGAGACCTAATAGTTATTTTCAAATAAGAACAACTTCAAAACCATCAAAGCTCTTGTAGAGCTGTTAATAGCTTTTATTACATTAACTAACAAAGTATGAAATTTTTGATGTAGTTGTGAGTAATTTCTCTTATTGAACCAGTATATGTTACAATTATTATCTATTCTATTATTGCAACTTACTTTTAGATTGATTTAAAGAAGATGGTTGGTCTATAAAGCTCACTCTTAGACATGATGGAAAAGAAAAGTGAAAGAATTAAATTTAAATGTAACATTCTTTTATCAGATATAGATGCAGAGTTGAAGTAAAGAGTTAGATATTTAATGAATAATTGAGGATCTCTGCAAATAAGAAAATAAATTGTCAATTTCAATCAAAGTTTGGGGTTAAGTGACAACCACCAAAAATTTTTTCTCATAATGCAAGGGTTGAAACATAAAGCTAAAACAAAGTAAAAATTATTGAGCACCAATTTTGTGGTGTTATTTTTTCCACAAACAAAATAACCATTGCATACCTTGTATGAAATGAAGTGAATTTTACTTTCATTAATAAAACTACTATTTAAGTTATGTCATTTATGTATTATAAGATTTTGATTTGTTTTCCTATATCTATATTTAATTAACAGGTGTAGTATTTAAGTTATGTTGCACATGTATTCTAAGATTTTAATTTGTTTTCTTATCTATATTTTATTAAAAAAACTAATACTTAAATTATGTCACATATGTAGATTACATTATTTTACCACTTTTTAAAATCTAAAATTGAAAAAAAATAGCAAATTTAGAATATTATGACACATTTGGAGATGATGTGCATTATTACTTATATGAATACTAGATGGAAAATTATTTTAATTAAAGTCTAAGAATAAATATTTACATATTCTCTTTCAATTTTTTTTTGCTTCTCTTTCTTGTACATATCATCTTCTCTTTTTGGAAGGCAGGACTTGAGCTCTACAAAGCTCTTGTTCATATGAGAGAATTTAATATTAATATTATAATAATGAAAATATAAATGATAGTATTGTTATTAATTTATTTTATACATATAAAATATATAGATATAAAGCTATCATAAGATA